>JAOUZG010050968.1:10416969-10427295 GCA_026289955.1 Argiope argentata | reverse complement strand
AATAGTAGGAGCTGAAAAATAAATATTTATCTATTTTAATCACTTTAATGCGTCCATATTTCATCAAATTGATCGACAATTTCCCATCATCCCTTTTTCAGTTGATAAAAATATATTGATTATTGGAAAATATGTATATAAATTTTTGAATGCAGAATAAGTTTTTTAATACAAAATTCTGCATGAATCTCTACAATCAAAAACACACCTAAGTAAAAGAATTTGAAATTTGATAATTGATAGAAGGTATGAGATGGTTATGAAGTTTCTAAGAATTCATATCTTAATTTATTATTTTATTTATGGTAGAAAACGAGCAATTTGATGATTTCGTAACAGTTTTCAGATTTAGAAGATTTTATTTTAAAATTAAGGGTATTTGTGTAGAATCGGTCTCTTCTTCTTTAGAAGAAGTTTCATTATTTTCTCTTCAATACATTTCACTGTTTAAAGTTCCTGTTTTACATTATTATCAACATCCATACATATCTCTCCTTTGGATAAATTGATTCCATTGCTTTAAAGGTATTTTTAATAGTTCAAACAAATAATTATAGAAACATAAAACTGTTTTCAACTAAACGATGGCTGATATAATACATTAAATAACTTCATAAAAAGTATACGAACAGTAGACATTGTTTCTTAATGATCCATTTCATTTTACAAAAAAATGTGAATATAATACATCGAAGTGATATGAAGAATAATTGCCAGTCCAAGAAATTTCAATTCAATGATTACATTCTTTTATCATAAGAAATCCGAAATTTCTGAAAACATAATGGAACTTATGATGACTGGAAACAATGATTGCGTTGCTGTTGTATTTAATAAAAGATACTCAAGATAATTTATGTTAGATACTCAAATTCCCTGGACATGAAAGCAATCATGAATGAATTATTGGGGACTTGTCACTTAATAGCAGGCATGGACAACATCTCATTTTGGCAAGATACAAGCAGAAAAAGACTCACGGGATTATTTACGAGACACTTAAGAGTTGCTACTCTGTCATCCACGTCAACCAGTCGTCAGTTAATAGAAAATAACTAGGATCCCGCAATTTGACCTTTATATGTGATCAAAGTCAATAACTCAGAAGTATGGGTAAATTAAATAGTAGAAATAGAAATAAATAGTATCTCATTTCAAATCCCTCTAATGGGTACAGATATGTAAAATAAGATCTTTACTTTGATTACTGAATCCTGATCTTTTTGTAACATTATCTTTAGAAATCAATACGAAGAATTTAGAATCACGCAATTTAGAATTACGAAGAATTTAGAATCACGAAATATAGAATTACGAAGAATTTAGAATCACGAAATTTAGAATTACGAAGAATTTAGAATCGCGAAATTTAGAATTACGAAGAATTTAAAATCACGAAATTTAGAATTACGAAGAATTTAGAATCACGAAAATTAGAATTACGATGAATTTAGAATCACGAAATTTAGAATTACGAAGAATTTAGAATCACGAAATTTAGAATTACAATGAATTTAGAATCACGAAATTTAGAATTACAAAGAATTTAGAATCACGAAATTTAGAATTACGAAGAATTTAGAATCACGAAAATATTCTGAATGTCTATTTCTAAGTGGTAAGATATTTATTACAGTAAATATAATTTAATTAAATGAATATTTCAGCCTTTTTAAATTGTCAAAAGCATTGTATTAAAAATGTGTTAACACTGTTTAGGAATCAATTTTGTTTCATTGTAAGTTCAATGTTAGTGGATATAATTCAGTTTAAACTCTGTATTTTACATTTTTGTTATTTTAACTATTTCTTAAAGGTATGAAAATTTTTTCAATATAAAAGGAAACTTTTTTTTCTATTTTCTTTCTATAAGGAACTTGTGAAATTTTATATTAAAATCTATTTTCAATAATATTTATTCAAAAAAAGTGAAAAAATATATTGGCTTAAAAATATAGAAACAAAACATCAGTTTTACTTGAATTTTGCAAAAATTTTCATTAAAAGTCAGTACGATGCAGTTAGATTTATGACTCTCTATCGCATTAGTAGAAAATAACTTAAATATAAAACTATCTCTCACTAACTTATGCTCAAAATATATACCTTATAGGTTTACATGTTCCATACCGAAAATTAATTCTGCAATTTTAACTCTGACATTTGTAGTAAATCGGGTCAAAATATTGAAGTCCTTCTATACCTCAGGAAATTTTCTCATTTTTTTCATTCTTTATAGATCTAACTTTCGAACTGACAATTTTTCTATAGATATGAAGACTGTCTAGACAAAATAAACACTCATGTTTCAGTAATATTATTACCTAGAAAAGGCATTGAAGCAATGTTTCCCTAACTTGTTACATTTAAATTAAATAATATGCTGCAATAGCAGCTTTGTACATTCCAATTTATTGAAATAATATTGGATGCAATTAGTTTATTGGATTCAATTAAATTTATGAATAATTAATGCCTTTTTTTCAGTTTAATGTAAATTGTTGGCCGATTACTTTAAAAAAATATTTTTGCCCAAAATTTTATTTTTTTAAATTTTCCTCATGGGATTAAGTTATTAAATCCAATTTCGTTGACTTTATATTTATTACATATTTAATGATAATATACTGCAAGAAAAGCTTTGTATATTCGAATTTATCGAAATAATAATTATTTTTAGTTTAATAAATTCAATTAAAATTCAGAATAATCAATGCCTTTTTTTTCAGTTTAATGTAAGTTGTTGGCTGATTACTTTAATAAAAATATTTTTGCCAAAAATTTTGCTTTTTAAATTTTTCTCATGGGGCTAAGTTATTAAGTCAAATTTCGTTGACTTTAGGTTTATTCTATATTTAATGATATACTATTGAAATGCTAATTATAGGTTTAATTGATTCAATTAAACTTAAGAATAATCAATACTTTTTTTGATTTGTGCCAATTTGATTTAAATTGATGGCTAAATCGATATAAAGAAATATTTTTTTTCAGAAAATTTAGCTTCCTCATGGGGTTAAGTTATTAAATCAAGATTCGTTGATTTTATTCTATATTTAATATTGAATGATGATTATTGGTTTAATTAATTTAATTAAGTTAAGAGTAATCAATACTTTTTTTCATTTGTGTCAATTTAATGTATATTGTTGGTTGAATCGATATAAAGAAGTATTTTTCAGAAAATTCTGTTTCTTCATGGGGTTATTAAACCAAGATTTGTTGGTTTTATTCTATATTTATTGATTTACTATTGAAATGACGATTATTGATTTAATTAATTCAATTAAACTTAAGAACAATCAATACTTTTTTCATTTTTCTCAATTTTATGTATGTTACTGTCTGAATTAGTATTAAATAGCATTTTTGCAGAAAAATTAGTTTCTTCATGCGGTAAATTAATTAAATCAAACTTCGTTGAAAAATATATTTTATACTAATTCTATATTTATTATTCCAAAATATTGATAATACCTTTATATTTAAGGCTTTAAAAAATTATACTTCAGGAAATTAATGATTATGTTGTAATTACTTTAATGATTAGATAGTAATTTGTTAGATGCTTTATGCAATTATTAAAACATAGCTTTTAAAATAATGAATGTAATTTTTTAACTGATTGTATTTTTTAACTCCTTGATTTCCACTGAATTTATTTTTCAACATTTCTTAAATAATCTCAGCTGGGCGTCCTTTTTGATAACCATATCACTTTAAATATAAGTTGGTTGCTGTTTCATATTTGTTTTCAAAGAAAATACCCGACATTTTTTAAATGTTTACAAAAGTAAAATGAAGTATTAAGTTCGCGGTTTATTAACAGTGAACATAAAAAAGGAATACTTTTGTACAAGGTGTGAGAATCTTGGTCTGTAAGCATAAATTGTTTATCCTATTTAATTAAAAATACTTCGGAACATTTATCAATTTTTTGACAATTTTTTATTAAAATACCCAAATTTTAACAAACCTTAGTGATATTTCTTTTCTGAAAATAGACATTTATAAAAGGGCAATATCATCTTTCCATTTGCTTGTTTTAATATTTTTTGTTCATTTGTAGAACTTGTACATTCGTCAGGAAAAATTATATCACCACCAATCAACTTTATTCTATTTTAGCATCCTGATTAATGTCTCCTTTTTTCCAAAAACTATATTCTTTATTATTAAAACTATGATACTTACTTTCTGGTGATTTAGTTACTGTACCAGTAGTGTTCTCTGTACATGGCAGATATAAATGCTGCTAATCTATTTTAACATCCTGATTAATGTCTCCTTTTTTCCAAAATGATTACAGATTATCAGTTTCATTCTATACAAGTTATATATAACGTTTCATCAAAAATTAATTCCTGTCTGTTGTTGTGTTGGCAGATTCCATGACAAAACACAACTACATTCTTTCTTATTAAACCTATGATATTTACTTTTTGGTAAGTATCATAGGTTTAGATACTTTACCAGTAAAGTGTGTTCTCTGTACATGGCAGATATAAGTGCTGGATGATTATCCCATTAGGACTTTTCTTTCTTTCTCTATCTGAAATCATTGAATAAATAGTTTTCATCTTTTATTCTATTGTGTTATCCTATGTGTAGTGGCTTAGTTTATTGCTGAAATTTCTCCTCGCCTAACCTTTCGTTCTACTAGTTAATAATGAAGACTGCATTCTGTAAATATGAGTGGAATGTACAGTGTCTCACAAAAGTGATGGGACACTTGTGCTTTACAAAAGGAAAATGTAATAAAATAAACAAATAATCATGTAAAAATTTTTTGTGGGTGTATTTCATACTTAAATTTTGTAACAATTAATACATAACATACATTTTGTCAAAATATTAAAATAAATTTAATAAATTATACAGTCATTTAGAAAGGAGCAAAAAAATGGCTCACATAAGTAATGGGACACTTACTTTTCCATCAAATATTTATCCAAAAATTTTACTTTTTAAAAGGTTTTAATATTTTGTTGGATTTCCTTTTACTTTTAAAACATGATTTAATCTTCTTGGGATGGATTTGACTAATTTTTCTGTGATTTCTGGAGTGATTTTACCCCATTCTTCTTGAAGCACCGATTTTAATTGTTGTTTTGAAGAAATGGTGTGTTTGTGAATTCTTGATTCCAATTCTTGCCAAATATTCTCTATGGGATTTAAGTCAGGAGATTGTGGTGGTGTTTTTATTATTTCAGGACAGTTATACAGCAGCCAGAGTCTAACGTTCAAAGCAGTGTGCTTGGGATCATTATCCTGGTAGAATTTAAAATCATTATGAAGGTTCAATTTTCGTGCTGAAGATTTCAAATGTTGCTGTAAAATGTCGATATACTTGTACTGATCCATTATACTGTCAATAAAAACAAGATTACCAACTCCAGCGGACGACATACACCCCAATACCATAACTCCTCCTCCACCATGTTTTACTGTTGGCACCAAGTTCTCTTTACGAAATTCTTCCCTGGGTTTTCTCCACACCAAGATTCTACCGTCAGAACCAAATATATTAAATTCACTCTCATCAGCAAATATAACTTTATTCCAGAAATCAGAAGTCTTATTTATGTAGGATTTTGCGAATGCCAGTCTGAGTTTTCGATTCTTTTCACTTACGAATAATTTTTTCCTGGCTACTCTACCGTGATATCCAGCAGATCGAATTACTCTTCTAATAGTCTCAGGATTAACAATTACTCCATATAATGTTTGTAAATCAGCAGCAACTTTAGGAGCACTCATTCTTGGATTTTTTTCAATAATTCGAGCGATAATTCGCTTTAATCCATTAGATAGCTTTGATGGTCGGCCAGGTCTTCTTTTATCCTGAATCATATGATTCTTTTTATATCGTTTAATGATGTTGAAAACTGTTGAATGACTCACATTAACAGTTTTAGCAGTTTCTCTAATAGATTTTACACGTTCAATATGCAAATTAATAATTATTTTTCGAATTTCAGGCGAAGTTTCTTTTCGTTTAGCATTCATGGCTGCACAGAGCTAAAAAACACAAAAATTCCAAAGCAATCTGGAGAGAAATACTGCAGACGATTTTATAAATTATTGCCAATTGCTTTTGAGTAAAAATAAAAAACCCCAAAAATATTTTTATTGCTTATTTCAGACGATTTTTGTTGCATATCTAATGGTGTCCCATCACTTATGTGAGCTAATTTTTGCTCCGTTCTAAACAATGATATTTTTATTAAATTAATATTTTAATATTTTGACAAAATGTAGTTATGTATTAATTGTTACAAAATTTAAGTTTGAAATACACCCATAAAAAATTTGTACATGTTTATTTATTTATTTTATTACATTTTTCTTTTGTAAAGCACAAGTGTCCCATCACTTTTGTGAGACACTGTATCTCTTTGGAGAGTGATCAACATCACATTTTTGGCCTGTAGGAACAAAACAATGGAAAAAGAAAGCTTGTTGATCTATATATCGGAGATAGATAAGAGTAGTTAATGTAAAGAAAGAGAGGTTATGGAATGCCATATTTCGTCAAATATGGACTCCATATTGAAGGTCAATTTCATAAAACACAATGCTCCAAAGGAATGTGATAATTCATTTTTCTAAGCTTTTTTTCAAAGCTGGCTGGAGTTTTATATTTGCTCTTCCACTATTAAAGAAAACTTTTTCGAGAATTTTAAAGTGATTTTTATCACCTTTATTGTTTCATATGATAGTCATATAAATCTATATAACGAAATTGAATAGATCACCTGTGGCCTAGAGTTAAGGTCTCGGCTTCGGACTCGAAGGGTGTTAGGTTTGAAACCCAATCCCGCCGAAAAACCGTAGTGTAAGTGGATGTAGAGCACTTTAAATCTGTCCGGAGCAGAAGTTCACCTCCTGGTGTGTTATGATGTGGAGGAGAGGGGCCAACTCAGGTGTTGTCCTCGTCCTCTGAGCGTAATTCAAAATTAAGAGGCTCATCCCATATTAGCCTTAGTGTTGCTTTAAAAAGTTAGACGTTAATATAACTAAAATGAACTACGAAATAAAATATAAACTTAACTATCAAAACGGGCAGTTGGAGGAGAAGTTTGAGAAGCCGCATTGTCCTGGTAGTATAGTCACGGATTTCGGAACCGGAAGGTTTCAGGTTCGAGACTCAATTCCACCGAAAAATAAGTGTAAGAGGGTGTAGTTTGGAGAGGGAGGGCCGGTTCAGATGTCGTCCTCATCATCTAACCACGGTTCAAAGTTATTAGGTCCATCCCAAATTGATCCCTAGTTTTGCTTTAAAAACGGTACCTTCATTTTATTAACTTGTAGGGGATGGCACTTGATTTTTTCAAATATTAATTCATTAATTAGCTTTAATTAATTTTTAATACTTTAAATAGAGTTTTAGCAGTTTGTAATAAAAAAAGAAATTATCAAGCAGTAGCTCAATCGGTAAAATGGAAGGATTTCAATACTTTTCACGTTAAGGTTAACGTTTCAGGTTAAGAATGCGAGAGCACTTCCTGCGAAAATCAATATTTTTTGATAAATTATATACATTAATTGTAGTTATTTGATAAAAAGTAACTAAAATAAAAAAATTCTTTTTTGATCTAAGTAGCGATTAAATTCCTTTTTTTATAAGACATGTTTTTCTTTGTATATTTCATATATGAGAAAGTACGAAGAAAATTATTATTGGGCTGTAAATCTAAATTACCAATACTGATTTGAAGAACAATAATAATAAAGCTTAAATGTCAATGTATAAAATTTATATTTTTACGGAAAATAAAAGTGGAACGGTTTGTTCTTTTTTTTTTTTTGTATATTCATTTATAAATAATTTATCTATTAAGAATTTCCATAACAGTAATTTACAATAAATTCTTTCATATTCTAAATATTTTAACAAATTTTTAATATTAAGAATAAGTGCATTCTATAATTCTTTTTATTGGCTCCTAAGTTTTTTGAAATTCGATGAAGCAAAGCGCCTTCAAAAATAAAAGGACTATCTGAATAAATTTAAAACCATCAGAGAATTACTTATCTACTTTCTTAAATAACATCATCATCCTGTCATGTTTAGAAATTTCGGAGAAAATTCCTGAATAATCTCACATTTGAAAAGTTCGATCCAAAGATTGATGGCATTAGGCGTTGCAAAGCTCAGCTTCTAAGTATCTTTAAGTATAGGAAATTAATCATTACGATGTATCTAGAAAAGATTTCCACTTGGCGTTAATTTCCATATATTTATTGGCGTAAGTATAACAAGAATTAAAACTGACTGAGGTATATGATGAGTAAAGCTCTAAAATATTTGTTACTCAAAACAAAAGAATAACAAAATATTCTGTTAATGACTTTATTCATATTTTGAGTTTGAGTACAGATTTTTAAATGCTTATTTGTGTTATCTAGTATTTTATTTAAAAAATTGTCTTTTAATGACTTTGATTCATATTTTGATTTAGCTTAGAGATTTTTAAATTCTTATTTGTCTTATAAAGTACTTTATAAAAATAAGACAAACAAAATTAAAATAATCTTTTAATGACTTTAATTCATATTTTGATTTAGCTTAGAGATTTTTAAATTCTTATTTGGGCTATCAAATGTTTTATAAAAATAAAACAAAATAAAAATAAAATAATATTTTGATGACTTTAATTCATATTTTGATTTAGCTTAGAGATTTTTGAGTCCTTATTTGGATTATCAAATGTTTTATAAAAATAAGACAAACAAAAAGTAAAATAATCTTTTAATGACTTTAATTCATATTTTGATTTAGTTTAGAGATTTTTAAGTTCTTATTTGGGTTATCAAATGTTTTACAAAAATAAAACAAAATAAAAGTAAAATAATCTTTTAATGACTTTAATTCATATTTTGATTTAGTACAGAAATTTTTAAATTCTTATTTGTGTTATCCAGCACTTTATCAAAATAAAAAAAGAAAAGAAAAATAATCTTTTAATGACTTTAATTCATATTTTGATTTAGCTAAGAAATTTTTAAATACTTATTTGTATTACACAGTGCTTCATAAAAATAAAACAAAATAAAGCACAATAATCTGTTAATGACTTTAATTCATATCTTGATTCTGAATACTGATTTTTAAATTTTTATTTGTGTTATCAAATACTTTATAAAAATAAAGCCGAATAAGAGTAAAATAATCTGTTAATGACTAATTCATATTTTTATTTAGTACAGAGATTTTTAAATTGTTATTTGTGTTATCCAGTATTTTATAAAAATAAAAGTAAAGAAAAATAAAGTAAAATAATCTGTTAATGACTTTAATTCATATTCCGATTTGGAATATATATTTTTTAATTCTTACTTGTGTTATCCAGTACTTTATAAAAATAAAACAAAAGAAATAATTAATAAATATATTTAATAAAATCAAAACGTATTTCATATGAATTTCCTTTTCTATTCATAAATATTAATAAGCCATCTGCTGATTTTTAACAAAATCGTTTGAACGAAAAACGGATGTTGTTATAAGCAAATTCAGCGAAGAGAATTCTCCTCACATTTATTTGCACACTAAAAATAGTATTATATCTAATAATTAAATCGAATTAGAAAAGGATATCTTTGAAGTAAACAACATGTTATTTATAAATTTAAAAATACGATTAAACACTGCTGAATTAAAACGCACTTGTATGATAAATTTATAAACTTCACGTTTCTCAGTAAACTTTTTATGATAACGAACTTTAAAAAAACTTGAATTCCAAACCAGAATTATCTCATGTGACTGGATTATCTATTACAGATAATTTTTTTTACACTGGGCAGTCTGTATTTACATTTACACGTACTTTTTTGTTATCTATCTACGTAGTTGATTTCCTTTAGGATCGGAGTATTTTTAACCCTCTTTGTTATTGCGAAATCAACCTTCAAATAAATTATAACAACCAGCTGGCACTAATTGTTATTATTATTTTTTAACTTGTAGGAATATTAATAACATATCTGTAAGGAACATCTGCCTTTCAGTTTGTTTGAAAAGTCTCCGTTTTCAAACAATTGTAACGTTAGGCATATTGAGAGAAAAGAAAAGAAAAAAAAAATACTGTCATGGGATACATCTGCTTTTAAAAGCTGAATTATATTTCAAATGAATATGAAAATCTACAGGGATGACTGTGATTCCATTTTTAAAATCAAGGAAACTTACTTTAATACTTAAATAAGTTTCTTGTCTGTGCTGCTTCTTATTTGTATTGCATTTGCGAATTATTGTATTAGTATTATTGTATTAGTTTAATTTATCAAACTGTGTTGTTGGGAATTTCCTTTTTTTAA
>JAOUZG010050968.1:10370555-10387524 GCA_026289955.1 Argiope argentata | reverse complement strand
CACAGGGCTTGAATCCAGTAGAGCATATGTGGGACATGCTTGGCCGACGAGTTGCAACCCGTCAACCACATCCTACACTAGTTTCGGAATTGCGGAGAGCATTGCTTGATTAGTGGTGTAATATTACCCAATATCAGATTAAGAATTTGATAATCAGCTAGCCTATGCTTTCTACGAACTGTATTGTATTGTGTGGGAGACGGATTATGTTTTAACCATCATAACAACCATGCAGTATTGATTTTCGTAAATGGGGGGGGGGGGTAATTTGCTCCAGTGAACAAAAAAATCGCAATTTGTATTAATGTTATCAAACATATAGCATCTATTTTCTGTTCACCTTTTGTTTAATAAATAAGTTTTACGAATAAGACACATTTGTTTTGCTTCTGAATCTGTCTTTTCTAAACTTACATTCTGCAAAATTTATGGACAGGAGTGTAAAATAATGGAAAAATGTTTATTTCGGAAAACAGACACAGTTAATGTTTTTAAAAATCTTACAATTTATACTCCAGGGCAGAAATATTGGAATTTTATTCTTTGAAATTATCAGAATCGGGAAATTAATATCATTCATTAAGATTGTAAAATATTGTTGGTGTCAGCAACATTGTTAAAAACTCATCGCATTTCTAACAAATTAATAGCAACTCTTGTTGTTCTTGTTTGGTTATGGACACATTTCTTCAAAGATATGATCTCCACCGATTTCAGAGCATAAAAGTAACAATTCTTTCTTTTGGAATATCTGAAAGGAAATGTTGATGGATATTACTTTCAGGCAGGCGGCAAATCGACAGCTATTGTTCTTAAGAAAAACATGGACTTTTAATGATTGAATTTCTTTGAATTTCAAAAATCCCAGGTTGCAAATCCAAGTAAACAAGATCTCAATTATCTACAAAAATCGCAGCTAAATGTATTAGTAAATTTTAAATGCTGTATTTTGTCCAAAAATTTACCCTCGCTCTTCTTTTATATTCTAGCCTGTTTTTTTTTTCTTCAATATTTGGTTAAATGTTGTGAGGAGGTCATTTGATATACAAATAATACAATAAATATCAAAATCAATGCAAGTGATTCTATACATCTTAAGTGTTGTTTTGATAAAAATTTGTGAAGGGAGGTCGTACTCGTCATCTGATCACATTTTAAAATTACAAAGTTCTCTCCAAAATACTCCAAATGTTGCTTACAAACGAGATGTTAATACAACTAAACTAAGCTAAATGATTCATTTTAAGCCCATAATATACACAATTATTCTTATTCTGAAAGGGAATAAATAAATTAAAAGTAAAAAAAAAAGAAATCATATGTTTTTTTCTGTTTGATTTCTGATATTCCAATTGCTCTGAATTCTCATATATAATACAGATATTTTTGTGGTGTTTTTAAATATTTTGAATTCCTGGTCGTATTTAACCACATGGTAGAATATTAATAAGTTAATCTTAGAGTAGTGTCCTGACCTTGGCAGAAATTTCATGATTGGTTGCTTATTTGTGCTACCTGGCCAATAACACTGGAGAATTGCAGTTGCCAGCTATGCTGTTATTTATCGTTATTAATACGTTTGTTGTTGTGAATTATATCTGTGATTCAGACTACTCTTTCTACTCTTCTACAGGAAGGATTGTACAGTGGCCGGTGATGAGCCTTACGACTCAATCACAGTTCCCATCAGTGTTACTGTTGCGGCGATCCGGTTATTCAGTTTTAAGATTTATGGTGCCGGTTTTCTGGCACAGAGGTAGGGCGTCTTCCTCGTGTTCTGGGAGTCTCAGGTTCTAGTCCCGGTTTGGGCATGGTTGTTCTTCTGTGTGCTATCTGTGAGATGTGTGACTGTGCTCCCCTGTAAAAAGGGGTTGTGCAAGCGAATGTGATGAGTGTGTATCTAAAGTCGTACTCTTGGCTCTAGTTGGCGGTACTTGAAACAAGAGACTCATATTCTTAGGCGTAAAATCTGCTGATGTATCAGCGGGGCTTGTCCATGGCAAGTGCCATAAGTAACAACAACAACACAGATTTATGGTTTATTCCGTGTTCCTTCGGGTGGGTCGGAGAGTCTGGTACGACTTACTATCTTTTATTGATAGTAGAAAACAGAATATGTAATTAGCTTTAAAAGTTTAAAAATTATAACTTTTAATGAGGATTATATTAATATAATCATCATTGTGCAAATCATTTAAAAAAATTATTTTTAAAAGTTTAAGAATTATAACTTTTGATGATAATTATATTAATATAAACAACAAACTATATTACTATAATCATCACTGTGCTTTTCATTTCTTTAAAGAAACATTTTTAAATGCTCAGAAATAATAACTTCATAATGCAACATGAAGAAAATAATTAATTCGTTTGATGATAATTATATTAATATAAACTACAAACTATTTTAAAATAATCATGACTGCTCTTTTATTTTTTTAAAAAAAATTAGCATTACAAATTTTAAATAAATAATTTTTAATGATGATTATATTAATATAAACTATATTAATATAATAATCCTTCTGCTTTTTATTTTTAAAAATAATTTTAAAGTTTAAAAATTATAAATTTTAATAATTATTATATTAATATTAATTTAATCATCATTATGCTTTTCATTTCTATAAAGCATTAGCTTTAAAAGCTTAAAAATATATATTAACATGATGTGATATTAGAAGTTAAATGACGTACTAAAATGATTTTGAAATATCATTAAAAATGTGGATATATCCCAATAGACTGTGCAAACGGGTGAATAACTTTTCCTATTTTAACAAAGATTCAATAATATTTCACTATCGTTATTACATCGTTTTGGAACGATCTCTTGAACGACATACTAAAAATATTTTAATGTAATTACTTTCCTACAAGTTAAGTAATATTTTAACACCCTGGAAAATGAAATTTCATTTCATTTCAGATCATTCTTCCCAAATGTTCCGTCATTTCAATTTATCGAATCTACAATGCAATTCTTGGTATTTTTGCCCAAACAGTGGAATTTGGTCAAAGTTTGTTTATTTCTTTTCCTTCCTTTAACTCCGCCGTTAGAATTCATCGCCAGAACAGCATGTGCTCCAAAAAAAGTCAACAAGTGACAGAATGACCTTGACTTGGCCTTAGAGATTTTATCTTTTGATTGTTTTTTTTAAGTTCCGAAAGGACAGAGAAAGTCAAAGATTACTTCACATTTATCTCTTCCTCTATTTTGGCGCCCAGAAATTGACAATAAACAATTAACGAAGAAAAAGATTTCCTGTTAGAGTATAAACTACAATAATCATCTGAACTAAAGTGAAATAAAATAATATAACTCAGTAATTAATACTAATTTAATATTAATTCAATAAAAATCATTAATTATTTAATTTTCCTGCTAAACCAATTTGGATAACTTCGATATTCGTGCATAAAATATATTTTTGGTTTTAAAAATGTCCTATGCAGCAAAATCTTGATCATAAATTTCAATTTACTTCAAAATACTGTGAAGAACATATGTTTAATGCCGAGCTATTAAAATTAGTTAAGAAAATTAGATATTTATCTCTGTATATATTATAGAGTATATTTAAGTTATTTAAGGATATATAAGATAAATAGCCTAATACGCCAAGTAATAGTTTCGAATATTAATTAGTTATCTCATGAAATAATTATGGTTATTCCATAAATCAAGTAATATAAGATAAGAGAGAGGAATGCAATTTTTCTCATGATTAAATAAATAATTGCTTGCTTTGTGAATATTATTATCTTACTTTTTACATAGTAAAGATTCTTGGCTTAAGGTTTAGTTAGAAAAATTCTGAACCTATTATTAATTTAATAAAAAGTAAAACTTTTCTTCCAATGCGAGTTTTTTACTAACATCACTTAAAAAAATCGATGCTCAAACGTTTCAAATATTCAGTATTTGAACATAAAGAAAATTAATTAGAATTAATCAACGCAACAGCACTAACAATTAAATAATTGCTCGATTCGTAAATATTATTAATTTACTTTTTACATAGTAAACATTCTTAGCGTAAAGTTTACTTAGAAAAATTCTGAACCTCATGTTTATATAATAAAAAGTAAAACTTTTCTTCCATTGCGAGTTTTTTACTCGCATCACTTTAAAAAATCGATGCTCAAACATTTCAAATATTCAATATTTGAACAGAAAGAAAATTAATTAGAATTCACCAACGTAACAGCAATAAAGGTTAAATAAATAATTGCTCAATTCGTAAATATTATTATTTTACTTTTTGTATAGTAAAGATTCTTGGAATAAAATTTACTTTAAAGAACTCTTAACTTACTGTTTAATTAATAAAAAGTAAAACTTTTCTTTCATTGCGAGTTTTTTACTCACATCACTTAAAAATATCGATGCTCAAACATTTCAAATATTCTGTATTTGAACACAAAGACGATTAATTAGAATTCTTCAACGTAACAGTACTGAGGGAGGGGGGTACTCCGTTATTCAGGATGAGAAACTTCCGGCATGGTAGTTGTTTCTTACCAGTCTTTTGGATACACGAAGGGGTGGGAATCTGGCTCCCCCCCCCAACGATGACGGGATGTACTCCATCAGGGAAAGGTTGTACCGTGGTCAGCGATGATCTTTAGGACGCAACACGGCTCGCGCCAGTGTTACTGTTGCGGCTATCCTGTCATTCAAATCTTTCCGTGCGCCTTCAGGCAGGTCGGTGTAGACAGTTTATGATTGATTCCTCAGCGTATCAATGAAACTTAATTTAATTAATTTAATTTATTATTAATATCCTACTTTGAAATAACATTTTTGTAAATATTCGAACGAACCTCATAACTTTCACCTGCTATCGGATGACGAGGAAGATACATCAATTGGCACAACCATTTTCCGGCCCCTCACACTCTCCTCGTCATCAGATTCATATGAACTGCATACATATAATAGAATCGATTTTATAGCCTTCAACTCCCAAGTCCTGGGACTTTACCATCACGCCATAGTGTTCCATGTCTCTTAATAAAATAATCTTTCAAGTGTTTTTATTTTCTAAAAATTATTGAGCACTTTAATGATAAGAAAAGAATAATTTAATTAATAAACATTGTTATGAAAGTGAATTGAGGTAAAGTGATTTTCAAATTTGAAGGAACCGCAATAAAATTCAGCTTATCCAAAAATCCAAACTAAGCAAAAATTGATTAAAAAATAAAAACGCCAGGAGAAAATGAAAATTTACTTTAAAAATTGCAATAGGATTCTTTGTTACTTCGCATCTTAAATAAATGATGCACAAATAATAAGCAATTAGTAAGTAATTATAATTGATAAAATGACAATGCAAAAATTTAATAATTTAAAAAATGATAATTTCTTTAAATAAAAAAATAAATTTAATAAAAAACACTTTATACGGCATTTTGAATGGAATTAATTTCAAATGAATTTGAACATTTTGTATTGAAATGAATAGAATAAAATTAGCAGAATAAAAGTTCGAAATAAATAATTCAAGTTGAGTTTTAATTGTTCGATGCCATTTTTTTAAAAAGGAAGGGACGGGGGCAGAAAAAAAACTTTTATTGTTATTTTTTCCTCGTATACAAAATATAGAGGAAGTATTATAATAGTTGAGAAATTCGAACTCGAGATTTTAACGAATCTTTACGTTTTGTCAAAAAAATTGAACTCGAGATTTTAACGAATCTTTACGTTTTGTCAAAAAATTTGAACTCGAGATTTTAACGAATCTTTACGTTTTGTCAAGAAATTCGAATTCGAGATTTTAACGAATGTTGCGTTTCAAACCTCTTTAAGTTCACAAAATATATTTTTAACACTATGCTTGTCGATTAACACGAGAGTTCAAAATCACTTTAGGCTGAATGAATGAAATTTGGTATACGGAACTTAAGACCAAATTTTTAAATTTCAATCAAAATTGGAACAAAACCCTTTCACAGTCTGTAATTTTCTGTCTGTTCTAATAAGGGTGAATTCGTTAACTATAAAATGCAAAGACCTCTTTAAATAAAATTTGGCGCACGTGTTCAACGTCTAAAATTTAGACTCCAAAAAAATTTTAAACTTAATCTGTCGAATGATTGACCATCTGTCGGTCTGTGCTTACTCATGCACGTAACATTAATTCATAAATTTTATAGATTAATTCAATGAAATTTGGCATGTTATCTTGTGACTAAAGTTGCAGTTATATTTCAATTTTTGGCGTCAATCGATCGGTAAAAGTCGCCAAAAATGCATATTATCACGATAGATTCAGAAAAATTGTCAGATTCAAGATAAATATATATACATATCACAAATATAGTTTAGCATTGCCTTGAAGGGTATTCAATTTCTTGAATAGGGCATGCATAGAGTTTTGGAGATAAAAAATTTGTAATAGTGTATACCTAAAAGTGTCAGGGAGACAACTCTCACTGGTTTGTTTAACCCGTTCGAGAGCATGGAAATTATGATTAACCAAATTCATCAATTTTTGTAAGAAGTCATGTAAATTTGTGAAAGTTCTGATAATTTTTTAGATAATACAGAAATTTAAATGCTTCGTTTCCTTTTCTCACACAAAATGGTGTGTATTGATTTGTTTCTTAATTATTAGTTAAATTAATTAATTAATAAATCAAATTAAATTTATCAAAGAGGCTAAAGGAATTACTTTTATAAAGGTGATATGAGTCCTAAAAATATTTTAATATGCCATGATTAGAAAAGAAAGGGTTGTTAAAGGGTTAAATATACTACACAACATAACAGTTTTCGGGGATTTGGGATCTTTCAAAAAGTTTTACTTATGTCGTATCTTATTTAAATAAGAAAAAAAAATTCAAAAATTAAAACAAGAAATCTACAATTTTTAATTTTGACTTTATATTAATAAAAATGAATTTAAATTATACGCAGTTTTTGATAAAATGTTAATCAAATAATATTAAAAAATTTAAGTCAATTCCTATTAGGTCAACAAAGAAATTTTTTATTTTAATTGCTTTGTATTAAATAATAACAATTAGTATAAATAGTTTATTTTAAAATGATTGATTTTCGCAAGAATTGAACTCGCAATCTTCACCTGCGCATTAAAAATACTGAAATCTTTGCATTTTAACGATTGAGTTATTGCCAGTTGATCTCAAATTTTATTACAAACTGCTAAAACTTTATTTAAAGTATTAAAAATGAATTAAATTTAATTAATGAATTAATATTTGAAAAAAATTGTATTAACATTGAGTGCCATCCACTACAAGTTTCAAAAATGTATTTGAACTTGAGTGAATGAATAAAAAGTATTGTATTAAGGATTGAAAATTTGAGCAAGATATTTAAATATATATAGAGCGAAGGTGATCTAATAGTACAAATTGAATAATTAAGGTATTAGCATTTGAAAAAACTGTATTAACATCTAGTATCATCTACTACAAGTTTAAAAAATTGTATCTTAACTTGAGTGGGTGAATAAAAAGTATTTGATTAACGATTGAAAATTTGAACAAAATATATAAATATATATAGAGAGAGAGAGAACTAATAGCGATAATTTAAAATAAATGTAAACGACCAGAAAAATTCCAATTAGCCAAGTTTCACTGCATTTCGATCTGACATAATGTAAATAAATCATTCTTTTTTAAGTAATTTATCAAATATTTGAAAACAACTGTATGGTGATCTTGAAGTATTTTCATCAATGTTAAATTGCATGTATATTTTTAAGGCATAACTGATTTTATATCTTTACGATATCTCATATATAATATTAAATTGCTGCATATGAGCGAGGATGGCGATCTTTTTCAGCAACATTGATAGAATTAATTTAATTGATAGAATTTTTTGAATAAAATTAATATCTATAATTGATAGAATGACTCTAAAATTAATATCTGTAATTGATAAGTAGATTTAGACAATGTTTTGAACACCCATCCAAATATGGTAATTTCAAATATTAGAGCTTATTAAAAGTTAGCAAACTTCGAAAAACTTCCTCCGAAACGACTGCAGCTGTCCCGATCTCTCCCGCGCAACTTGTATCGGCCACATACCTACCAGACTTGCGCGAAACTGACCAATATTTTCATCCCTTCTAGATCCAATAACCCCCGCTTAAGCATTTGCACCTCTATAAAAGCCTACTTTTCTTGGAACGCTTCGATTCGAGAAAGAACTCTCCGTTTTCTGTGGAAGGTGAGTAAATTATTTTATCATAACGAACTCGGAAAATATCTGAAAGTAACTTTGTAACTTCTAGTATCCCAAATCTAACACTATTTCAAAATTGCTACTCGTTCAAATAAAGCGAAAGAGATTGATAAAAAAACGATATCAATGGAATTTTATGAAGAATGAATGTATTTTAAAAATATATTCTTTAAATTGGTTTTTGTATTAAAATATACTTTTATCAATCAATCAAATATTACTTTCTAAATGTTGCTCTAAAATTGATGATATTTCGAAATATTCACACCAATGTTATAAAGAGGGAAAATCTAACAATTTAAACGTCAAATATTTTTATGTAGAATGAATATATGTTAAGATAACTTCTTTAAATTGATTTTATTGATTTTTTATTGAATCCTGCTTGGAAGAATCTAATGTTAGCTCTGAAACTCGGAAAATATCTGAAAGTAACTTTGTAACTTCTAGTATCCCAAATCTAACACTATTTCAAAATTGCTGCCCGTTCAAATAAAGCAAAAGAGATAGATAAAAAAAGATATCAAAGGAATTTTAAGAAGAATGAATGCATTTTAAAAATATATTCTTTAAATTAGTTTTTGTATTAAAATGCTCTTTTATCAATCCTTCAAATATTGCTTTCTAAATGTTCGCCCCAATGCTATAAAGGGTGAAAAGGTAACAATTTAAACATCAAATATTTTTATGTAGAACGAATATGTGTTAAGATAACTTCTTTAAATTGATTTTATTGATTTTTTATTTAATCTTGCTTGGAAGAATCTAATGTTAGCTTTGAAACTCAGAAAATATCTGAAAGTAACTTTGTAACTTCTAGTATCCCAAATCTAACACTATTTCAAAATTGCTACTCGTTCAAATAAAGCGAAAGAGATTGATAAAAAACGATATCATTGGAATTTAATGAAGAAAAAGGGCATTTTAAAAATATATTCTTTAAATTGGTTTTTGTATTATAATATACTTTTATCAAATAATCAAATATTACTTTCGAACTGTTGCTCTAAAATTGATGACATTTCGAAATTTTCGCCCCAATGATATAAAGAGGGAAAATGTAACAATTTAAACATAAAATATTTTTATATATAATGAATATGTGTTAAGATAACTTCCTTAAATTGATTTTATTGATTTTTCTATTGAATCCTCCTTGGAAGATCGAATGTTAGCTCTGAAACAATTATTTTTACAAAGATCGAAAATATATCAAATTGATTTTATTGGCTTTTTTCCTGTTAAATCCTATTCGAAAGATATCGAATGGTAACTCTGAAACTATTATTTCTTAAAATTCTATTACATTTCAAAAAAATTTCTATCAAATATGGTAAGAGAATTTAATTATATTAATTTCAAAAGATTTTAAGAAAATATATTAAAATAACTTCCTTCAGTTGCTTTTTCTATTAAAGCAAACCAAGATATATTCATTAAAATTTTGCGTTAAGAAGTGATAGAATAATTCTTTTAAAAGTTCAAAGGTAATCGTTTGCTTTATTTCATGACTGTAAGCGATCACTATTTAAAATTCAACTTTGTGTATCACAATAATCTGCTCTTTTACGATTTTTCTTATTATTCTTTTAATATTACTTTTTCCAATAATTTTCAAATAATTGTCAAAATAATTTTTATCCCAAATTAGTGGAATTATTATGGTCAATTCCATATCATATATGTCTTAATTGTAATGTCCCTTATCTTTGAGAAATAGTTTGGAGCTTAATAACCTTTGAATTCTGAAATATCATTAAAATCCTGTACATCTTGGTTTTCTTCAAATATGTATCGAAGAAGAAATTATATGAAAGAAAAATTTTCATTCAACTTCTTAAGTAATAGAATTGTGAATTTTTTTCTCTCGTATAATGTCATGATAATAGACCATTACTTTAAGAACTTAATTATTAATCAACCGGTTGATTTAATTAAATTTTAATTTCGTATGTATGGCACTACAGACAGAAAATTTGAGTAGGAATGTTTAATAAAAGATTTATTAAATCAATAAAATATTTTAGTTATTATTTATTAGATAATGTTGTAATAATTTTACTGAAGTAAAAAATTTAAAAAATTAGAAAATATTTAAAATAAAAAAAAATCTACTTTTCGATGCACTAATAAATGTGCTCTAAAAACTAAGTTAATTTACTAACAACATATAAATAATATATAAATTTGTACTAAAATGCAACTATTGTGAATGCGTATATCAATCACTTTTTGTTATTACAAATCAAATGAAAGCAGTAGAGACATTTACAAAAGCAAATGTTAAATATTATAAAAACTAATATCGATATTAAATATTTTGACAAATATTTATATGATTTCTGATTTCACAAAAAAGTACATAAACAATTCATCTTTTTATATTTCTTCTTGAAAACGGACGAAATATTTCTACGTGAACGAAATATTTTAAATTAATTTATAAGTTATTTTATAATTCATATTATTATAATAGCTTATACTAATACAACAATTTATAATAATAGAAATTGAATCTTTCCCAATTTTAATGTGGAAACCAATTCTGAAGAAGAGCAAATCGAAGAAACTACTCATCAGAGTAATACTTTTTTGAAAGAAGCCATGCGAAAATCAGTTCATAAGTTCCTTGAAGACTCTGAAGAAAAACTTACAAATCCAAAGACACTGAAAGCTGAATTTTCATGATCAGCAGAAAATGAAAGAGTATTTTCAATTTTAGGCAATTTTATTTTCAAAATAAGAACAAGTCTTAGCCACCATTCTGTTAATATTTTATGTTTTCTGAAATCCTATTTTTTAGAAGAATTTAAAATTAGTGAAAATAATATAAATATTATTTGATTTTTTTTTGAGTTTTGGTTATTTTGTCTGTATGTTATGTATGTGCAATCCTTAATTTTTTTTAATATTTTGACTTTGATATTGATTTTGTTTCTTCTTATTTTATATAAATTAAATTAAATATTTTCCCTATTCTATAATTTGATAAAAATTCGAAAACCGGCTAAAACCGAATTTTCGAAAATATTGAATTCGAAAACCAATTTTTCAAAAAGTTGGTTTTTATATAAATCCTATTTGGCACTATACGGTGACCATAACGGAGAGAATTCCACTTTACCTTTTCTATAATAATATAAATGTTTCTATGCACTGGTCAGCTAACATATGTTATGCCTAGAAAGACTATAACCTTTCCATACATAAGGCATAGTAATTAATGTAAAGTAATAACGTATAATAATAAAGTTACGCTTTGGTAATATGTTAACCATAACATTCTAAGATTTAGGAGTACTTAATTTCATTAAAAAGTTATTGGCAAATTGGAAATTTTTACGAAGTTTTTAACATGATTCGGAAAGAAGTTTATTTCTAAATTACACTTTATTTTTGTTTGATTGATCGCTCCTTTACAGAAATAAGACTCGTTTCCACAGAAGAGCCGTCAAGAACACTTTCCTTTAGAATAGACGTTCTTCTACTGTTTGAATATGGAAACCTTGGAGGATAATAATGCTTAATCTAATGTCCTTAGATGCATGCTCTGATATTATCCTTAGAGCTGCGGTGATCTGGTGGTAAGATCTTGGCTGGTGAGTCTCAGGGTTTTAGGTTCAAAGACTCGATTCCATTGAAGAACCATCATGTAAGGGGTCCGTCTCCAAACGTCCTCCAACTGATATGGTGTGGAGTGGAGAGGAGGGTCCGGCTCAGGTATCGTCCTCGTCATCTGACAGCGTTCCAAAGTTACGAGGTCCGTCCCAAAATAGCCCAAGTGCTCCTTTACAACGGGACGTTAATACAACTAAACTGAAAATTTAACAGTTGTTATCATTAATAACAGACAACGGTACAAAATGATACGTGCAAAATATCCATTGGGAAGTTACAAAAAGGAAAGTTAATTCAATAAAATCAAAGTAATGATTTACAGAAATGCTCTGCATAAACTCTGTTCCAATATGGTAATCACGAATAATTAATCTGTTCCATCCAAATTGAATATATGGCATGTTGAATGTCTGCAAGCAATAAAAGTAGATTTTACTACACGCATCTCATAAATTGAACTCTCACAAGTATCGCGGATGATGATACTTGTGAGATAGTTACGGTCCTTTAATAGAGGTTTAATCTGGGAGTATGAATTCGTGAATACACAATCTCCGAAACCTGAACCTTACTTGACTTTATTCAGTTCTAAATTTTATCAGATTCTTAATTTCTGAGATATCTGTCAGAAAACTTACTATGCTTCAAGAAAATAATGAAATGTGTCCTATCGGTAGTCGCGTTCATACAACATTCATCGTTAATAAACCACAACAGCAGTATTAAGTAGTCGAAGGACAATTATTGCGCCACCAAACGGTGGCGGAAACTTTCTTACAAATAAAATAATTTTCAATCCTCGCAACCGAGATGTCTATCTATTCTCCATACGAAGGCTAACCTAATAAGATATAAATTTGAGCATTAATTCCATTACGGCATTAATTCCATTTATGATATCAGTCTTAAAGATGACATTTAGTTCGTTTCATTTTTAGTAAAGTTTGAATAAATAAATCTCGAATATCAGATAACTGAATCCACTTTTTTGCAGAAATGTGTGTGAGGGGGAGGCTTTTCAAATAGGCTTCAATCTTTTTCAAAGAGTAAAAAAAAATTTAAACATTCAAGAAGATGTAATCGCATAATGAGATAATATACTCATAAAACATGTTTGTAATCTCAATGTTTTACAAATAATAGGTTTAGTTTAGTTAGATTAACATCTCGTTACAGAGCAACACTAGGGCTCTTTTGAGATGGCCCTCGTAATTTTGAGCCATGGTCAGATGCCGAATACTAAACCAGAGCCAGCAACTTCCATCTCCCCACCAAATCGTTTGAATCAGGCAGATTTAACGTGCAATAAACTTCCTTGCATGACGGTTCTTCGGTGGAATAGGATCTCGCACCTGAAACTTTTCTGTTCCGAAGCCTTAGTACCAGGCCATCGTGGCTCTTATCAATAAAAACAAAACTCAATTATATCTATCTTCAAGGGTGTGCGAATTGAAAACCGGCGAAAGTTTTCTTCATTACTTTTTTTTATAGTTGAGCCTACATCTACAAAATGGCACATTTTACGTTTAATTTCGTTGTACTGTAAATAAAATCGAAAATGTGATTCAAGACCGCTTCTCTTGAACGGCTAAATCCAAGTTTTGATATAGATTGATGAAATCCAATATGTAATTTCATTCATCTAGCTTGTTTTGTTTTTGATCTCACATGATGACATAATAAAGATGTTCTACTTTTTGACGGACTTTTTCCAAAATTAGACACAGATCTTCAATTTTAATGTGAATGTCTTGTATTAAAATTCGTCCATCCACCATCACTGATTTCTGGAGTTCTCAAAAGAATATGCGCAAGGACAGACAGACAATCAAGCTTCTCTTCGGCAAATTTTATCCAAAACTTGATAGAAATCTACAATATCATTCATCTATGTAAACGTAATTTGTTAATTTTTGGGTTTTCCTGCTCAGAGATAGGTAGATGTGATTTCAAAGAAGTCAAGTTGAATAAAAATATTTAAATAAAATTCAGTAAATGTAAAGTTATAAAATTTCATAATAAAGTTTCTTCTAAGTTAAATAGGACCAAAATTCTGAATTTATTCAGTTTTTTATTTTTTGTAAATTTCTGGTTTTGTTATCAATTTGAGCAGGTTTTTTAATTATTATTTTATTCCCTTCTTAAAGTTTTCTTGTTTTGGTTTCACATGCTCATGAAATCAATATTTTTGTCGCTGTTCAATCGGAATTCTTTATTTTCCCATAAAAAGTTGTTGTTGTTGTTTCTAATGGCACTTGCCTATGGACAAGCTCGCTGCTGGACCCAGCAGTAGATTTAAGCCGAATGAAGCGTCTCTTGTTTCAAGTAGCGCCAACTAGGGCCAAGAGTACGACTTTTGCTACACACTCATCACATTCGCTTGCACAACCCCTTTTTACAGGGGGGCACATTCACTCATCTCACAGATAGCACACAGAATAACAACCATGCCCGAACCAGGACTCGAACCCGGGACCTCCTGAACACGAGGCAGACGCGCTACCTCTGTGCCAGCAAGCCGGCCCCATAAAAAGTAATTATAATATGAAACAGAAACTTATTAAGATTCTATAATTCCGTGTAGTAGCTGAAATTAAATGTCAGCTTCATTTTTTAAACAAAAGTATTGGAATTTAATACTTTTTTTAATAAAAAACATCAATTTTAGAATACATCAATATTCTAATTGATACATCAATATTCTAAAATTGATAATATAAGTAAAATAAAAAGTTTTTTTTTTCAGAACTCGATTTTGTTACAAAGTTTAATTCGCCAATTACTTTCCCAAACTGAAATAAATGTTTAGCTATTTTAAAATTATACAACCATGGATATTTACATTTTTGTATAACTTGGTTGAAGTAAAGAAGCAGTACAATATATTTTTTGACTCAAAATAAATGTTTAATAAATTAATTAAAAATTTTAATAAATAGAGTTTTTAATAAAAAAAATTTTAATAAAAACCGACTTCTCAGCCAATTAAAAATTTTAATTTAAAGTTAACTGCCTTATTACTTTTTGGAATGCCTTACGTTTATATCTATAGATCTACAAAACTACAGCTGAAAAATACAAAATCGTGCAGTCTATATCTAAAACGGGAAACACGTTCTTCAATAATAATGATTTACATGTCATTTTAAATTCCTTTCAAACGTAGAAAAATGCGCGTGTTTTATTTTTCAGTTAAATATTGATACGAAGCAATTGCTCTTTTTATTTAATTTTAGGTAATCGAATGAATAAAAATTACTCAATATACTAATTACCAGAGTCCGCTTAGCACGCCATGTTTAACCCATTAATGTTTGTTTAATATTGCTTACCAGCTAGAAAAATCTTTAAAGCGAAATTGCCTCGCTTTAAAGGCATTTTCTGTGTGAGTTCATCGTAAACACAGCTTTCATGTGGGAAGTTAACAGACGTGATCCTTTGGAGTATTAATTGAAAAATCGATCCTATGTGTCATTCTCTCTAAGATTCACCGTCACTGTAGTGTAAGGTTATATGACAAAGATAATCCTTATTTTTGATGACATATATACAACTGATTGCCCCTCTAAGAATTTTCTCGCTTGATTGATTTTATTCATTTTTTTTATCCGAAACAGTAAATGTATCGTGAATTTTTTTCTTTTTATTTCTTCAGCTTTCTTTTCTTTATCATAAAACAATATCATATAGTTGCCTATACAACAAATAGTTTTTAAAATAATTTCTGCAATTATATTTAGCCTTAACGGCACTTTCGACTGTATATCCTCTTTATATGTGAAACAATGCTACTTCATATTTTACTCCTTATAGTTACTGAATAACATAAGTAAATGTGTGTGTGTTTTCTGGTATTCCCAAATAATTTATCTCCTTAAAGGAAGGCACATGCTACTTATTGCTCAATTTAAAATAGATATTCACAGTGATTATCTGTAATTTCTTTTTAAATAGATTCAACTCCGTTTTGTTGCTCATCCTAACTGAACAACAAACTTTAATATTTTCCTTGTTTACGGCACTCCCTTGTTTACAACTTTGATGTTTTCCTTGTTTTTTAGTATTACAAAAGATAAAATTGATGCTTTCATTCAATAGGAAATATATAATCGACCAATGATAAGTATAAAAGAAAAATACACAAAATTTTTGTGTCAAAATGTGTAGAAAAATGAAATCTTTTGAATCTTAAAAATATAACATAAGACAATGGTCGTTTCTGCCAGTAATCAATTTTCTGTCAATACCTATCCCAATTACCCTTCTTTCTCAATCTTCTTCCTTTATGGGAGAATCAGTTACTCTCTGTTGCAAGAAGTTTACTAGTAAAAATATAAGGAGTGGAAGTTGTAATCTTAATAATTTTTTTAACCAAAGACATCGAATTAATTATCAGTATAAAGGTTCACTTTTTCAAATTATTGTGATCTTTTCTCAATGGTGGGATCAAAATTTTGTTTACAACCCGTTTACAATTCCTCACATAGAAATCTTCCTTTCTGGATAAATTATTTACCCTCTGCTTCAAATCGTAGCAAGAGGAGTACTAATTACAGAATAAGGAATGGAATCCCCATCTTAATAACACTTTTTACTAAAGCCAACGAATTAATTTTCAGAATAAATACTCGCTTTAGAAAACTATTACGTTTTTTCTCGTTGGTAGAATCAAGATGTTTCCTTGTATCTTGTTTACAATTCCTCTCCCAATTTCCTCACTTTCTGGGTAAATTAGTTAGTCACTGTTTTAAATCCTTGCAAGAGGAGTACTAATTAAAGAGTTAGGAATGGAATAAATATCTTATTGATATTTTTTACTAAAGGCAAAGAATTATTTTTCAGAATAAATACTCGCTTTAGAAAACTATTACGTTTTTTCTCGTTGGTAGAATCAAGAAATTTTCCTTATAGTTTACAATTCCTCGCCCAATTTCCTCGCTTTCGGGGTAAATTAGTGACCCACTTCTTTTCATCCATGCAAGAGGAGTAATAATAAAAGAATAAGGAATGGAAACACCCTCTTATTGATATTTTTAATTAAAATAATTGAATTAATTATTAGAATAAATAATCGCTTTAGTAAATTATTTCGTTCTTTTCACGCTGATAGAATCAAGA
>JAOUZG010050968.1:10318757-10353812 GCA_026289955.1 Argiope argentata | reverse complement strand
AGAGAGAGAGAGAGATTTTTTTTATATCTCTATTTTGATTTAACTGATTGTTGTCTATGCAGCAATTAATTAATGTTTTCTTAAATATTAAAAAAAAGATGTTTTAATTATTAGATAGCAAAAAACATCTAGTTCGTCTTTTGGAGATTAAATTTTTATATTGAGAATTCGAAGCAGGATTACAACTTTGGTCTTCAAAACAACATACAATTTGCTGCGTTTTTAAACTATATATCTAGAAAGTTTCCCTTTTAAACGACATATTTAGCAAGTAGTATTTTTAAATCATTGCATTTGAAAACTCAAGTTATTCAGCAGATCACCATTTGGCAGAGTTCACCCAAAATTAGACAGAGATCTTTAAAACTTGAAAAGTGGCCTTTTATTAATGGGGTAAGGCGTGAGGTGAGTTATGATCAAAAACTAGAAATTTAGTTAAGATTTCAATTAGATTAACAGATAGCCTTACAATGTCTCCCTCACAAGACACGGCAGTGGATGGAGGCCCATCAATAAAAAACCTTTGCATTAGTGCCAGGTGAGAGATTTAAAAAAACCTTTGCATTAGTGCCAGGTGAGAGATTTATATTTAAATATATATTAAAAGTGAAAACTAAGTTTCCTTTACCTTTACATTAATATAATATTATTTTTTGAGAAAGAGACAAGAGATATGAGTATTAGTTAAAAATCATGCTTGTAAAAATATTATGTAAACCCAAATAATTCACAATAATAATTTTAATAAAAAAATATTAATAAAAAAATAACTGTACAGATATGTTTCCTTTCTTTTTCTATAGAAACTCAGCTGATAATTGAAACGTGGGGAAAATATTCTATGGTAAGCTTATCGACGCTTTTTTTCCCGGCATCCTGGCATGGGGGTAGCGCGTCTTCCCCATGATCTGGGCTTCATGGGTTCGAGTCCCGGTTAAGGCATGGCTATTCTTATGTGTTCTATTTGTAAGGTGAGTGAATGTTCCTCCCTATTAAAAGGGGCTGTACAAGCGAATGTGAGGAATGAGTCGTGGCCCTAGTTGATGCTACTACAAAACAAAAGACGCAGATTAGGCTTAAATCGCTGACTACCTCAGCGAGCTTGTCCATGGCAAGTGCCATAAGAAAACATTTTTAAATATTAGAACATTTGAATCAACAAAATTATTATTTTAAGAATAAATTGGTTGACTATTAAATAAAATATCAGTATAGTTATAATTTCATATAAAACACTTAGACACTTAGAAATAATAAACGCATGGTACAAAATAATCTTTGAATAAACATTAGTTGTAACATAAATTGTATAAAAATGTTTGTTTGTGCACGTTTGTAGAAGTTGTTTGTGTAAATTTGAAAACAAAATATTTTTCTTTTGCAAGAACTTGAGAGTGTTCTGGCACAAGAGATGACACAAGCTTAGATAGTTTATTTACAATCAGAGGTGGAAAGATTTCCTCTGAGGTATTCGCTAATTTATTCTATTTATGACCTGCCTCATAAGCAAGTTAGTAAAAAAAAATTTCGTTTACAAGGCTGTTTTTCTTTTTAGATTCAGTGTCAACGATTTTTTAAACTTAAATCTTGAAGGTTATAAAACCTAATTTAGCAGTCTTATCTTAATAACACTAAGCTTAATTTCAATTAGAGTCCATTTTAAATGTTTACAATGCACTAATAATGCAAATAACGATTTAAAATGTTTACTTTTATATCATGATTTAAATATGTAACTCAAAATATCTATAAAAACACAATGTAATTCTTTTATTGATGTTAGGTAATAATGATATTATTTTATGATTTTAACACTAAACCTACCGGCGATTCATCTATCCATCGGAATTGCCATTGGAAACGGGTCATTTGACCCGCTCGTGGTAACTTTAGTGTTAATAAAACTTTTTCAATTGTTGAGCTATGGAAACATGCTGTAGGCATTATTATTTTTTAATAGGTTGAACCATTAATTAGACAGCAGATATTTTTTTCGAAAATTTCACGAAATTTTTAAGCACGTTAAAAGAAACTAAGTCAGAATTTTGAAGCATAGTAACTTGGAATATGCGCAAAGGGTGAATGAGATGACCAGGTCCTGACTAAGGCAGGGGCATACGGGGCAGTTGCCCCGGGCCCCCACATAATTGGAGACCCCAAATAGAATATAAATACTATTTTACGTTTCTTTCTTTAATGAAAATTCTTCATTACTAAAGTAGTGAAGCAGAGAGGGGCTCCAAAGAAGTTTTTGCCCCGGGCCCCAACTAGGCTAAGTCGGGCCCTGGAGATGACTAATTACTGCAAGTAAGATTTTATATTGATTGTGTTGATATCTAGTTGATAGGAGCTTGAGATTGATATTTCTTCTCTCCCCCCCAAAAAAAAAAATCACACGGAAGTAATTATTCCAGAACAGGAATGAGGCCACGGTGGCCTGGTGGTAAGGTCTCGTTTCGCGGAGGTGTAAAGTTGCAGGTTCGAGACCCGATTCCACCAAAGAATCGTCGTGTAAGGAGGCCTGTTGCACGTTAAATCCGTCAGGGCCAAACGTCCTCCGGCTGGTGTGGTGCAGAAAGGTGTACTATCTCAGGTGCCATCCACAGTGGTTCAAAATTTCGAGGCCCGTCTCAAAAATATTTCGAGTGTTTCTTAACAATAGGACATTAATATAACTGAACTAATCCAGATCAGGAACGTAGTTCTCTAGCGAGGATGTAGCGTAGATTAGAATGCTCAAGTTGCAGGTGGAATCAAACCGATTTGGAGAATGAACTTGGACTGCACAGGCATTGTAACCGAGAAGCATCGAGGAAAATAAAATATCCAGAATACACTCCACCACATGGCTTCTATGTTCGGAAAGGACAAAATCAGAATCACGTCAGAACTCCTGCATTGCAATCATCCCAACTTACCGAGAGTTTGTATGCAAGATATTTTGCCATTATTTGCATCTCCAATGGCTTTCTGTATGCAGTAGTAAATTAATTCTTTAAGACAAATGACTATTCTCTCGGATTATTCTATTGTTTGTGTAGGCCACCAATTCGGTCAAAAAGACAAATTTGGAATCAACTTCAATTTACTTTTCCATAATAGGGCCGTTAAAAAAGGCCTGTTTCCACGGGACACAAGAGGAAAATGTGATAAAATTTTCCTTAAGTCTTTTTCTAACAAATTCTTTTACAGGTTTCTTTGACATTTGCCAATTCATGAAAGGGAATCTTGTGTATTTTTAGAAATTAGGTAGTGGGTGTTACGTATTTTTATACCCTCTCTAGTCCCATGCTAAATCACAGTCAGCAGAATTTTAGAGCTCGTATTAGGAAAAATATCAATAAAAATGGGGTATTTGGATCATTAAATAAGATAAAATTTTAGAATAAAGTAGCATGGGCTAATTAATATATAGTTTGATATTGAAGAAAATTGTAAATGGATGCTGCTATTTCTTAAATTAGTTGTAATTTTTCAATGAATCTCGAAAACCTGTTTGATTGCAACTATGTGACCACCTTTGGTGACAACCTAAGTGATAAAAAAAAGAGCCTGAAAAATGCTTAAGCCCATTTCCAGATATCTTCGACCTTCAAATTATTTCTCTTCCTCTGTATAGTAATAACAGCTAGTGGATAGCAGATTTCATAATTTCCGTTTATATTAAATACCCCTAAACTGTTGAAGCTCTTAATGGACTCTCTAGAGACCACCTTCCCATCAAAACTATACTTCACACCAAATACTCTACATATGGCCATATTCTCATTCCTAACCGGGCTTAATTTAAAAATTTGATCACCACATCCTATCTATCAGTTCAATTCATGCGAAAGTAGTGAAGGAATTACTAAAGAAATAATAACAGTCCTTAAAAGCTCACTTACGCTCATCAAAAATAGTACCATCCAACTTTCAAAAATAATCAGAAATCACATTAGAAATAAAAGCAGACTATGTCCAGTTTGGCAGTCAACTAAAGATTCAAAGCAAGAAGTTACTTTGGCTATGTTTAAAATCCCCCCTTTAATTTTTACCTAACACAACTTGATTGTTTTAGGTAAGAACCTAAATTAATCAAACAACTATTGTCCAATTATCCTCCTAATAACTTCTTGAAAAACTTTTTGACTTTCAGTTCTTATTAATAAATGAACTCTCTCCAGATAATGATTCATTCTGGAAATTCATTAAAAGGCTCACTAAAGAGAAATTTTGACTCTTCCCCCCATTTTTGACTCGAATCAGACAACCTATCCTAATATCCGATTGAAAGCAGTATCGAACATCAGTTCAAGAACAATTCATTAAAATATCCGCCTACTGTGTTCTGAGTCTAGTCTGTGAATTTTTCAACATTAACTAATCAAGAATAAAACTAAACCGTGTATCGCATGCCAAGTCCTAACTTGCATTAAATACTTAAAGAATCGTAAAACCTTTGGTTTGGATCAGATTAATTACAGCTTAGTCAAGAAGTCCCTTCCTCCTTCAAGAAAAGTTTAAGACTTATCGAAATTATTAATTCCATACTTGAAATCAAACACTTCCCAAATTCTTGGAAAACTACAATTGTTGTTCCCATCTATAAGCTAGGTAAAAACTTAAACAAATCAAACAAATACTGTCCAATTAGCCTTCTTCCTTACTTCACCAAAATTACAGAGCAAAGCATCCTTAACAGTTTAAATGACCATGTAGAAGATCGCATCTCATCATGAAAATTCGGCTTTAAAAAAATCTCTAAACTGTTGGACATCTTCTTAAAATGAGAGATGGCATACAGCTAAGCTTTAATAATGAACTGGATACAGATCATATTTTTGTGGACATCACCAAGACATATGGTCGAATTTAAATAAATGCCTAATTTATAAAATGACCAAGTTAAAGACCCTAATTTGATTCTCTTCCATTTCTATTTTTCTAAAGGTAATTCATGTTGAGAGTTAATAAATCGTTCTCCAAATTTCGTTCCAAAATTCTTCAAAAATCGTTCTCGTTAAGAATCGCAAGAAATACTCAAGCTGCAGTAGTTCAACGATTCGAATTCAGTTGTATTTGTTTGGCATTTTCATTACTTATATTCAAAGAATGCAGGAAAGCAGGCTATATCTCTTTTTCATCTGCATAGCCATTATCTGCACCAATAAAGACCCGAATGCAGAGAAGTTAATTGAAAACTTTAAATTCATCAAAAAATGGTTAATACAATAGGAGATTAAAATCTGTGTTAGTCAATGCCAAACCCTCCTCTTCACAAGGACAATAAATATATCTCCTCCACCAAAATTATTTAGTAAAGATATCACATGACACAACGATTGAACTATCTTGACGTCATCCTTGATAAGCATTTAATTTTTTTTAATAGTCCAAAAATTCAAACGCAACTACAAAAGAGTTGAAGCTAAACTTTACCCAATTCTCAATTCAAAATCAATCTTTTAAGAAACAATAAACTTCTCATCTTATAGACTGCATTGGGGCTCCTAAATTCATATGCATCTTTCCTTTGGGAAGCTGAGACTAAGGTTCGCATCCAAGAATTAGAAACATTTCGAAACAAGACGACGAGGTGAATAAGCAATATGGCATTGTTTGTGCGTTTCAAAGATACCTGCAAGGATCCCCAACTCTTGAATGTTAATGAATTCCCCAAAAAAGCTGTCCACAAGATGTTTGATAAATCAGATAAATGGAGCAATGCCGCTATTAAAAAAATTAAAAGCTGTGATCCCAAACACACGAAGAAGATCAAGAGAATCCGATGGCCTATTTGCGAATAGGCCACCAACAATACTACTCCAACATGACTCTACGATCCTCTCTTTGCCAATTCCTTCCATAAAGCAAAAAAAAAAAAAAAAAACTTTTATTTATTTATTTTTTGCTTTATTTGCGTTCTTTTTGTTTAATATTCTAACTAAACTACGTTACTGACTATGCATCCTTACATTTTACAAAACACAGTTATTTTGCTGAGTAAAGCCAATATTAAGTCACTTTCTCTCTTCCAATGGTCATTCCTGCAGATTAAGAATAAACTGAAACATTCCTCGCATCTTCCCACAAATCAGAAAAATTAGTCTGTTGTGATAACATTAATATATCTTTATTTTAGTTGTATATTATATATAAAGATAGTATCTATTATTCAAAACTCTCATATATATTTCTAATGAATTTATTAAGTTTTATTTGGATATGAATATTTTACACCTCTATTGTTTTTATGTTATATGGCCTGGTTGGTAGAGAATTGGGTTGTGAGCCCGAAATCCGTCGGTGAAAACTCTCCGTGTACTTGGTGACTGGTTTATATACAAATCTGTTGCGGTCACAATGTCTTCCCTGGCGAGACAATACCACTAGGTATACTGGATTGGAAGTGATCGTTATCTGACTAAGGTTTAAATTACGATCTGAAAATGAAATGTATGAAATGAAGTCAGCCCCGTGAAAAGGGTTGTGACGCAAGGGTATCTAAGATGTTCTCTTGCCCCTAGAAGGCGTACTGAAGCAAGAGACGCTAAAATTTGGTATAAAATCTCTGATTTCGTCAGCGGTCTTGTCTTTGGCAAGTGCAACAACAACAAAACACATGTTATGCTCTGAATGGTCTTCTGTAATAAAGATAATTTAATATCTGTAAACATTTTATCAATATTTACTAGCATTATTAATTATGTATTAGGGAAAGTAAAATTATGACAAAATTAAACCATTATTGATATATCAATAATAGTTTTATAATAGGCAATATTTTTATAAAGGCGTATTATAATATACAAAATTTTTAATTGAAACAAAAAGGTCCTTGTTGAGAAAATATCTTTATAACCCATATTAAATTAAATGACAAAGTTTTATTAATGTTGTGTTGCAATCGAGATGTGGTGTTACCTGATGACTTGTGCGCCAACATTAGTGTGTATAATTTTTTGAAGTGAAATATCATGAAGTGATTAAAATAAGACCATATTTCCTGCGCCATCTGTATTCACTAAACCATTGATGACAGATTTGGCCAAAAAAATTATACTAGATTCCTGTTACCCTCACTACACCACTGGACATGACAGTCAAAGATATACGATGTAATTCGTGTCTACTGCACTTGAAGTTCTTCAGAGACAATTATGCGTTGTGGCAGTCAAAAATCAATGTGGCGTCAATTTTTCGAAAGGAATTTTTGGCTCAAATACTGTAATAATCATCTGACTAGGATTCAACAAAAATGAGGTAAGTTTAATACAAATTATTATCCACCGATTTTAAATTAGATTGTTAACCCAATTAAATGAACATGCACAATTCCTTTTATCATGAGATGAGCTTGATTTGCTTTGCATATTGATACCTCAATATTGATACTCTCTATAGATTTGAAAGCTGTAAAAATTGTATAGAATTCAGGAGAGATATGAAGTAATTTTTTAAAAAATCAACAATTGCTATTTGAAAACTCTCAAGGATTAAATTATCAATAAATGTTATTTATATTTTTCGTTCTTTAAATTTAATTCATGTGGTTTGAAAAATTATTCATATATTTAAGCTTATTAATGGAATATGATGACAAATAATTTGATTGACTACATCAAATAATTTGCATATGAAAAGAGAAATTTCCTGATCTGAAATTTTATCCTTAGTTTTTGTTATTAATTTTTGCAAAGAAATTTCCTTTGGGTTTGAACGCAGTAACATTGTGCTAACTAAAACAAACGTTCAATGATGCCCCCCCCCTCCCGTGACAGTCTTGAAAGAAAGGACTTCGAATTTAAAATATTAGTACATTCAATTTATCTATTTTAAAGCCAAATTTGAAGCGATATATATAAAAAAATATGTCCATTCTAACGTATACTTCACAATTGCTACGTCATTGGCACTATATATAAGTATACCCTTATTGTAAAGGTTCATATTTATGACGGAAATTATTTCATATTTTACTTTGATGGCAGAAGTTATTAATTAAGCTGAAGTGAATAGCAGATGGCGCCAGGCCAGAACTCCCAATCTTATGGTTAGTAGCCGAGTAACATACCTATCGTGCAAAAGGGATCCTTCAGGTCGAAGGATGTTATCTGGCTTACAAAACATTCACCAAAAAAGTTTCAGCTATCCCGTCTTATATGGTGCGTTTGATTTTGAAAATTATGCCAAAACTGTTTACTGTCACGTTGATTGGATATGGATCATTTCAGTATTTATCACACTCATACTTTGTGTCAGTGTTGCATCATAAACTGAATAAATTACAATATTTTGCACAATAAATTAAAATAAAATTAAGCCCCACAGCATTATATATTGTTTATAATAGGAGGAAAAGTGTTACATTTGAAGCGGTAAATAGTTTCAAAATTTAGATTAGATACAGTAATGCACCACAAAATTTTACTTTCAAGGTAAATTGCGAATTGCCTTAGTTTAATGTTTAATAAATTAATTGTTGTAGTTAAAATGTCATAATTTAAGAAAAAATACTAAAATACTAAATAGATATTTAAGTAGAGTTCCTTTTTTATATAATTCTTTAGCAATAATATAAATAGAAAACTGCAACTGCGGAAAAAGCTTTTTTTTTTCTTGTTTTAAATTGTATTTAAAAGAAAAAGATTTTATATGAAAAAAATTAGGTGGAAATTTGATATTTATGATCATAAAAGACCTGAACGTTCAAGAAACTAGGGCGAAAATTATTAGAAATTCCCTTAACAAAAACATCGGACTTTGTTAAATCTTAGCACTGCTAGTCAAATCAATAGGGGATTCACGGCTTTTTATTAAATTTACGATTACTAAACACCATGAGCTTGGTTAATTAATACCACCTATTTGAAGACATTTAGAAATAATAATCATATCTTTTCTAACTGTGATAGGGTTAAGATTCCTTGAAAAAGTGAAACTTCTTGTGTTTATTGTATGCAGCTTTGAATCTCAAGAACAAGATGCTTTAGAAACATAGAACCATTTTGATTCGTTATACTAATTTATTGGACTATTGGAATTTTATTGTGTTTTCGAGAAAATCATAAACGTGATCAAAATATTCAATAATTTAAATCTATAAACTAGATTTTTTTGTTTTGTATCTACGTACTCTATAAACGAAAGTAGTCATTCATTATTTTCGAGATTCAAGTAAAAAAATGCAAAACAAAAAGTTTTCTGAATTAAAAAAAAAACTCACAGCATTCGCTGCTTTGTAAATAACTGACAATTGCACGCTTGGCAAATGAAATAAGAGCCACATGGCATGGCAGATTGTTTACACCGGAAGATAGCGGTGAAAACTCGTTCGCAAACACACAGCTGTTGCATGCAGCGACATTGAAAAAGCTCTAGTACGACACCGCTTCAATAATTTCAACCAATCAAAACCTTCGACTATCGTTTCATAATTTCCATATTGTCGAATTAGAGACTACATTTTTGTAATCCCCTCCTTTCTTTTCTGAAAGTTTATTGGCTACTAGTATTATTTTAATTATTTTTTAATGTACGTTATCAGAGACTCGAGATATAAGGCGATAAAAGAGCATATGTGTTTGTTGTCTTTTCCATGTGATCACATTGTGGGTCGTTGTAAGTGTTCTATTTTTGTTTTTTTGTGGGAGATTCATTCGTTCTTTTACATCATTTTTTTGTCAACTCTTATCTTCCGAGTCCATTTAAACCGAATTATTTACTTTAGGTTTCTTTCGTATATTTGTTTTGAAATATTAATTTTCTTATTTATTTTATGCTTTGTTTACAATTTTTTCGATAATTTTTTTCCTGTAGTATTTTATGTAATCTCTCGCTGTTTTTTTTTTATGACGATTATTGAAGTATGCTTCTGAAGTACCTGATATCAAACTTAAACATTATCCCATGTGACTCTTAGCTCACATAAAATGTCTTTGTCTTTTCTTTATTTCCTCCCATGTTGTTATGCAAAAACATATCCCATGACTTCAGGAAGTTTTTAATATTACAAGAAAGGAGCAGATTTCAGTTTTTTTTTTTTTATGAAGAATGCATTTATCAATTTGTGAATTATTTCTTATGAGGGCTGTAAGTCAATGTAGTTTCCAATTTGCATTCTTCTAATATAAGTGCAAGATCAAAAATACTAGATTTTCACCGAGGGGAAAAAAAAAAAAAGCAAATATGTTTCTTTTAAATTTTAAGTTTAGGTATGTGTATATCTTGAGAAAATAAATTCTCCTATGAAAGCAAAACATATATTAGAAACATATATTTAGAAGTCTTAATTTTTCTGATGAAGTTAGAATTTGTATATTTTAAATGTTATTAGTCTTCCCATAATTGACATGTATTTTTAAAGATATACATTCACATATTTATCAAACATATGCTTTATGTTTGATAAATATGAAATATTTTTAATTTTTAGCAATTATTAATCTGTTAAATGCATAGAAAAATTTTCTATATTCAGCTTATTCATTCTTTAATCAAATAACGGCAACAAAATTTTATCGACTAGCTGTTTCTATTAGAGTATTTAAACCACCGCACTTTATTTCATTTATAATATACCTCATTGGCATATTTTACTATATATAACAGTTAAATAATTATTTTTTAATAACTAACTTTGACTTGTTAGTATTGTATTACAAACTATAATTATGATGTTTTAAGTATAACCATATTGTCAATTATATATTTGATTCATCTGAAGAAAAGATAGATTTGTATACAACCATGATTTTAACGAGCGAGAATATTAAAATAAAGGTTATGTTATATAAATTTTTTATGTAGATTTTTTAAATTGGTTTAACAAATATTATACATTTGAAAATTATTAATTGTATTAAAAAATTAGTATATTTAGAATTTGAAACATTTTTTTTTTGAAATTGTAATGTAATAACTGTATCTTTTTGAATTGTGTTATTTTTGAAGTTCTAATATAAAAAAATAAATAATTCTATAAATTTAAATGATATTTAAAGTATGATGATGAGGCATATATATATGTGTATATATATATATAATTTGTATTGTTATAATATTATCAGTCCTTGTTGCATTTGAATTCTCGTGTGAATGTTATTAATTTCGCAACAGTAATTTTTACTGGTCAAAATTATTTTGCCATTTTTTAACATCCTCATGACGTTTAAACATTTTTTGTAACCCCTTCCTCATCAGACGTGTTAGTTAAATACAAGCATTTTTGAAATTGGGAATATTTAGAAAAAGTTATAAAAAAAGTCAGCATATTATAATATATTTGTCAATAATTAAGTTTATTTATTAGAGGAAATAAAATTGTTATACTTTATTATCATATAAATCGTTGTTTCTTGAATTATTTAGACTTCTGGTTTTACTTATTTGCTTTGTAAAAAATCTTTCTACAGCATTATAAGTTTGCCATAAAAATAAATAAAATAGTTAGATTAAGTATTCATTTAATAATGTGAAGAAATTTCATAAAATATAGATTATATTGGAATTATGTTTAAACATTATTTATAACTTCTAAAAATGTTTATACATTTGTCATACTTTATTATTCTTGAGTAACATTAAAGAATTGAACAAAATCATTCACTTGAGAAAGATGTTAAAGCTGCACTTTTAAAATCCATTTATTTAATCCATTTGGATTTAAGTCTCTTATTTTAAGAAGCTTTTATGTAATGATGGGAAAATGCTTTTTAAAATCCATTGCATCATTTGACTTAAATTTTCAAATTTTGTTTTTGTAATTGGAAAGTTTTTTTTAAAAAAAAATTAATTGGTCTGTTTTCTTCTGTAGTAAAAATCGCAAGATTCTGATTTGCGATGTTTAACTCGTAATTGTAGAAATTTTTCAAATGTCTAGTTTTCATTTCCTTGTTTCTTAATTAGCAGTGTAAAAGGAAAAACTTAGAGTTGTAGATACAAGGAAAAAGGCGACTTCCTGCACTAAAGGTGAGGTTGAAATTTATCTTCTATAAGTACAGGCATTTTGCATTATGTCTGTGTCAAAGTATGAATACCAGATGGAAGGAAAGAACTAGTTTGAATATGAGCTTTATTCAAATGTTCTTCTTGGATCATTTGATCTGATTGTCTAAATTTTTTTTCTGTATATTCATAATTTTTTATTTTATGTATTACTCCTATAAAATGAATAACTGAATTCACAAATGTAATCTTTTTTCTCGGGGTTTTTTTTTTTTTAAATATTTCTTTTTAATCATCTTATACAAAAGTCTTTTAGTTAATAATACGAACATAAAAAATAAACTTTTTATTGACTTCAGATCTGTTAATACTTTTAAAGGTAATGATGAGGTATTTCTAGATCTTCAATAGATTTAAATGTCAAAATCTTAGTTGAGTTTTACAGAATCTCATCCAAATCAATGCATATTTCACTGCCATGTGATTGTATTTTTTTAAAAAAAGTGTTTGGTGAATTTAAGAAATATGTCAAAACTGGTTTAATGTCTTATCTCCATAGAATTAAAAACAAAATGTATTTTAATTTGTTATATATTACAATTGAAATCAATGAGGCAGATTCTTAAACTTTCGTAAATATTTTTTTTTTCTTTTTCAATGTTGGATTGGTTAGTATATAAAAAAGATTAATAAAAGTTTAATTGCTTACTTTTTAATGAATGTTTCAGCTTTAAATTTTGTTTTATTTTGGATATTTATGATTACAATTCTAATTTTAGTCTTGGATAATACTTTCTTAAGCCAATGTGCAGTGAGTATTTTGATTAACATTATAGTTCATGCTACAGTGTAGTTGCTTGTTATCTCTAAATTCACCGTTGTATATTTTTATTTTAATTATATTTATCTTATTGGTTTGAATTAAAATTCATTTTTAAAATCGTAAACTTTCAAGAAAGTGATATTTAAACATTGCTAAGAAAATTCAAATTAAGAAATGTAATTAATTCATAAATATATTTCATTTATTGAATATACAATAAATTAATCTTACTGCCTTTTTTTTCACTTGCTCACTTATTCAATTGATAATGGCATGAAACTCGTTGATATATCCTCTATGAAAAGCTATATTGAAGCTTCTATATGAAAAGCTATAGCTGTATTTAATACAATCAGTATTGCCATGCAAATAAAGTTCTAAATTGGTTAAGTAACCACATGTTAATAGCAAATTAATAGTCCCTTACGTTTAAAATAATGCTTATGTGTCATAGGGAATAAGTAGTTTACTTTTAATTTTCTGTTTTAAGATTATTTAGCAAGTTTTATTTCAGTCTATGTATGATGGTCTATAATTAATCATGTAAAACTTTTCAAGATTTAAAATTAGATCTTTTGTTCCCTATATTGCATACTTAAAGAATACTACCTATGTTAATTATTATAGGAAACCTGTTGATGAGTAGCCATATGTGTGTGTAAGTGGTTTCAGAAATATTTTTGCATAGTAATGACTTATTCTATTAAAAAGTTTTCAATGATTTAATTGGAAATATTTATTTCAAAGTAGCTGAATGTTTTAAAAAACGTAAATATTATTCATGAACTATTTGAATCTTTTTCAAGTTAATGAGCATCTTGTGTTTTAGTTGTTTACTCATCATTCAACCTTTTAAAGTGCTTTAGTAAGCTAAGAATGATTATGAAGAATCAGACTGAAAACCTTTCCTTGTCTTCTGTGTTAACTTATAAAAGCTTAACAGTATAGAATTAACATTTAAAATTTTAGAGATTGAATAAATACCTTTATATTCTAGTTAATTTTATTATTTAAAAATATCGATGAAGCATATAATCTTTTAGTCCCATAATTAAATTTATGTAATAAAATAGATGACTTTAAGTACATATAAACCATATAATGTGCTAGATATATTTTGTTCTTTTTTTGTAAGAAAGGATGTATATCTTTCAATTGTATGCTGGTATATTTATGCTATTTGATATAAATTTACAAAAAACTTTGTTGAGAAATAACATAAAAGCAAAAACAGAATTATATAAAACTTGAAGAATAAATTAGGTATGGATATTGCAATGTATGATTTATTTTGTTTGTGTCGGATAGGGTTGACTTTTTAGGGCTGTGACATGAAATCATTCTAACAGTTTAGTGCTTACATATTTATTTTTCGTATATTTTTCCTTGATGCAAATGAATAGCTATATATTTCTTATAAAACAGCTAGCAATCAAACATCTATAATCAAATTATCAAAGCATTTCTAAGGAGGTCTTGAAGAAATTGATTTCCTGAATGAGAATAGATGAACTCCAAGATTCTTTGAGTTATATTTCTGAATAGCTATAGCAGACCACTTAGCAGTATAATTATATCAATCTGTAAAGAAATTTCCAGATAAAGTTATCTATATATAGTCTTTCCTTCCCCTCCCTCCAAAGAAACCTTGGATAAAGCTTTTTTTCTGCTATATTGGTATTGAAAAGAATTTGATATCTGTAGTATATACCTAAGAGTCCAGAATTCATTAATTATTAATATAAAATAACCTTTTTGTTACTAGCATCCTCTAAAATTTAAAAAAGGTGGTATTATAAGAGTAATAACTGAAAAAATAAAGACATGGCCAGTTTTGAAAGCTGAAACTTCCCTCAAAAAAGGCATTAAATATCGAATTCTCTACAAATCTGAATAATCCGATGCCCATTTTAGTTTGCTTGTTGCTCTGTAAAGCAGTATTAGGATCCACTCTTTAATGCTGTTTTACATTCCTGAGTGACAGAACTAGAAATGCAAAAGATCAATTTTGAGATTCGTTGTAAATTTAAAGGTTAAGAAAGAGACTCCTGTGTTTGTTCAAACGTTATGTCAATTAAAGGTTAAATAATTAATGACGAAATGTTGTAGAACTTAGTTTCTGTTTACCTTTAGTAACGTCTGGAAACTTGCATAATTGAATGTTGTAGGTTAAAGATAAATGTCAGAGGTCATGTATTGAATAATCTTTACTGAACAAAATTTGTTTAAAAGCATTTCCACCCCCCCCCCTTTTCCTGCAAAGAAGGGCAAAGAATAAATTGACTTTACCTAAATACTGTTTGTATCTCCTTTAAGATTAAATCTCGAAAGTACTGTTGGTTTTGTGGAACAATCTGATGCTTTTAGAGCTGTTCTATGTTAGAAATACTGTTCCAGTTTATAGATGAAATTTGATTTCAAAGCTAGTTTTGTGTTTACATCAGTGATTGAACCTGTGATAATCGAAATTCTCGTTAATGGAGGGCATAAACTACGAAACAAAATATCTAATAAGCTAATACATTTGTTGTTTTCAGCCATTTCGACTTTAGGCAGCAAGTTTCTTGTTTATCTTAGACCGGTTTCTATCTCCTTTTAGGTATGATTGTAATATTCTGCTAGGATGATGGATTGGCAGTTCGGTGTGTAATTATCTTGCGGAAATTAAGTCTTATTTTACTTGCAACTGTGTATATTTTAAGTGAAGACACCCTTCAGTTTGTACCAAATTCATGCTACGTCATTAAATTATCTATCTAATTTTGGAGCAAATTGACGCCGTTTTTATTTTTATTCAGATGACCTTGAATTTTTGACGAGATAGTAACTTCAGTTCTTAGTCTGTCAACTTTGCTCCTTCTGTATACTTTGAACTATCTCTTTCACTCGGCTGCTGATAAGAAGTTCAAGGTAGATAATACTCTCTTTTTAGCTCTCTTATCAAAAATCCCTTTGCCCACATATAACTGGTGTTTCCAGTAGTTATTTCACAACTCTTTTCACTTCACGCGGCGTTGGACGTTGTTGGATATTGTTGTGATTAAAGTTACTTTTGCATTAGCGTTGTCAAGACTTCTTTAATATCTTCAGCCATGGTAATATATCGAAATTTTAATCGGCACTGACAATTTTTTAAGGCAGTTAAAGTTTTTAATATTGAAGATAGAATTTTCGTTAGTTCCAATGTATCTCTTGATTTATTGATTCGGGTAAGTAATTTTTAAATCTTTTTTATTGCAGGTGATTACACAGAAAGCGAGTTCTAACATTCTCACCATGCCCAAGACTGAAAATAACCCGCCAAAGATCACGGCAGAACATTTGTCTGAAGAGGTACCTTTTTTTTTTTTTTCCCTCGCTTTCTGTATAAAAAAAATTTTGTATTAAAGCAGTAACTGCTTTTTGTAATTTTGAATGCATATATATTTTTTCTGATAATTGGGATAATTTTTAAGTATTTAATTTCTTTCGCTGCATGTTCGCAATTCTGTATTTGAAACTGTAAATATTTAAAGAAATTCAACGGGAAAATTATTCAATTATCAATTTTTAGAAGCTGGTTTTTTCCCCATTAAAATACATTATCTTATACAACTTCTGCCGGAAATATACTCTGTTGATTAACCTTTTGAGCTTTGAAATTATTAATTGGAATACTATGTACTGGTTAACTGGTATGTATGATTTGAAATTTGTTTCAAATCTTTGATTCAAATTATGTATTATTCATTATAATATTTTAAGCTCTCATTGCAAAAATTCGCTGAATTTGATTGAATAATTTTCATCTTGAATAATTCAGTTTGAACATCTTAACTGTCATTTCCATCTCTGTATTTTTTGCTTTTTTTTTCCCAGATGCATTTATCAGCATCTTTAATTTAAAACTTTTAAATGTTCGATTTTTCCTATTAGTATAAGTTTTCTATTTGATTGAAATTTTTAAATTATACAGGAACAATTTATAATAGTCTCGATTATTTTTCGAATGAGTTTAAATAGCATATTGATAGACTTGTTATATTTTTTGTATTTTTGAAGTTACGCCATTGAAAATACCTTTTCTCTATGGGAATGTGGTTAAAAGTTAATAAGTCATTTAATGAATACTGTTCAGTTTTATGGCTTTCTTCTAAATTTTATTAGCATATTGAATTGTATTTGTAAATGCATAAGAAATCGGAACCCAGATATTACACCCGTTTTTAAGTCGCAATTTGGCGCAAATCTGATAAATAATCCTGCTAAGTTCCTATAAGTTATCGGCATAAGGTCGATAAATGCATTTTAAATATCGAGTATGAGTAAAACATCAAAATAATGCAACTCTCAGCGATTGCATTAATAGGAAAGTAATCTTTCCAAATGTTTTTAAAAACTTGGTGCAGTTGACTTGTGAAAGCATTCGTTTCATGATCCCTAAAATATGGATTTTTCATTCTTGCTTAATTGTATCAGCAACAGTGACAAACTAAGCAATCTTCGGATCAAGGGGGTGAATTGCTTTTCGTACTTCAAAAACAAGTAGTTTGTCCATGCATTATCAGATTTCCTGCATAGCTACGATAAGAATTATAGATAAATATTTATCATGGTTGCTACTCGGATGAGTTATTAAAATTGTGAAATACTGAAAAGGATAGCCAAGTTTTCAAAAGAAGAAAAAATCTAATGACAATTTAAGTAAATTTGTTTAAAGTTTATACAGCTTAGATAGTATTACAAAAACATATAAAAACCTAAAATGAATGTTAATTCCGTAATGCAGGGTTTTTGTAACACATACTTTTAATGCAGTGGTACTTCGTAACTGATAATTTAAGTTTTAAATGACTGTTGAATGTCTTATCTTTTTAGAATAAGTTTCTATCTGTTTTTGGATTTGTTCCCCCTCCTCATTAATGTTTTTAATTTGACGACCCGTTTTCGTATTTTGTAAAAAGTAAAAGAGTTTAAGATAATCAGCTTTATTGTAGAATAATAATTTTGTTCTTTCTTGATTTCAGCGAGATGAAAATGAAATTAATATAATTAAATATCATGATAAAAAGGAAATTTTAAGTGGATGGTAAACTCAATATTTTTATTCCAGTTTATTTCTCGGGGTCGTTTATTTCCTTATAAAAGCTGTCGAATATTTGGATTGTACTTGTCTTTCTCTAACATTCTTTATTTATTGCCCTTATTTCTGGGCCTAATTCGAAATGTGCTTAACCCTTATTTACACAGGTGGCGCTGTCGCGCATTGTGCTCCAGTCTTTGATAAACTCCTTCATTAAACAAAATATGGTGTGGACGTAGTTTATCAAGTAGCATGAAACTATTCTTTCTTAGAAATAACGTATAGATTGTCATTGTCATTTTTTAAAATTCATTGCTTAACATAACAAGGACTATATTACAATCTTCAGATCCTGAATGAGTTTCTATGTACAGAAGATCTCAAAAATTTAGCTTTAGCTCTTTTCAAGACGCATTAAGAAGCAGAAGTTCGATAGTAAACTTCATAACAAAAGTAACTAAGAAGCCTACTAATGAAATATATACAACCAACGATGAAGGCCCACTTAAGAAAAAAAGACCGTAGATATAACAAACTTGTACCTTGTAGATATAACAAACAGTACAACTTTGATTTGCTTATGTTGCAAAAATTTCACATGTAAAAATCGCATGAAACCAATAGATTAATGATTATTATTTGTCCGAATAAAAAAATTCATATCGAAAGTTTTCTTTTATATCATCTATTTTTATTTCAGTTTTCATGAAGTTACGTATAGTATTTTATACTATATAAAGATCAAGTTGAGTTAATTTATTCTTATTTCATTACTTATAAAACCTATTGTTTCAATAATTTTTCCTTAAATTAAGGCAAAAATATGACTTTAAAGCTTAAATATTAACTGACGCATAAAGTGTGCCAACTGTTTAACGACGTGAGTTTTTCCTACCTGTCTAACAAAGGGTTAGTACAAATCTTAATGATTTCATTTAAAGGAAGGTAAACTGTGCATTTTATTGCGATCTTCTATACAAATTTCTCAATTCATTCTCAAATGGGAGACTTTGATTGGGGAAGGTTGAACCATAGTATGTATTGCATATTTCAGTTAATTTTACAGAACTATTTTGATTAAGTTTGCTGAAGTATTTATAGACCTGAATGTCTAATTTACTGTGAAATTAATTGAATATTATATTAAATGTCTATTTATAATTTAACTTTTTATTTGAATGTAATTTTACTTATTAACGCCCTCTCGTTTTTTCTATTTGTAGGTATTGGCTACTGCTGAGTTTGTTTCGTTGGAAAAATATTCCTATAAAGATCACAATGGAGTTGAAAGGTATATTTTTCTTTTTAATACCTAAATATATTTTTCTATAGAAATTGAGAATGCCAATTGCAGTTAAAACAAATTGAAATTATTTCATATTGACATCTTTCTTTAATTGTGAAAAATGCTTTTAGATATTTTGTAAAAATCATTGTAATAAAATTATTAACTATATTTGAAATGGTTTTTTTTTTTAATTTCTTTTGGCTTAATGGGCCAAGTGTGGCACTGGCAATGAATACATACTAAAATAATTTACTCTCCTATGCAGTAATAAACTCTAGTCTATCTTAAATCTATATGTTCTAGCAAATTAAATTGATTTGGATGTGTTTGATCTTAAAACTGAAATAACTTCTATATCCTAGAAGCTTAGATATTCATCTCCACTTCTCTCATATTTCTTGATGTATAATCTTTGTGTAAAGAGTTTTTATATGTAATTAAATTTGAGATGAACTTTCTGTTTAGTTTAATAAGGATTTTCTAAGTACCGTTTTGAAATGTAATTTGATTTTCTGTACAACATTTAAATTTAGTAATATTATAGCACTTATGTATGTGTTTAAGCTTGTAGCATTTTTTCTGTGGCTTTCTTCTCGGATGAAAGCCATCAGCATTAAATACTATTTATACATATCTGAGGAAGATTAGTTTATTCAACATAAATTTTAATATTGTAAATTGCTTCGTGATAGAGGAATTTTTATATTAAAAGTAGCATACTCTTAATATGGATCTAGCTATAGTTCTCATAATCTTGGAAACATGAAGAAATTAAAGCAATCTTTTCCTTTTTGTTAAGAATTTAAGATTTTCTCTGCTATTTGAAATTATCCTTTTGTTTGTGGATGTATAGATTAAAATTTAGTTCTGGGAGAGTTTTATGTATATATTGACTTTTAGTTTACTCAAGCGTCTCTGTTCGTTAATATACGTTGTACCTTTTCTCTATTGGTTGATTTGAGATAAAACCTCATCAACTTTACATATATGTACAGTTAACTTTAGCTGCCAGAATGTTGACACAATTTTAAATCATTTTCTTGAATTACCTTTGATTTATGAAATAAAACAATCATTTTTAGTTCAGATTGATCCAATTTGAATATTTATCCTGCGAGAGGTTTTTAACAGATATTATGCACTGCAAATTTAGTAATTCATTGCATGTTTTAAGTTATCATCGCAAAGCTTTTAATGTAGCGTGTAATATTGCAAGTAGTAAAAGATAAAATATACCTATATGTACTATTTCATCTTTTACTACTTGCAAAAGGTGAATATGACAATTGCATTTCAAAACCTTAGTTTCCAAGTATTGTTTTATTCACAAGTAATATTACATTGGAAATAAATCTTTTCAGTTTTTAGAAATCTGTATTTGTCCAAATTTAATTCATGAATTTAGTAACTAAACCATATTTTGCTGAAAGTTCCAAGATAGTATTTGGAATTACTTTGCAGACAAATGAATTTTTTCAAGGTTTTGGCTTTTAGATTTCTTATAGGCTTGATAATTATTGAAGTATGGCTAACAGTCAAGTTTTGACATAATTATTAGAGATTAAAATGAACTGAATGTGATAAATCTTTAACATACTCTATATCTTTATCTTTTTATGACATTCTTATTTAGGTGACATGTTCATAAGTTTCACCTTTTGATATTGATTTATCCTCTCTCAAATATATTTTATAGCAAGATTGAGGTTCTATATTTTCTTTTAATCATTTGAAACTAGTCAATACATATGTGCTGTTGAATGATCTTAGCATGAATTTTGGAATGCTATTGTTCTTTTAATTTACAATTTGAAAGTATTTGAGGGCTTAAAAAAACTTTTAGTGATATCGGTTAGTGTTAATATGAAATTTTGATCAGTGGGAACAAAGATTTAGTTGTTTCGTTCAGTTAAAAAATCTATACTTTTGAATTCTGCCTGTTATTTCTCAATCCTGCATGCCTTTGTTCATCCCTTTGTACAATGTATTTTTTTAAAAAATAATCTCAACCTTTTTTTGTTGTAGTTATAATATTAAGCTCAAGAATTTGCTCTGTAATTGTAGCATTAAGTTTCTTGTAATTTGTCTTAATATATATTTTTACTGGGTTTTGTTTCTGTTTTCTCTAGAAGGCTGAATGATTTTTGCTTTCCTTATTAATTTGTTTACACATCCATTTTTCTATTTCCATGTCTTTAACTAAAGGATTAGTTTTGAAAGCACTTTTGTAAACTTAAATGCATATGCTTTGTCTTAATTTGTAATGTTCAACATTTTATTATACATTATTAAATTTTATAAAGATTAATGTGGCAATCGTTTATACAATTTTAGATGTACAGTTAGAATATTTAATGATAAACACTGTTTCATAATTCCATCCTCAATTATTTAAATTTCTTCTAGTAACTGGGCTTTATTTGCATAGGTTTTATTTCACAGCATACTTAGTATCTAAAAATAGGTGCTTAATGTTTTGAATTGAATTCATTGTTTCCATTGCCTTCATAATTCAACGCTACAGCTGATGATGATTTGGTTTGTATATTCTGCATTTTGATTTTTCTGGCGTCAATGTTTTTCTGCTAGTAGTTTTCTAGTTTTAATTTAGAAATATAATTTTATTATAGAAATACTGGAATATTGTAGACAAATGCACTTTTATACAGATTATTTACTTTATTAATGTGGGTAGCTTCTTTGCTAAATTATTTTTAGCTTAAGTTTTCTCAATTAGGTGCAGGGGGAAAAAAAATGACAATTTTTGCTAAATTTGTTTTATCTCACAACTTGTATCATTTCTAGGACTTGGGAAGTTGCAACACGGACAACCAAGCCAGAACCAGGAAATCCTGACTGTAAGTGTTAATCTATTTCGAAATACCCTACATACTCTTCATATGTAAGGCTTTATTTATGATATAAATTATTGACCTGTAAAGTAGCTTCAGATTTATTCCGATTGCATATCAATAGAATTTATAAATAAGTGCGTAACTCCTTAAATGCCAGTTTACATGAAACCTCAATCAACTTAGAACTTGATTTTTTTAAAAAAAGATTATTTTAAGTGTTTTAATGTAGATTTTCAGTCCTTTGTTGAATTTACTGTTTGAAAATGTTTATATTTGACCCATCTTCCCGTGTCTCGTGTAGTTCCCAAATCTCAGAAAATGCAAGTATATTTAACTGGTACAATATCAGTGTTGTTCAATTTAATTTTAAAGTAATTGTTTTCTTAAATAAGATGCTAAATTTGATTCTAAGATGAGACGAAATCTATACACCTTGACTTTGCTTAATTCAGGTTGAATATGGTCTCATAAAAGCATTGTATCAATAAATCTTAGATTTCATTCCATGTTCCAAAAGGGTACGATTAATATAATAAATGCAAAGGACTCATTTCGGTGAAAACGCGGAACATTTCCAGCATCGGCATGTATCATTCTTGAGATCTATTAATTTTCTTTTATCTAATAATTCTACAATATTATCTCTTGTGCTTTTTGTATAAATTTATTCATTTTATTGTTCAATTAATGATAATTATTTTATTAAGTCTTTATGTTTGACAACGCTTCATTTTCAATTTCGGTGGTGTTTTTTCCGGACCTGTATCATGTTTGTAAACACTCGTGTTATTAAATATTTACTATGATAATTTCGAAATATATCATTTCCTCCCCCCCCCCCCCTGCTCCATAGTCACTGTTTATTCCAAAGCTGCAAAAGTTTCATATTTATAATGAATGTGTAATATTTTGTAGCTTCCATTTAATAGTTCTAATGTTCGCGAACCGTTTATTGTATTAATCCACGCAAGCATTCTTTGAAATGTTTAATAAACACATCATTCATTATTCATCATTTTATCATATCATTCATTTATAAATTCCATATTTGAAATTCTTTCAGGTGTTGGTTCATTGGCAGTTCTGAGGCGTTTACTCAAATATGATTGTCTCATTTTAGTTAAGCAGTATAGACCTGCACTGAAGAAGTATACTTTAGAATTACCTGCAGGTATATATTTTAGTTTGTATTTAAGCTTCAAAAATCGATGAATTAGTATCTCAATGATTTTAATAAGATTTATCAAGATGGTACTTGGTAAAATTTTCTATAATAGAAATTTCATTTGATTTTTACTGTTCTAAATGTAGTTGTGAATTTTGTATATTCCAATACGTTATTTTTCTAAATGAATATATTGTGCATTTAAAGTCTTGAAATTTTTTTTTAGATTGACTTGGGTAAATTTAGACTATAAGCTAAAAAGATTATATGTTAGGAAATCTAATATAATCGTATTTATTATATTAAATATTTTCATTTCTGTTAAAAAATCGAAAAGTATATTTAAATATTCCATATATATTCATTTGGTACGCTGCTTCATAACCTCTTACCTATAAACAATAAGGTTGTTGAAAGTTGAATGGTTACAAAAACATTGTTTGCTAAAGGTTGTTCTACTTCATAGATTTGTTTTTTATAAGCTCTAGGAAATGCAGGTGAAAAGAAAATATTTTGAAAGGCCTTGTTAATTGTTTTTGAGAAATTACTAAAAGTGAACATGTTCAGAAAGCATAAAACTCTTTACGATGCGTGTTTTGAAAACGCAATAGTAAATTAAAAATAAGAAATTCCCTTTTTTTAAATTTAATTTTTAGAAATAATAAGTATTGTGGTAATTTAAATGCAATTGAAATTCAAGTTTTAACAATTATGTTATGCGGTTCTTCAATATATTTTAAATGTCTTAATCTAGCTAAAATGCTCTCTTGTGAAATCAATTTCAGTCTAATTTTGCATTTAACCAGAGATTTTACTGTATTAGATTCATGTTTTTAATTTATCATTCTGTTGCTTATTTCCTTCCTTGAAATTAAAGTTGAATCTGCCATTCCAAGAAGAATATTTTATGGAGGAAAGTTAAATATATTATTTTATCGAGTATCGATTGTTGATTATAAAACGACAAACCTTCTCAAGATGTTTGAATTAATGAAATGTAATTAACTTTCAAAATTGATAATTTTGTTTAGGATAAGGTTATTAATTTTAGATATGTAATTTGCTTAAAATTATCAATCACTTCAATAAATGCTTCTGTTTAATAATTTTATTTTAATACATAGGTGTGGTTGAACCTAATGAAAAGCCAGATGAAACTGCTATTAGAGAACTGAAAGAAGAGACTGGCTATATCTGTTCTGGAGTAAAACATATAAGTCCTTGTAAGTATTATTTTTTGTTAAATATAACAATTTCATATGTGGAAAAAGTTTAAACTTGAATGTTTTAATTACCCAAATTATTGGATGCAACATTTAATAAAATTCCATGAATAGTGACACGTCTGTTAGTATAATGTTACTATTAAACAAATTTAGTCGTTAAATGATTTTGCGACCTTTTATCTTTTTTATTTTAGAATTCATCTGCTATCTATGTCTGTTACTTTGTAAAAAGTTCGATTTGGACTCTTTGGTAAATTAGCTTCATATGTCTCATGAGGGCTCTTTGTGTTTGAGGATGCTCTTGGAATAATTTGGAGGTTTTTAAATGTTATGCTTTGTATTGCTGCATTTTGGTTCTTTAAAATACATGTTTGTGAACTGTGAAAAATGAACCAAACTGCTTTATCGTTAAATTGTACAATTTGTGAAAACTGTTAATATGCAATTATGACATTTCAATTTATTGGCAGAAATGGAAAATTTCTGATTTAAAGCATGTGGAAGCAACACATTGAAATAATGGCATTTATTAGATTCTGTGATATTTAAGTGCAGTTTTACTTTATGAATTATGCCTTGTATTTTCACAATTTGAAACTAAATGACGACCAGGAGTTTCGAAAATAAATACTGGAAAAAGTTTCCGACATTAAATATAACTGTTCTTGTTTTAAATTTAAATTAAATTTTTTCATTATTCTGGTAATCTTGACAGATCAAAAATTTATTAAATGTAGATAGATTTTAACACAATTTTCTAGTTTATTTCAGTCATGTATCTTTTTTTAACTGTGCTCTTCTATGGCACGTAAATATTTCAAAGCTAGTCACATTGGACAGTTCATGAAAAGTAAAGTGTGGCATAAGTTTTATATTTTCCTAGTTAAATAGCAAGGAAATTCCTACTTTAGTTATTTCCAAAAACGAATTGCATTAATACTAAATGTTTACTTAACATGCTGAAATTAATAAATTAGGTATTTTTAAGAATTAATTTGGGTTATTTAGCTATTTTATTACAAGTTCTGTGGTCATTATCCATTCAAATTATTGTTATCTGTTAGCACTCTAAACAAATATTTTTTTTCAACTCCTTTGACATTGTACTTTAGTTCTGTTTGTCCTTCCCTACTTGCTTTAAATGGCTTCACTTTTGAAGCAGTATAATTTTTCAAAAATGAATTAATACAAAATTGTCCGTTGCTTGAAACAATGCAGTAAAATGCAAATTAGTGTAATTAATGTGATTTTTTTTCTTTGTTTTTCTTGATTATTGAATAAAACTTTTCTTTCTGTAGTGACAGCTCTTGATGCAGGTTTATCCAACTCAACAATGAAAGTTGTAACACTTGAGGTAAGATTTGGGCATTATGATTTCTATTCTTATTAACTACCAAAATGCCCCCTCCCTTTTTTTATCTGCCCTCCAGAGCCAGCAATTGCTGAAATACATTTAGGTTAAATATTAATACATTGAATCCCTACAGTTTTTATATGCAAAATCTGGTTTCTTAAAATTAATTGTAACTGAAATATTAGTCGGCAAATTGATTTTATACAGCTTGATTTGGGTATTCGTTGTTAATTTTGTTTGCTTAAAAAATTTTTTAACTTTAATTATTGGTACTTATTTGAGCTAGATCTTTTATTATAAAAAGTCTAGATTTGTAACAATCTTTAAATTGACAGTTTGATTTGACTTCTTTTGTAGGTTAATGGAGATTTATTGGAGAATCATCATCCCAAGCAGTGTGATCATGATTGTAGTAAGTGGATTGAATTTTATAGTTTTGCGGATGGTATTTTTAAATCGGTGCTGCTGTAAAATTTGTTAGGAAGGGACACCTGATATGTAATCTTATTTATTAATATTGTGTTATATCCATCAAAATCAAATATTTATATTGTCGCTTAAAATTCTGCATCAAGAAATCTTATTTAACATATTCAGTTAATTCTTGAGTGAAATGGGGGAGGGGGATGTATGACAAATTAGTTATGGTTTTTAAATATTTCATCTGCCTTTATCAATGAAACTATTATTGTTTCTTGAAATGTTTTTGGAATTAATCTTGAAAGTTGAATTGGAATAAATTTTTCCAGCTTTTACTTTAGTTTGGCATTAGTAATTTGTGAGTGGATAGCTCAGTTCTTAAGGATAAATAGTATTTTAAATCAAAGCAAGGCTATCTTAGTCTATGAATTATTAGCATTATAGGGAGGGATCAAATCGGTCCCAAAGCTAACCCCTTTAATCTTGGGATATGCATGTTTGAAAACCAACACCAGGATGATCTAATGATTTTTTTTTCTTTTTTTTGCTCTGGTTTATAAAATGACTCAAATTTAGCTAAGATCTTGAACTTCACTATATGAAAAGAAAGTTATATTCAATTATTGACAAGATTTTTTTTTTATTTCTCAAATAAAATATCTTGACAAACTTCAAATCAGAATAATTAATAAAGCAAAAACTTGCTTTTGTGTTTTTTAAACCTGCCATAGATTCCTAATATATAGAAGTTTATCTTAAATGGATATATATTTCGTGTAATATTTAGACAGATTAGAATTGAAATCTTAAATATTCCCAGTAAAAGCATGCTTTTATTCACTGGAAGAAATATGATTGTATGAGAAAATGCAGTAAACATAGAACATGTTAAATTACTGAATGTCAAAAAAAAAAAAATGATTCTTTAAACAAATATTTTATTAGGCTTGCAGTGAACTGACTGCATAATGTCAGGTTGCATGTTAATTTACAAAATCGTTCTGCAAAACTAATTGTTAAACCATTTTTTAAATTGAAAACATTAATTGCTGTTAAAAACATTTAACGATGCATCAAGGGGAAAAAATCATGATGATTTTATTCAAATAAGATTCTTATACTGAATATATTGCAATTCTTAAGAACAGCCTCATGAATTGAACTTCATTTAAAAAAAATTAGAATTGAATACTTTAAGAAATTTATCAGATATTAAAATTTATTTTGGTGTATTTTTATGTTTTGTTATTTATCATACATTTTCTCATTTAATCGGCATTTCAAATCGAAATACTAACATAGGGTCTTCTATTAATTGAAAAACAATCTTTGTTTAACTCTTATTTTAGTCAAAAATTTCAGTGACGCAGACTAATTTCATTTAACAAATTGGGGTATCTTTTAATTACTGACGAAAAATTTCAATTTTTGTGGTTGAAATGTGTTGAGGGAACTAAATTACACTGCAGCAATCTTCTCTATTTTCAGGTCAGGCTCTTTTGTAAAGATAAGCGCTGGAAATACCAAATGTTCATTATAACTGTTTGATTATTTAGGTTTCATAAGTAGATTTTTTTTTTTAAAAAAGGCGTGATTATGTGGTTCTGTTATGTGTTTTATGAATTATTTTAAATTAAAATTATTTAGCCAGAAATATAAAAAAATGCAAAGCAAATTGTTATACACGGAAAATTAAATTCTCATTTATAAGCTCCTGAAATTGATTTCAGATGGCAAAGTAATACTGTTCAATATCTTTTGCAGGCCATGCCTTTGAAATGTTAAGCCTTGCATTTTATTTATTTGCATTCTCTCTGTTATGCTAGGGAGTATGTGATGAAAGAATCGTATAGAAATCGTATAGGAAAGATGATTTGATTTTTTTAAATCCTAGTTAGTTCTGTTTCAATTTTAAATATATTTTTCTTATTTATATTGCTAAATTTGTAACAAAAAAAATCGGTGAAAAGTTCCATAATAAACCTGAAAAGCCTTGTATGTATTTCGTTATTCATATTTTAAGTAATGAAGAATGTAATTCGATACCAGGGCATTGCTTAGAAAACTAAAGGTATACAGATCAGCACAGCTGTTTTTAATTATTACCAATTTTAGTTATTAATTACCAATATTGAAATCTTCTTCAATATTCATCTCATCCATAAGCATTTCGGATCATGCTATAAAACACTTTTTAATAACTTTTTTTAGCCTTATATCTATGCACAATATAGCTATTGTTATTTTTGTGAATAAAAGGTCGATAAAACCCACTAAATGAATTCTAAATTTAATTTTTACTTTTTAGAACATCTTATATTATTTCATATAATATATACTAACATTAAGGGTCTCTAATAAATAAACAGTAGGGTTCAATGACAATACTTTAGTAAAGATTTTCAAATTTATGACCTGTAGAAAATGTTTCGTCGTTTTACCTCATTTCCTTCAGACTTTATTTATTGCATCAAAATTTTCTTTTAAACGGTATCCTTTAATTAGGCAGAGTGTCTCATAAAAGTTATAAGCTTTTTTCTTCCTAAATATTAAAATTGGGCATATATTTTCTGTTACAAAGTATCATTAAATAAGGTGAGCGATTGTATGAAAACACTTTTTTCCAAGTTAAAAAAATTGCGATATTTTAATAAAGTCGGTTTGTAAAATGCTTCTTTTACATTCATATATGCACATGCAAAATCTCGCTTTTGCGTCTACAAAATCTGCATGGATAAGCAGATTTTTAAATTTCGGGGATTAATCACAAATTTGCACTAAATATTCATTTCGGTAATTGAAATGCATTTTAAACAGAAAAAGTGTAATGCAAATATTTTTATATTAGTGTGTCATCTTATCATTATGACTAGAAAAAACTTGCTAATGAATCATTATGTTGTCCACTTTGATTGTCCAACAGCTGCTGGTTCCGATTTTATAAAGAAAAGAAGAGACATGGAATGTTAAAGATATCTCAACATAGTATTTGGAATGGTGCTTAAGAAGATGAAATTTACATTTCTCCATTTTTTTTAATAATGACATATTTTAGTAACGAAAAATATTTGAATATACTGACGCTAAGATATCAAAATATTTGCAGTCGTCTGCAAACTGCTTAAAGCAGTATATAATCGTAATGCCGTCCTAGTTGTAGAAGAATGCAATTGCCATTCTATCATTTTTTGGCTTCCATGTAGGGTATGTGTTTAGGGAATGTATAAACGTTTACAAACTACCATCCTTATTTTCCTTGGATAAATGGGATTGATAAGGCGTTATGTATGCATTATAGAAACTGTCACTTTGGGTGATTTTAAGTTAGTTTCGCATTTTAATGTTTCAAACAGCCTATTCCAAACTCAACATCTCAAAACAGACTGTGTAGAAAGTATTTCAATGTAGTAACTGTCATTCATTCAGAATTCATGGAGTCTATGGACTATTGCAACAGTTAATTGGACAACTATAGGACCGATGTCTAGAATTTTATCATTATTCTCTGCTTTAGGAAAAGGTAAAAACAAATCTTTCTGAAAAATGTAATTTGGACCGCTGAATATTGTTTTAATCAAAATAGAAGCATTAATATTGAAGCCAATCGCTTTTGGATCTGTAAGAAACCTTAATTTATATAAAAGGCTCAAAATCAGTGGCAATTTACTTTAAATGGATGATTTACCATTTCAGACTCTCCATTTGGTTAGTTCCATTTTGTGCAACAGTATGTTGAATGATGACCAATATACTCGGTTAATTTTGATTAACAATATGCCTGAATTAAGAAATAAATAGACTTTGGCAGTTCACGCTCTGTAGTTCTCTGTCAAAATATTCAAAAAAACTTTTCTTTATATCAATTGATAATCCATCGCATATTCGCATTGTTAAAAGAATGCAACTATGTATTTCGAAGATATTCATTCTGCACCAGGTTTTAAGTACTTCAATCAAAATTTAAAGAAATGCTTTATTATTTTATGCCTACCCATTTAATAATCTTGCGTGATATGTACAATAATTCGGAAAAATGTTACTAAAGTAACGTTCAAGCTCTGGTCAGAGATATAGAAAGATGAAGCAAGTTTATAGATTTGCCTTTATTAATAGCGCAGCGAATTTTACAGATTGAATTATGAGGCATGTGCATATATGGATATAGGAAAAGTATTCTATGGATTGATACTTTTTCTTCTATGCGAGTCGAATAAAATTATTATTATTACACTATCTCTCTCTAAAGACAAATTAATTCACATATTTTTTAAATCTTAATTTGATAGACCATTGCATTTGGAAGTATGTCTAATTATGATTATTGAAGAAACAAATGTTTTTTTTGGGGGGGGGGGCATCCTGTACATTGCCAATAATTGAACCCAATTTAATTATAAATTGTCGCATTTATGAAAGAATGTAGATAGTCCGTTTTTATGGACTGCTACTCTTCAAAAATTTGAAAAGATTCATTACATGTATTTTAACCTTTCTTGTGTAGTGCAAACTTTGGTTTATATCTATGTTTGTCGACATTTTTGAAAAATATATTGGATTGTAAAAACCTGCTGTTCTTTTTTAGACATCATTGAAGTGCTTCACATTCCAGTTGATGAGCTTCTGACGAGATTAAACGGTATGTATTTCTTTCTAGTAATGTGATATATTTGATATGCACCACATATTGTTAATATATTTATTTAAAGTAATTCAATACTTTCGGTAATGGGGGAAAAAAAGAGCTCGCTCACTGAATACTTTCTTAATATGCTTATTTATATCCAGCATGTGCTTTGTCATTTCTTAGAGCTGAAAATCTCTATCATTGTTTTTAAATTTCAATTCCCTAAGTTGTTAATCCATTAGTCTAAAGTTATTCGAAATTCTTTGTGTAAATGTTCTGGAAATTTCAACACAATTATTAACATAAATTGCAAGACCTTTTCAGACACATTTCACTAGTTCTGCTGAAGATAGCGCAATAAATTTGCTGCAAACCTTCAGATTTTGTAACAGTTAGCCGACACATTGACGCTACCATTGGAAACTAATCTTATGATCTGTGACAGACAATAATAATAATTTTAATAGTTTTTTAAAACTGAATAGCATTTCATTTGCTTCTTTAATCCCTAAATCTATTGATGACAGTGAAATAGATTATAAATGTAACTTTTAATCGTATATGGTTTCTATCGGATATCATTTGCAGCTGCATTTCTTGTGCCAAGATCATTCCGAATATTTTACCAGTTCTATTACACCATGTCACTGATATTTTTAAAGCGTAATTTTCTGATTTATTGTACAAACTAAATTTCTATTTTTTTGTGCACTTACAACTTTTTATAGAATTAAATTGGAATTTTTAAATATATTTGACCAAAATATAATGCTGATTATACTTTTTCATACATTGTAATTATTTCATTTAAATTGGATTGCGTAAGTGCTGTAAATTCTCGTATGTTAACTCTGCATTTAGAAAACATCTATAATGTGCTGATCAATTCCATGTATTCTGTTGAAGAATAGATTCCAACTGGTGATATCATTGCATACATTTGTTTTAACATAATGGCTTTAAAACCACACTTTTGAAACACAATGCGTATAATCAAAGCCGGTTATTTTATTTCTCAAATTTGAGAATTAACTAGATAATTAACTTTGACTTATTCAATTTATTTTTGTAATCGTTATAGTCTCAAATTTATGCTTGTTTAATTTGAAATGCTAAAATTTAACTCTCTCTCTCTCTCTCTCTCCTTTTTTAAAAATTAAAAAAAATATTTAAAAATTTATAAAATATTCCTAACATTTTGTTCCGATATGAAAAAAATTTAATTTGTTAAATTTTCTTTCCAGAATATAGTGAACAAGGCATCATTATTGATTCACGGGTTTACTGTTTTGCTATTGGTTTAACCATTGGAGCTAAGAACTTCTGCTATAAACCTACTGCCAATCCTTACTGAAAATGATATTCATATATTTTATTGTGATATTGTTCATTGTTTCAAACTTCATCTTTTCGTGGTCATAAATAGTTTGCCATGCCACACCTGAAAGCTGCTCTATATCTGAAAGATTTTTTAGAAATCTGTGTATTGTAAATGAAGTCTGTAATCCTCGTTTTCTTTCAAGATTTTGTAAGCTAATCAAAATTTGTTAATTTTTATCACTTACACTTTTTTAAGACTGTTCTTTTATGTTCAAATGATTGGCATGTGTTTGACCTAATTTATGTCCATTTTTGCATTCGTTTGTGTACAGATATTCATTGTTATTCAACTGCGAATTCATCGCTTCATATATGTAAACTGAATGTTTTCTATGTGCTTAGTGCTTTAGGAAATACCTAATATGTATAATTGATTTTTTTTTTTAACTCTCTCAAACTGTCTGCATTTTGTAAGTGTATATTTTACTAATTCTGTATTTTGTGTAAATTCTAAATAAAAGTTTCTATTTTAAATTGATTTTTTTTCCCTGATTTTCGAATAACTTGACTCAAAATTATTAGTTAAATGTGCAGATGTTTATTCTGGAGTTTAAGTTTTAAAGAGTTTTTTATTGAATTTAAATGACTTGAATTTTGATTGTATATATTTTATCTACAAAGGCTTATAATAAAAGCAATGTAGCATTTATAGATTTTTATGAGTAGTTGCATGTAGATACTTTGCACTATATAATTAAGGACACTTTTGGGATCTATAGATTTCTGGATGAGCTTTGAACTCCATCCTTTTGCACAGTTTTATCCTTTATATACATATACTTTAAATTTTCCCCCTCTCAGTTCAATATTTCATTGTAAATTTCTATTCATTTCGTATTTTTATGAAAATAATTTGATTTCTGTTTTACTGCTGAAATAATGTTCCCTTGAAAATTTGTTTCTGTCGGGCAAATGCGGCACTTCTGCGTTTTTGAAGTAGAATTTAAATTTTGAATTTATTATATATTTTGTTAGAGAAAAAAATGAAATAGACAACACAACATTGCATAAGGCTGCATGAAATTAGATACTATGCACTTTTATTTTTTACGTTACTGATGCAAAGTAATTTAATTCCCTTTATTACGGCTAATATTGTGGTTTTTGGTAATTCAGCATTTTTGTTATTATATAAGTTTGTTGCTGCCTTGCAAAAGCACAAATTTCTTGTTTAGTTCGTATGAACCTCATGCTATTTCAAACGCTATTTTTCCTCTGGATTTTCTCAAGGTGCTGGTTTAAAAACCTGAAATATCTTTACTGTATACAAGATGTTGTAATATTAACAGTTTTGTTCCTGCTATATTATCATATAGTATCAACTTTTTACAAGCTGTGTGTATGTACTTTACATATTGTATTAACAGATTCATTAATTGCTAATGGGGCATTTAATTATTGTAAATCGGGTACAACTCTGACATTCAGTAAGAAAGATCTTGAACTATCGGCACTCGAGCAGGAATTAATTTCAGAATTATTAGTTTGGTATTACGCAAGAATAAATCGCATATAAAAATTAATAAAAGTAAGATTTTAATTTTTATCTTTTTTTAATTACAATGAAGTGATTTTTATTAATTCTAAATTCTTAGAAATATGGAATATTGGAATTTTTTTTCTCATGAAACTACGGTTATTACGATTCAGGTGGCATCAAAATGTAATTAGATACGCAGACTATCTGCTCTCTGAAAAAAAGCTCTGAAAATCTTAAAATAGAACTAACTTTCATGCACATTCCAAAGGCATATAAATTCAAACTATCAAATTTATTAGTAAGTGGAAAAAATCGGTTGTAAGTGGGTGATTCTTCTGAAATTGTTGGTTGCCTGGAGACAACTGGGTTCCACTCACCTTCATACTGTTATAATTCTTATTTTAAAAGACGAGTAAATTTTTCATTCAAGAATTCAAACAAAAGGATATTAATGTAATTTTTGAGATTATACAGAAGTTTAAAATCTAGCTATATAGATAAGAGACTCACTAATAGTTCGTTGGCAAAGAGATTTATAGAATTTTCTCAAACTTTGCTCACAATTATTTAGAAGCATAAGAAATTTTGGAGATTATTTATGAAATGATGCGCTTTTCATTAATTGAAATGCCTCCATGATGTAACAGATCAATTTATATTTAGCATAATAATTTAGTTAGCATCATAAAATGATTTCTTTTTAAAAAAAATTTAAAGTGTAAAATTTAGTTTTAAGCAGCAATAAGTTATTACAGAAAAACTTCAAATCCTCTCAATAAAACTATCAATAAGAATTCCAAAAACAAATTGTAAATTGTGGCATATTTTCACCTTCAGAGTATGTATGTGCTCAAATTGGTAGCTTAAGGTTCAACAGTTTGGTCTGTAAATAGTTAACACACCAGACACATATTCTTTTTTTATTAGTAGTAAATATAGACAAGAAATGGAATTATTTTCCTTCTAGGGATTATCGGGGTGCATCAAGAGGTAGATAATATAGCAAATCAAATAATCTATTCCTTGTCTAAATTAGTATTATCTGTGTTAACATTTGTAGTATGTTCTTATTTACCTATCGGATTTGCATATATAAGACATATCCAGTATTATAGCTTTTTAAAACTTAAATACGTTTTTGTTGGTATTTAGAAAAGTGTTCTGAGAATTTTTACTATACTAATAAGAAAGTAAAAACTGACTACTATTTTCTTTATATCTTTAAAGACAATCTTACTTTGCAAGATTAGTGATTTCAAAGTACAGAAATATGCTTAATACAGTCCTCTAGACAAAGGAAAGCATAATCAATATCGCATCATAATATAACCTACAATTTTCGTTCATACAACTACTTACATTGAAGTTAGAGAATACAAAATTTAGAAATGCACCCTATACCCCAGCACACTACAAAAAATTCTTCAGAAAGTTAATTCATTAATATCAC
>JAOUZG010050968.1:10253946-10281129 GCA_026289955.1 Argiope argentata | reverse complement strand
TTTCCTAAAATGAAGTAGAAGGATATTGTTCCTGATTATTGAATCTTTAACCCCTTTAGGTTATAAATGCTTAAATTCGAGTAGAAGGAAATTATTTTTTTAATTGCTTAAAACTAAGAAGAAGGATTTTGTTTTTTTAATTACTTAAAATGAAGTAGAAGGATATTGTGAAAAAAAATTTCCTAGAATGAAGTGGAAGGATATTGTTTTTTAAAAAATTGTTTAAAATGTAGAAGGATATTGTTTAAAAAAATTACTTAAAATGAAATAGAAGAATACTTGTTACTTTAAAAACTTTATTAAATTGAAAAAATATTAGGATCTTAAATTCCAGATATGTATAAATAGTCAAAAGTTCATGTGAACTACGTTTTAAAGATTATAAAATAAAAAGCGTCAATCAGTATATAAAAAAACTCGAAAGAATTTTTTAAGTCATTGTCTTTTTTCCATGTAACTACAATAATTATTTTTTTGAACTTCACAAGAATTTTGAATAAAAATTATTGTATTATTTCTATGAGCACTAATGCTCAGTGTTGTTTTAAAATACAGTATTAGAATAAGGTCAAGAAAGTATATGAAAGCAGAGCTTATATGCATTTGGTGAGGGCAAAAAACACAAGTATTGCAAATCATCCCTAACTTTCCAAAAAAGTTTTTCTCCTGATTTGTAGTTCTTTTTGGGGATATTATTAGCAATTCATCTGGATCTGATTCAAAATCTATATTTAAACTTATCTATATATAACGACTGAATCAAAAATTTGTAATCATATCATCTTCTTACCAATAAAATTACCAATATGTCTTTATTAAGAGATGTCTTCAGACTAAAAAATTGGAACACTTAAGAGGATAATACAAAGATAAAAATGTTACTGAATTTATATATCTACATAATTGCCATTTAAAATGTAGGAATTTTTAAAACGTAAGACTCATAAGAATTGTTTTATTCTTTACACAGCTTCAAATAGGGTAAAAAACAATTACTATTTTAAGCTGTAAGATTTTAATTAAGAATTGGAATTATCTTCTTATCCTTTCTTAATGAAAAATCTTTCTTTTTCTTCTCTTTGAAAATAAATTCTAAAATTTAAAGATAAAGCAGACATAGTTTTAAAATATGTTAAAAAATACAAACTAAATTTTTAGTATTTATATACCATCTATATTTTTAGCTGGACATTTTGAGTTAAGCAATAAATGAAAATTATATGAAATGGTTTTTTTCATTATAAAGCTTTATATTTAATTTTTTTTACAGGAACAAGACAAAGAAATAAACACTTTAAACAGGATTTACAACAAATAGTAGGAAAATAAATAAATTTCTCTTACATATAAAATTATGCATTTTGTTTTGAATGAAATCATTCAAAATATATCCATCTATCTATAATGTTTTCAAGTAAAGATACAAATATATATTTGAAATTTTTATTGAAATAAATTTTACAATATTCACATTAAATATACTATTCATATATATCTACATTATAGCATTATTAAGTTTATGTAAGTGAAATTTAACATTAGAAAAAAAGTTTTTAATATGCATCAATAAAATATAGTAAAATGCTCCGTTTAATAAAGTTTACACATATTACTAAAAGAAATAATATTAAGCCTTAAGATTCTTTTCGTCCTTAATTAATTCTTATCAAATATATAATTAAAATGAATTATATTTTTATAATTTTATTTAAAAAATCTAAAATTTACTTTTGAAATAATAACCAAAATTTATTATAGAATATATTAAAAATTATTATTCAAATAAAATTTTAATTTCGTTCAATACATTACTAGTTCTTCAAACGTATCAGTTCCAGAAAGGTGGCTTCTTGTGGCAACACATTTTGAAGATTCAACGCTCTTCATGTTGCTTGACACTATCACAATTTTTGTAGAATTATAGACACACAAAAATGTGACAGTGCCAAATAACAGAAGAGGAGGTTTCCAATCAGTAGAGTCGGTCCTGTATATTATAGACACAGAAAAATGTGACAGCGCCAAATTACAGAAGAGGAGGTTTCCAATCAGTAGAGTTGCTCCTGTATATTATAGACAGAGAAAAATGTGCAGTGCTAAATAACAGAAGAGGAGGCTTCCAATCAGTAGAGTTGTTCCTGATGATGCAGCAAGTATTTCCTTTTATCTTTAGCACTAAAGAATCCACGATTCATTAACCATCTGTGAATTCTTACAGTGCCAAGGACAACAGAAAAAGAAAGAATATCCACTGTTCCTGGTGAATGGTTGACTGACTGGATTCAGAGAAATCTTTGCAGGATTTTCAAAGCTTGGTCGGAAAAAAACTTTATCTGTGAAAAAAGTAAAGAATTTTCTTAGTTCTTATTGTATTAGCATTCCACTCGAATGCTCTGTTAGAGAGGATCTGTTTAATGATTTGGAGCTAATGTATTCGATAAAAAAAAGTTACAACAAATCCGTAAAAAAGTTTAAGGAAATAATCGGGATTATATTTTTTGAAATATTCATACACTTTAAATTCTTAACAGAAAGTAGTTAAACATGATGTCGTATTCAAAAAGGATAATCCTACTAATATATAATAATGGATTTTTCAAAGATATAAATCAGGTATTTCATTGAAGAAATTATGGAAGAATTTTCATCTAAAGTACAATATAAATTATTTAAATTTTTAAATTAAGATACAGAAAAAAATAACGTATTAAACGACAATCACGTAGATATATAAATTCAGTAAATATCTTATCTTTGTATTATCTTCTTACGTGTTCCAATTTTTAAGTCTGAAGACATCTCTTAATAAACCCATATTGGCAACTTTATTACTAAGAGGATATATTTTTAATTAAGTCGTTATATCTAGATAAAGTTAAATATTGATTTTTAATCAGATCCAGATGAATTGTTTATAATTTCCCCGAAAAGAAATATAAATCAGGAGAAAGACTTTTTCAAAAAGTCAGAGATGATTTGGTATACTTGTTTTTTGCCCTCACCAAATACTAACTCTAAATTTATATATTTCTCGAATTTATTCCAATACTTTATTTTAAAACAACACTGAGCATTATTGTTGATATAAATAATGCAATATTTTTCATTCAAAATTCTCGTGAAGTTCAAAAAAATATTCAGTGTAGTTAAAAGAATAAAAGACAATGACTTAAAAAAGAGCAATTTAATTACTTAATCGTATTAGAAGCTTTATAGTGTTTCTTTTTTTAAATTTTCAGAACTATTTATGAAGTACAAAATTATTTCTGGTGGCATTCTTTTTTCAATTAAATGAAAGAAAAGTTTGCGATTGTAAATGTCTCCAACCAAAATTATTTCTGGCGATATCCTTTTTTCAATTAAATGAAAGAAAAGTTCGCGATTGTGAATGTCTCCAACCAAAATTATTTCTGACAATATCCTTTTTTCAATTAAATGAAAGGAAAACTCGAGATTGTGAATGTCTCCAACCAAAATTTTCTTGCGACTTCAGAAGTGGGAAGCCTCTTCCGATAACAGTTATCTGGAAAACAGTCTATTCTTAAATCATTCGACCAAATTGCTTTCGTTCTATTGTATGCTAATGCTCATACTCGCAGTCTCTGTCCTATAATAGGCCGAATCTGCAAACGACATGCAAACCGGTTTCAAGAGATGCGATAGTATCCAGCATTGAGTTCAGATTCGAGTTGGATTTAGTGGTCATTTTGAAGGTCCATCATAAGATGTCATAGCATGCGCCTATTGTCCTTGGCTTGCAGGTCCAAAAGAAAAATGAAGGAGGGTCTGTTTTCCGACTGCGCAAATGCCGCTTTCTTATTGTTCCAACTTGATCACCAAGAGTATTGTGCAGTCATTTTTTTTACACCGGAACTATAAAATCTCTACTATCTTAAGCTTATGCTATTGTCTTCCTCGAAACAAAGGGTAAAGTCAATAATAAAAAGCGACATAGTGGGAATAGTTGAGCTACCCATGTTTTCTATATAATCTCCACGTGCAACCTATGTGTAAGAATGTTATTCGGTTGTGATTGTCACGAATTTTTCTCTTCAGTATTCTTCGCCTTTTCTTTTCATAGTTATTGAGATTCGGGTCACTGTACCATTTACATCTGTTAAAGGTCTTGACCTTTGGTTTCCAAAAGGTTTCGCACCAAATTTGTTCTTCAGCAGACGTCTTCAGGACTTTTCAATGTTTGATGGTCGAAGCGGTGTCAAGTTGCCATAGAAATAGTTCGTGGTTCGATATTTAAATGCAGGGATAAATTTGGAACGCCGCTACATTCTCCAGAAATCATTAGCTGTTTCTAAGAGAATTTCCGCCTGTTTAATATCCTTTAAAACTGATTTTTCACCGTCCATTTCCCTGTTTGAATTTTTATTTCAGCAACAAGAGAAACAACAGCAATTTGAAATCTTTTTCCTTTATTAAAGAAACATAGCAACTAAATTACTTTTTTTTCTTTTTAGTTTTCTTTTTCTGTTTCCCATCTTCTTTTTTATTCCATTTTATTACTGGACGGAAAATGTTGAACCAATAAGAAGTTTAACATTTTTTCCCCAAACTCCAGCCTTAATAACATTTTTTTTCTTTTAAAATTTTTTATTACCGATAACAGAGATGTTTTAATAATAAATAAATTAATTATAAGTTAGTAATTATATAATAATTACTTTTTTTACCCATACAGGCTATAAAAAATTATAAATATAAAAATCAAGAAAATATCCATTAATAGTGATAAGATATAAAACAAATGATGGGAAAACTTTTTTTAGTTGGTTTAAAATTTTCTACCAAAGAATGAGAAATGATTTTATATGATTAACCGAACAAATGCAGCTAAAAATATTACATAGAAGTTTTAAATTACTTTTCAATTATAATATATTACTTCAAAATTTGAAAGAAAAAAATTGATTTACGCTAAAAGCAACCACAATAATTTTTTTTTAATTTTGAGAGACGTAATAAGTAATCATCATGAAGGAAAAAAAGTTGATCTAAGACGAATTAAAAATTTATTATATTCGATGAACAGTTTTAACTTAAAATATAACTAATTTTATCAAATGATAACGCTTTGGAAATACGAATTCCTTCACATAACATTTTGAAGTCATGTATAGGAATTTTTTCAAGGGAGTACACGAACACTAAAAGATGGCAAAAATTAATGATAAAGTGCTAGAAAATACTGAAAAAAGATAATCAATCTATTAGAAATTTATATTCACAAATTTAAATATGAAATAAAATATTTTAATTGTAACTTTTAGGTACTCTCTATTAGAGATAAAGTAATAGCGAAATTATAAGAACAGCTAATCTCGAACTAAACTTAAAAAGAAAATTCTAACCTGTTTTAAATTACTGCTGCATGATGGTATTCTTCAAAGAATCGCTTTTACCTAAAAAAGATACTCAATTGGAGTCATGAATGAATGTAAATTCATGCACCTACATCAAACAGTTTCGGCATAAACTCACAGACACACTCGAGTCATTCCATTTCATTATTTCCTAGAACTCATGTTTATTCTGGATGGTTTCCGTGGCAACGTCAAATGCGTCGTTAATACACGAATGCTGCGCCCTCTATCCACAATTTTTACCGCAACGCGTCATAGCGAAATGATATTTTATGCAGTAGCTATATAATCAAGATACTCGGACAACAGGGGTCAAAAAATAAAAAAATAAAAAAAGTTCCAAGTACGGTGAAACGATCACTCGTTAGTACATGCTGCCACATACATCAATTTTATCTACCGCTTTCACAGAAAACATCAAATCCGATAATATTAAATATGTCACTTAGACAGGACCCGATGTGTCAGGCCGACAGATCTTTAGCCGATGGCAATTCTAATAGGTAAATACAAAAATGAAAGGTTCGTCTAACAAAACAGTACAGCTGGAAAAAATTTTGTTGCCTAATAACGACTTTTTTTCTTGTGAACAAAAATAAAAAAAAAGGGAAATTACGGATATCCGATAGAACAAGCAAAGGTCACGCAATGCCAAACGATTTTTGAATAAACACTAAACAATATCTTCCAAATTTTCCTGTTGTATTTTTTCCCCAAGTTTTAAAAACAACGGAAATTAATAACCATCTACAAATTTGAAAGCAGAGAGTATAACAATCTACAAATTCTTTAGAGCTAGAAGTAAGAAATGACTTGTATATTTAACAATTGATCGACTTCTAACTTTTTATTGAAAGTTTTTTTAATTAAATTTTCGGCTACAATGGCATTGTTGTTCTATTTTGAAGCGTCTGTCTGGGAGTGTTGAGAATGAGAGGCAATAATAAAACAATGTTTTTGAAAAGGGTACATGAAACAGGAGGAAGAGGGAAATGATAATGCACCTGGCTGACTAGTTTTTGAAACGCATGACTAGCTATCGCATGCATCTCATTTCAGTGGAAATTCCTAAGAAGCATTCTCCAGCGCTGAAGAAGAATGAAATATAATCGTGAAAGAGACGAAGAAATGTATATTTTTGAAACAGGTCGAAAGTGCTGAAATATCTTTTTATTGGGACTTCATAATCAGTCGATTGCAGAAATATTTTTATCATTTTTTGGCTAAAACTAAACAAATTTACTTTAGTCGTATTATCAATTTGTACAAAATATAATTTATTTCATGTTTGATAAAAAATAGCATAACTCTTGATAATACAGTTGTAGTTTTCGAATAATTTTATATAATCAATATGAATTCATTCTTTAATAGCATAATTTTCAGCACAAACTTATAAATTCGTTTTAGATAATAATTTATAACATAATAATAAAGAATATATTAGGAATTTTGCTATTTAGGTATTAAAAAGAATAAGCTATTATCAAATTAAAAGCTTCTAAAGGTGAAGATACAAACTTTTATCATGATAAGGTAAAATTTATTGTTTTAAAATTCGTAAATTAAAATAATAATAATAATATTTTAACTGATTTGATGAAAAGTAATGGAAGTAAATAATTTTTTTGCTTGAATAAATTATCGATGCAGTCATATCTCCTTTCAGATTTAAAAACTGCTCTGAAAATAAAATTTGATTTTATTATCACTAAAATAGTATTATTCACCAGTTTATATAAACCATATAAAGAGAAAAAACAAAAATTGTAATATTCAATTTCCAAATTTTAAAATTTTATTTCATTTTATTGTAATTTACAGTTTAGTATAATTTTATATGTAAAAATACAGTTTGGTTCCTGAATTTATTAAACCTAGTTCTTTTGGATAGTTTAAACGAAAACGAATTTTTGATTATTCATTTTTCATATGTGGACAGTTAAACTAATAATATATAAATGTAGATATTTCACATTTTACCATAATTGGAAAAAGCTCGCTAAGTAAGGAATATGGGGAAAAAGTCTTTAACCTTCGGCAAAAAAAGGAAGTTCTTTAGAAAATGTTTTATGTCAAAAAGAAAATCAAAATTGTATTGATTTTCAATCAATTGAAAATCTATTTCAAGAAAAAAGCTCATATTTTATTAGTTGCCAATTAGAGGTGGTGTTAAACAATTATTTGGCTAATGTGTTAAATAGACAATAGATGGCGTTATAATAAGTTTCATTTATTTAATAGCTAGATTATTTATTAGGTCATAAACTATGAATGTTTGATTTATGTATAGATCATATGAGGATAAAATATTAGGGAATTTATGTTCAATATGATTTTCTTTATTACAGCATTTATTATTACAGAGCTTTCATGCATGCTTGATTTATAATCCTGTTCAAAATCCTTATCCTATTTAACGCATTAAAATTTGAGACGCCCGTTAAAATTCTGTACCATCCTTCTATTTAATGGGCTGTAGTCTATAAAAAAGTTTTAAAAAAATGAAGTGAAATTTGAAAACATTAAAAACTTAATCTCTTTGAAATGCAGTTTTCACTTCAATTCCCCACGGCATCTAGGGTGCCGGTTTAGAATTCTGAAATCCAAATCCGTGATCAAATCTAAACCTGCTTGAACGCCGATAATATTTCGACTTATCGGGAAGATTTACTTTCAAGTTTTTCAAGTTGGTTTTTTCTTTTCAAACGAAAGTTTCAAGTTCTTAAAAGAAATAATAATAATAATAATAATAATAATAATAAAAAGAGTGGTGAATCAGCTTTGTTTCAAATTTCAACTACGAACCCTTATACTGGCGAATTTTGTAATATAAAAAATATAACAAAACTCATTTGAAATATTTCTGTAGAATACTTGAACTTTCGGTCAGAAATCAACGTTTAAATGTAAAAATCACTGAAATTCATATGAGAAAATGTGAGCGGTGCTATAAAGCAATAATATGATTTCTTGCTTGTTTTAGAAATATTTTTCACGATTCTTTATAAAGACACGCCTATTTTTGAAAACTTATGATTTAATTTGTATAGCTAAAAAAACTTTATAATGTTCACGTATTTTTGGAAATATGAATTATCCTTTTAAAGACTTTTTATTATTAAAGATAGCTGACAATGGAACTCTTTAGTTTCAGCAGTTCAAATCGGCATTGCTGAAACCTATAGTTAGTAACCACTTTGCGTCTTCCGATGACATTAGAAATCGGATGCAATTAGAGTGGTAGACGTATCTTCCTTCCGGTTTGACGCTACTTTTTGCCCAAGGCGATATCATTTTCAAAAACAGTACAAGAGCAGTAGGCCAATCAGACTGACTCGTCACCTGACAGCTGGCATGACAACGTGTGCCAAGAATATAGAGGTAGATTATGAGGGTATTCTGACAATCGTAGAAGTATCAGTGGAACGCAGATGTAGCCCTGAGGTTCAACGGCCTTCGTTTTTTGAAAATCACGCAATCTACTGAGCTATCCACCTGCGCTCTGTGGAAGACGTAAAATTGTTTTGGCCGATCTCAGTCGTAAGATAAATCTTTGAAATATCTCTGAAACAATCTTGGGTATTTTAAAATTTTCCAGAAAGAAAAGATAGATGAGAAAAGGTAGAGAGAGCAGAGATGGTTCAGGTTTAGCAAACATCCATGCCAAATAGTCACCATATTAAACTGAAGCTGCGACACTGACTTCCTGGAACAATGCTCTAACGTTACAACAGACAACCTAGGGAAAAAATTATTGCCATCTTTTGTTGAACCACACTTGTCAAACTTTAACCACCAGCAACATAGTATTGACTTGAAAATGATCCTGAATTAGATCGATAGCATTTCAAATGCCCTTTCATTAGCTCAATCTTATAGATTCCCATCTATAATAAAAATTTGATTTGGGTAAAATAAACAGAAAAAGGTTTATTCCAAATCGCTCACTAGGTACTGTTTTGCTCAAAAACGGGGAAAAAACAAGAAGAAATTAAAGAACTAAAATTCAGTTTTAAAGCTTATTAAATAAGTTTAATTGCTTCTGGTATCCATACAAATCACCACTATTAGAATAAAATTTCCTTATAAGAAAAATTGTTGAAATGATAGTTTCAGTTGAATTTGCTGAAACTATTAATATCAAACGGCATTCGAAAAAGACATGATTTACCGTTGCAAAAGAAAAAAAGACACCTAGAGAAATGGGAATGAAAGAGCCCGCCTTTATATTTGTTTCCATATAAAGCACTTTTTACCCGTTTCAAATTCATTAAAATCTGATCCGAAAACAACTTTACTTTAGCAAACATCATTCTTATATATAAGAGTATTCTTTCTTCCTTAAAACTGTGATCGAAAATGGGCAAATAAGAATACAAAAGAATGAAGGATTTGTTGCATTTTCTTCCCAAGTGAAGCCTAGATTATAAATATCCTAGATTGTAAACTGTATAATTCAACAATACTTAATTATTTTGTAATGTATAATGATTAACTATTGTTTTGTAATGTATAATAATTAAGTATTTTTGTAATATGTAATTATTAATTACTTTTGTAACGTATAATAATCAAGAATGCTTTCGACATTTTTTTTCAGAAATTAAATCTTACTTAAGTATTCTGATGTACAATATTATATGGAAGTTTAAAATTGGGTAAAATATACTCCTAAAAAGTAAAATAAATTATATTTAAATATAATATCTAGTATTTTTATTATTGATAAGCATCTAGCTTTTCCTAATTCGGCTTTTATTTCTAAAGTTTCAGTTGATAAACTAATTAATTATCGAATATATATAATATATTTGCATACAGTATTCAGAACTGAGATTTTTTCTAGTGTACATAATTATTACCTGACTAGAAAACAACTTAACAATATTACCTAGAAAAAAAGAAAGAAAAAATCCTAATTCTTTTAAAAGATTTCTAGAATTCTTAAAAGCTATTTTAGCTTACAAATCAAACTATTTTCAAAATTTAAACTAAAGAAATAAATTTAATTTTTATGATGATATAAATAAATGAAACAACTGTATGAATAATTTGAAAGAATTTAAAGCGATTCAAAAATAGGGAAAATCATCTTTACAAATGTCGATGAGATACAAGAAGATAATAAATAGGCATTTTTACCCATTTCAATTTTTATAAATAGTATTTGAATGTAACGAATAATTACTTTTATTTTAAATTACAAATATTAAATGTCTAAAATCCAGAAAAATAATTTTTTTAATAAAATTAATTCAATACATACAAAAAAATAAAAATAATGTATATATATGTATACATTGGAACTTATCATGAAACAGGCTAATGAATTTAATTTCTGGAAAATAATATATATAATTATAGAAAATGAAATGAATTTGATTTCTAAAAGCAACTTTAACCTCACATGAGCAATGAGTTCAAAAGTTCAGAAACCGAAAATAAAATTTATGATTCTTGGAGCTTTATAAAAAAGAAAACCAGAAAAGTCAGTACAGCATTGGAGAGTGAACTATGGCACAGAATACAAAACATTCATTTTTGGCAAACGAGTCCGTTCTTAATTTTAATTTCATTTTATGTAGACTTTTTTTCCAAAAAAAAAAAATTTAGTATATTCAAAAGGATCACATTTTTAGATAACATTGAAGTTGATGACCTTTAAGAATCAATAATTTTTTTCTCCTTAATCCAAGATTCAAAGAAATTTTTATTAATTCATAATTTGTGTGTTCAAAAGGCATGAAATTGGTTTTATTTTTTTACACAAAAAATAAGTATCTAAAGTGTATTTATAATATTTTATACATATAAATTACAAAGATTCGATGATTTCGATAAAAAAAATTATATTTGAGTTAGGTTTACCTTCTCTAAAGTTTTTAATTTTAATCAAAAGAAACCCGCAGCACTATCTGAGGTAAAATTTGCATCTAAATAATTTACATACGATTGAAAATGGGTGACTGGGAATCAAAACAGTTGTAAACTTAAAACAGTTTTTGCCTTTACTTCTTTATGAACAAAAATATTCATATCATTTTGAGAAAAAGGAAAATAATAATCTTGTTAAATAATTCAACGCGAAATTTGAAAAAGGGTTACTTCACAGCAGCTTTCTGTTTGAAAAACTCAAACAGCAATTCGTACATCATCATCAGGTAGAGAAAGCGCGCCAATTACAATTTTGAGTAACGTCAATTATTGGGTGGAGCTCCAACACGCTCGTGATTCTAGTGAGTCACTCTTTGCCTTAGAGGTCCGTTTGCAGGAAAAGCCCACGGAATAAATTATGCGTTTTCATTGCCATAGGTCGAGAACTGATCGAGTTAGATTATTAGCATCATCTTCTGAAAAAATATGTGAAATGATTCCATTTTTACAGTCTAATACTACCGAAGTTGATTTAGACTATACAAATATAAATGCGAACACTAAAAATTCCATGCATTACATGAAAATAATTCCATTTCTGAAATTTTCATTTTCATAATAATCATTTAATAAAAAGTAATAATAATCATTTAATAAAAGGCTGAAAAACTTCCAACATCAAAATTTTATAGTAACATATAAACATTTTTTTTTTTGCTAATTGTAATATTAAGAAATGTTCTTCATCTAAAAAAATTAGTGCATTTCTTAAAATCAAAACACGTTCATGAAACAGAATTAACATATTCACTGTGCTTTTATATGAATACTATCCCAACTAATTAGATGATACTGATAAGTTCTCGCACGGTCTTTAATATGAACATAAATATTCGATGGATCATGAATTCGATAATGTAACTAAGATTCTAATATAAATTTTAAAATTTTGTATCATCGTTTGAAAGAATTAATAATCGTTTGATTTTATATTTTATTTTTGCTTTGTAATATTTAAATAAGTTTTTTTTCTGCTAATAGTAATTAAAAAACATTTCAAAGGTTTAAAAATGAGCTGTTATCACAATAATAAATAATTTAATACTCAAGAGTTTATTTGTTGAGAAAATAACGAAAACGGAAAATCAGTCAGCAAATCCTAGCAAACGGCACCTTAACGATATTTTTATAAGCTCCACCCCCTTTACCTTGCTGCATAACTGAATTGGATGTTTCGGAGATATCTCGGGAAACGCGATTCAATATTTATTCAGTCTCGTATTTTCCTTTTATTCTGTGAAACCAGCTATTAAGAAGGAAAAGAAAAAGAAGAAACGCGAATGAGAATCAATTCCTAATAAATTAAACATCGCCAGAAATCTGATATATATCTAATTCCAAGAAATGCGAAAATCAATGCGCATTATTCTTTTTCACAACTTTTTGTAGCGGCTACCGACGCTTTTGACTTTCTTCAGAAACTTAAGTCATTTAAATTGTGCATCCTTTATTATAAAAATAAAAACTAAAAATAATAAATCACAATAAAGAACACGATTAAAAAGACCGTTTTACTTTAAACAACTAACAACATTCAAAGAATCTCTACTCAAATTTTTACGCAAGTGCCCAAAGGACATGCGCAGATTTTAATGCATACCTAGAGACCGTTTCAATTTCAGTGGAGTTCACAGTTAAAAAGTAAATTATGATCGATCGTTAAAACAAATAACAGTTTGCATCCCTAAAACTAAACTAGTTAAAAAGCAAATTATTCTTACTGATAAGCAGCAAGCAGAACGTTAATCTATTTTATATAAACCGATAGAATAAAGATGAATAAAAAAACACATTATAAAACAAAAAATGAAGCGAACATTTAAAAAATATCCACCTAGAAATACTCATACAGAATACTTACACTGAAAGATACGACAGCGATTTCCGTTGTTTAATGAGAGAAACCGGCTCGCATGGCTTTCCTCTTACGAAACCAGCAGAAATAAAAAATTGCGATTTTCCTTCTCAATATATCGGACGAACACCTAAAACTTTCCTCATCGACAGCAGAACAAACACTAATTGGTTCGAGCTAAAAATCAGTTGGGAGAGTGTTATCGACCAAAAGGCTCACCTTTCCAGCAAGTTGAAGGTTTGAACCGAGAATTTACGCGCAGGAAGACCACAAGCTGCGTAGCCCAATGACGATTCCCCAAGCAAACCTTCTGACTGCGGATACGGTTTATCTCGATGCCTGTGACGTACACTACATTGTTTCGTAGTTCGGGTTCTCATCTGCGCCTGCGCACGGAACAGGTAATAGCAGGGTTTAGTCATTGGGCGCCAAGATCCTGAGGTTCCTTTTTCATTTTATGTATTATGATTATTATACTTTTATGTTTTTTTCTTTTCCTTTCTTTATTACTGCTATTATTCGGGCTTTTTTTTTCTGTCACGTTATTTCTTCTTGCATCTGTCTTCGTTCACACTATCATTTTCCTCAAAAGATAGATATTCGATCCTCTTAAACAAAAATCTAGGCGCTCAGGGTTGCTCATATATGTGTTTATTTTCCATTTTGAGTTTACGGTGTTATAAAATCTGTTTCGACTCATGCGGAAGTGCAAAATTTTAAAATGTCTGTATCATCTGCGCTACTCGTATCATTTGGGAAAAAATTACACAGGTACTTCATAGAATTCTTATTTAACATCAATCGAATTTTAATTTGCTTAAAAGGCGAAAGATTTTACACATACGAAAGGCACTGGAAAAAATTATATACTTTTTAAAAAATCGATTTAAAGGAAAATTTATTGATTAATGTGTTATATTCAACCAAGCGGGAAAATAATCCCCCATTACTTTATAAATAAATGATGATTTTCCTTTATTTCATAACAGTTTTTAAAAAAAATATTTGGGCTTGGGAAATACCTGTATAAAGTGAAATATTGTCAAAATGGGTTCTGTTTAATGATTTCAGAATTGGAAAAATAAATAAATAAATCAGAGTCCAGGTAAGAATAGATTACGAAATGTTTCAGGTAATTCCCATCATCGGATTTCATCATTCTCTAGTTGAAAAAAATTTCATTACTTTTAAACAATGGAGAACCATCTGCAAGTTTTCCAATAACGCAATATAATTAGAAAATTTAAAAAACCGCTTCAATAAATATTGAGTATTGTAAATCGATGTGAATTTTACGGATTTATTGTAGAACAAATGAATGAATTTTCATCTCTTTGTGTGTTTATTAAATCTATAAAATACAACGAACGATTCGATTTAGTAAATTGTTTGGTAATGTCTGGATTCTATGTGTCGAAATGTAAATAACTTCCATCAAGAAACAATTACCATTTGTTGTGAAATTTCTTCCGCATTAGTTTCCGTTTTAAGGCTCATTTTTTCTAAAAAAAGATTCCTAATTTTAACACAACTTTTACTGTAAACATTTCTTCAAAAACGTTTTTCCCTATGCTAAATTTCCTGTATCTCTTTTATAGATATATCTGAGTTTCCAAGATAATCAAATATATCAGATAGAATTATGTATTTTTATAAAAGTATGTCCTGAATGAATCTGGAGCTCCTATTTTTTATGGTGGAATCATCAAATTATATATCTTCTTATGCTCTTTAAAAAAATACTAGATATATTCCCTTAGTTATATAAGAATATTTCCAGAAATAAAACATTTTAGTTTAATTTAGATTAATAAACTGTTCTAAATTTGATTTCGAAGATATCAATTACAGCGAAATGTGATAGTATAATTGAAAATATGATTATAATATACTCAAATATCCTTATACTGAATTCAGAATGGTAAAAATAAGCCAATCTTGAGTTTTCAACACAAGACAAAAGATTTATGCCATGCTGAGTTTTTAAAAAGAAAATCTAAAACATATTTATTTATTTTAACTTTTCATTATGAAAGTATTTTAAAAAGATTTCATTCGTTCAAAAAGATTCCATTAAACTGAATGTAAACTTTTAAACTTGAAATGTGTTAAAACTTATAACACTAATGCAATGAAAATTATTTTGAAATTGAATGACTCAATTTGAACTAATTTTCAAGGATTTGAAGGAAAATATATATATATAATATGTAATTCTAAGCTCGAGAAAATAGGAACGCAAATTGTTGAGCATAACTTTCTGAGTTCAATACATAACATCTGCCGTAAGAGTTTTAAAACAAGAGAGAGATTTTATTTCAACAAAGCTGTATATTATCGTTTGGCCTTGTTAGAAATAAAAAAAAAACTTGAAAGTAATACTATGCATTTGATTTTGAATATTGTTCTTTAATTCTTTTTAGCTGTACTTTCTTTTACAACCTCCGTCACATGAATTCATTCATTAATATTTTATTCCGATATTAGCAATGATAAGTAGGGAAAAAATAAATATTTCTTTACATATGTGTGAATGTTTTAGAATTTGAATTTTGAAACGCTTATTTATTTAATTAAGCTGAAACAATATTGTTTCTTCATAAATTCCTCTAACCATCGAATTCGGATAAATATTTATAGTTCCCCATGCAAATTTCTAATCACTATAACAAATTCGAATTTTAGATTAACATTTTTATCTCTTGTTGTTTCAAAATCTTTCTTGCTTAATTTGACGGATTAATTTGATCTAAAATTCTCCATTTTCGAACAGAATGACTGTTTCCTGGCGCTCATTTTGAATGTCAGCTATCATTCATTAATTTAATAACATGATATACTTCCATTTATGCCAAAATTCTGAAAACTCAATCATGCTGCTCTTTTATATTAATATGAATGCCAATAAATAATATTTGCGGTTACACTGAAATTATACATGGTTGCTTTATTATTATAATGGAAATAATTTTTCTTTCAATTGCAATCAACGCTTTCAATCTTTTTATATTTCTACGTTCTAAATACATTTTATAGTTTATTTGTGTTTTTTAATTTTTGATCATTTTATAGTTTTTCGATTATTATGTTACAAAAACATGTCTGTATTCCAATCGACTCTACATAATAAGTTTTATTCAAGGCTAGGATTAACAAATTGTATTTTTGTATATAATTATATTACAATTTTAATTTAGAAAACGAGTCGTAGCTTTGGTGAGAGATTAAATTGAAATCGAATATAAGGCATTTACTCTTTAAATGTTAAATAGATGTTTTTTCTGTTTTCAGTTCTAAGCTGAAACTGTTTAGAAATTTCAACAATTCTCTTAGAAAAAATCAAATTAATTAGCTTTTGAATATATATCAAATTACTGGGTAAAGTTTGAATAATACTATGTAACTCTTAATTAATTAATGCAAAATACACACTGGAAAGTTTTTTTTACTGTAGTAAGAATCTTTTATTTGTTTTGATTTTTTTAAAAAAAATTAATAGAATTTTCAATTGTTAACAAAATGTTTTGAAAACTCTACTAAATACTATTTCAAAATTTAAACTCTTCAAATCTATCTTTGAATAAAATTACACGACAAACTATGCAAATGTAATCAGCTAAAAGTTAAAATTATCATAATTTAAACCCTTTTTAACTTGTTTAGTCATCGCCATCTACATAAAATTATTCATGTCTTTCTAAACCAGAAAATTCCATTATTGTAAAAGTCAATTTTCATTAAAAAACTGAATCAGTTCAAATCCGAGTATCTTTAAAAGACATTTACCGACATAGCTTTGCTGAAAAGTCCCAGTTCTGTCTGTCCCAATGTTCACTTAACGTGGAATGTAATTTCATGCTTAATTTATAACCTACTGACAATTACCAAAATCAAACTATAATTCACTCTCCTACGGGGTTATAATGGCACAAAATTACTCCAAAAGCGAAAAAGTCAAGTTATATAAATAATGAAAAAAATTACCAATATATTTCAAGGAGAGAAAATCGGGGCTTTTATTAAAAAAAAGGTGTAATCTTTCACATACGTGTCACACAAATATCGGGACATTTCTCGAAAAAGATCTGCGCAAATCGATATTACGTCCGGGGCAGGTGTTTCGCGTGTAAAAGGTGGAGGTAGGGGTAGAGAGAGAGAGAGAGAGGAGTCCAGGGGACACACCCTATTTCGCTGGATTTTTTTTATTTACTTTCTTTATAGTCTTCCTGGCATTAATTCTTTCGTTGAAATTTTTTTTCCGCATGAGTTTAGATCGAACGGATCTTTAATCTCTGATGTTCCGTCCTAAAGTATTTGAGACCTCACGTGACCTGATCGATATGGCTGACCCAATGAAATTCCGGGATTCCGACTTTCAGGAAATTTAGAAGTTTTATTCGTCGAGAAGACTGGAATTGACGGTTTCGGTACCTGAGACGAATGTTTTCTTTTCTCTTTTTTTTTTCCATTTTTGAATTTAGTGATTTTTTTTAGTCGCTTATAGGAATATGTTTTCAAACGATATTTTTAAAAGTGTTTCGTGAACATTTTAGTTTGCATTATTAATAAAGACTCACATAAAATAAACTTTTGAAAACGTTATTTTCCCATGTAAATAAATTATGCTGAATATTGCATAAATAAGTTCCTAGACTTTAGTCTATGCAATTGAAACTAGTAATCTTATAAAAAGTAGAAAATTTTTTAGTTTTTGAAGAAACTAACCTGGAAATTGAGTACTTAAAGCGTTTTGGCTTATACAATGCTATTTTCTTCTGTAAGAATTGATGTATTATTTTTTATTTGCATTTTAAACCTACTTTTATATTTGAAATGCTGATAATATAACGCTGATCAATACAAAATTTCTTTTCGGAAGTATCGGAAGAGAAAAATAGCTTTTATTTTAAAATGACGTGTGCATATAAAGGATTTTAAAACACAGGCTTAATTATTAATGAAATGTACACATTGCATAAAAAATAAAGATTTCTTATATATTGATTTGTATATTCGTAATAACAAGATCCCACATTAATTATGAGTAATTTATTTGTTAAATACTGAAAAAGTGTGCAATGATTGAAAATCAAAGATATAATTAATGTAATTGTCAAAAAAAAAAAAATTAAAATGTGACGACGTAATGAAGTGAAAAAAGGGTAATTTTGCCAATTTAAGATTAAGAGTACTATTTTTTATTGAAATATTTTCCATTAGTTGTTATTGTTGTCCGGTTAACTCTGATTTAATTTTCAAAATTTATAAAGTTATGTAGCTTATTTGACTTATCATTAATAGTTTTTGTTACATTCATTTGAAAACGAGAAAAACTAATAGAAACAAATCTGGGAAATAAAGAGATTCCCTTTAATGTTTTTAAAAACTTGTTTTTCTGGAAATGTGTTTAAAGTAAGCAGCTTTGGAATACTTTTTATTGTTGGTTTTCTCTCACTTAAATATGTTTATTTACTGTAGCCATCCATTCCCACAGAAGACGCGTCTACAGACTTAAAGTTAAGAAAAAGTATTTTTTAGTAGTTTCACCTGTTATATAAAAGTAAAATATAAAATTCCGTTGAAAAAATGGTTACATATGTACATGAGGCTCCGGTAAAATAAATTTTTTTTCTATTGATAAAAAACAAAACAAAATAAATTATTTTCCGACTTCTTTTTAAATAATGCATTTGATGACTTATTCATAATTCAAAAACATTTGAAACGCCATGAACTACTTTTTTAATTTACTGCTTCAGAATTCATTTACCTTTCCTGTATGTTCAAATAGGTTTCTTTCAGAAAGATTCATTTTAAAATTAATTAACTTTAACGAGCGTTGGTAACGAATTCTTCAAATATAATACAGAATACTTAAAAAATAAATGCTTTTTAATTCTTGAATTCAAAAATAGGTACAAGAAAAAGCTATTGAAATTTTTAAAAATCAATATGTTAACAAAAAATACCAAAATATGGGGGGGTTGTATGCAAATGAAGGATCAATCACATTAAATAATATAAGATGCCAATGTAACTGAAAATGCAGGTCTAACCAACAGAAAGATAATTAAATTAATTACAGTTCTTAAAAAAAGCTTCAAGAGCAAACAATAGAATAGAATTTTCAGGAAAAAGAGTAAATAAATAAAATGTTTCTTCAATAATTTCTTTACAATCCCTAGAGTTCATGCTAGAGGCTTGTAGCACACCCTGGGCTCTAAAACAGCAAAAGATAATTGTTTCTCGAATTTTTTGCTGTTTCATAATTTTAACTTCACATGATTCTCGACCATGAAAGTAATTTCCTATTATAAGATATAAAAATGTTGTAAACTGATTCGATGAACTTTTAAATACTACTTCAAAAACGAATAACAGCGAGCAAAAATTCATTTCTAACCAACTGTTTCTGTATAAAGTAATGTTGAAAACATTCCACATGATATCCTGCGATATGGCCGTTCTAAACAATATTGTCATTGGTAATTGTTGAAGCTCCAATTAATTTCACAAATTTTCCGTTCAATTCTGTAGTCATGACTTCTTCGGTATCCTTGAGAAAAACTGCAACAAATCTTCCTCTCTTGGAGAATTTTCAGTCCACTTCTTATAGCACAGGAGAAACCACGGAGCTGAAAGGTAATCCGTGAATTCTTCCAGTGCCATTAGAAGTAAACTGAGAAGATGAAGTGGAATTCATCAGGATGGATGGATGAATGAAGTGGAATTCATCAGGAGGATGGATTTATAGTAGGCTTGGAGTTCTTTTTTCTTTTCCCTTCAGTACGATATGCTTGAAACCAACTGGAAATGCTGCTGTTTCACGTTAATGGTCCATTTGACGACTTAAGACGATTATTTTAGTTCAATGGAACGTATTGGTGCTGAACATAAATAATAGTCAAAAATCCATGGAGGGAAAAAGATATAGAAAATTCGAGAATGATCCTTAAACAAAATATCAGTTGCCACAGACGCCAGATATTTAAAGTAAATCTAAGAGAAAAACCTCTAGAACATACAGGAAGGTATTCCATGTTGAAGGCAATTTTTAATTACTAAAGAAAACTTTTAATATATGTAAAAAATATATTAGTTTATGACAGTACTTTCATTTAGAGAAAGGACAAGGAGAAAAATGTATAAAATGATAAAAATATTGAAGATATAAAGCTTGACCTGACGCTGATTTTTACAAATACTTTTGAAACTACAGATAAATCAACGCATTAAGAGAAAATATAGCTTTATAAATTTTTAAAAAGTGAAAATAAAAAAATATGAAATATTTGAATCAGAAATAACGAGAAAATAGTCTTTTAATGTTAGAAAAAAATAATATCGATTCTTCATTTCACACAATAATCTAAAAACATACTAGTAAGTCCAATTCTCCCTTTTCGGCAAAAAGCGTTTTTATTTAGACATATTTGAGAATGAAATAATCATGAATCTTAAAAACTTATCTTCAAAGCATAGTTCAGAGCAAAAATTAGAAAGGATGAAATCAATATACGTATATTACTCAGTATTTCAAGCTAGACAATAGGTAGTTATTAAAAAGTTTTCACAACAGGAGTTGTCAAGTTAAATGTAAATAAGGAATCATGAGTTGATCGTTATAAATAAATCGCAGGATAAACCATACATTAAATCAATAATTTTTTTTAAAAAATGCGATAAGTCATATTTGGGACTAAGTTTCAGAGTTAAGATTGGGTTTTAGATCAAGAAAAATTGCAAACTGAAACCAATAAGTCACCGGTTATAGTAGCGAAGGCATCTTTCAGTGGTAAAACCAAAACAGAAACTAAGTTTGTAGTATAGCTATGAAGAGGAATACGATCGTTTAATTTGAGTTAATTATAAGAAATGCCAGCTAAATTTTAAGCCATATAGACGCGAGGAGTTAATATTTAATCAATACACTCAACTGGCAGTAGAGTAACTACTATTCGAAGGGTGATGAACAGCTACTAACACATGCGATGCTATGAAGTAGATATCGCGACGGGTAAGGTAAATAAAGCCTATCTTTTTCTTAAGTTAGAAGTGATATTAAAGTCGCGAAAGGATCGAGCTGAGGCAAGAAGGGCGAGCAATGGCAAGTCAAAGTGAGTGCCGCCAAAGCTGCTGGCGAGCACGCGGCAACCTTGTTGCAGAAGCAGCCGCCAATCCACCTGTGTGCTGATGGGAGAGAGCGAAGGTAAAATAACTGCACACTAACCTGATCAGTTCTCTTTTAGAACTGCTTCCCCGAGGCGCTGTCTTGCCTTCTGGCACTGGAGCTTCTTAAAAGATGGGAAAACGAGCGGAACGGAGATTTGGGGTTCTTCGACCCAGAGAATCCTTCTGGCCATCCCGCACCGGGTTTCACGGCCAACCTTTCGCCGTGGCGTTTCAGGTAGCTTTGGCGGCGGGTTCCAGCTCGGTTCTGGGCGGCAGAACACACTCACTTTTTCCCCACGGTTTGGGTTGACTGCCTGTGATGCCAGGAACCACCCTCCACTGAACAGTCTTTTTCCAAGGAAGGCCACAAAAACCGACAGTCTTAACAACTGTCACGTAACAGAAAAATGCTGTTGGGAGTCCTCCTTTTTGGAAGGGGGAGGGAAGGATTTTTTTTTTGCTGGCTTTATTTCTTTTTTTGCCTCTTCCAATCCTTTTTTTTTTTCGACTGTTGTTGTTGTTGTTGCGCTGTTTGATTTGCGATTCGCTAGAGTGCGCTTTGCAACGTCCCCTCCCCTCAAGTGCTTGCTTCACTTGTAATGATGATTCAGGTAAGTGCTCTTCGCCTCTCATTTTGAAGGATAGAGACTGGATCTTTTTCTCTAGCACAGAAGGTAGCGAACCATAACGACTCAAGTTTTTCCGATTCTTTTTTTTACGACCACTTTTTTTTTAATTCGAAAATAGTTAGGGGATTAAGAAAAGTAACTAAGCCGGGTAGAAGTGGCAACATTTTAAGAATGACGAACTGATTATGCGTTTGTCGTTCGTGGTTGAAATCTTCTGCAGAGTGTGAAGGAAAATAAGTAAATAAAAACTAGAGCGTACAGCAAGTACAACAAACTCTGGTTAAGTTCGTAAATCTTTCACCCGCTTCATTGTTAGCTGAAACCGGGACTGGCCGGACTGGCCTGATATTCAATGGAAATTTCTTTTTGGCCCTGTCCAAAACTGTGAAGAGTAATAGGTCAATAAACTTTGAATACTAACCAAGAGTGGACTGTGCAACCATTACTTACTTACCTTTCCTGCTTCCGAATTGATAAATGACAGGCATTGCGTAATGCGAAACGAACTGATATATAAGAATTTCAAAATTATTTTGTAAATCCGACAATTACATAAGAAATAAAAAATCGTATCAAGTTTTAGTTACGACGTAAATTTTTTTGCGATTGTTACAAAGTATATTAAGTCTGATTTTTTCACATAAAAAAGACATTTAGAAAACCAGTTGAAATATAAAAATGAATTGTTGCCATTCTACTAAGAAAGGAAGATTAAAAAAAAAAACAACAATAAACACAATTTTTCTTCTCCTTTGTATTCTGAAAGTCACCCAAACTGGGATGAAAAATCACAATTTGAAATTTTTTTAGTTAGTTTATTACTAATTTAAAATAACAATCAGGGGATATTTTAGTTAATTTATTAATAATTAAAAATCACGCTTAAAATGTTTTTAGTTAGTTCATTACCCAATGATTGTGGAAAATCTATTTCGTAATAAACTAACGGATTTTCTATAACATGTTCATTCATTTTTTTAAGCAAATGTTTTTCGAATTTTTTCTGATTGAAAAACCTCTGAGAAGAAGACTTTAGCAACCTCAATCAAGTTGTTTTTCTAGAAACCTTGAAAACAAATTTTAATAACCTTTATAAGATAAGGAACTTAATAAAATTATATGTAACTCTCTGAACCATATTAAAGTAATTCATTATTTTAAGATGGTAGAATTTGTATTTAATTTGCTCTGAAAACATAGAAACTAAATCAATCATACGATCATGAGATAAAGAACTAGATAATAAAAAAGAAAAGAACTTGAAAGTTTACCTTTGAGATGAAGATGAATTCAGCCTTCTTTGAGTTTGGACAGGTCATCGTACAAGTAGCATGGAATAAATTCTAATTAGTTTCGCGAATTTCACTGATTACAAGTTATAGATTATGTTCTAGATCGCATTTTAAACTGTATTGCTAGAAAATGTATGCCACCTGAACACATTTCCGTTTTTTGTCCTACTTATAGTTCGATCGAAAATTATAGCATTCGATTATATTTGTGCTTTTTCCATTATCAACATTTTTCATTATCACCATATATTATTCTACGTGCAACGATCATGTCATCAAAAATGTTTTTGATCTGGTAATTAAAAAAACACGAAAGGTAGAATATCATTTTCAAAGAGGAAACATGGATAAAGTACAAAAAATATTTGATAAAGAAAACAGAACTGATGACTTGATTGTATTAAGGAAATTCTCATCGTTTTAGCTTTAATTCCTTTTTTTTTTTTCGCTTATCTGTAACAGGACGGAAGTTGTGCCTGTTTTTCGTTCTTATGACACATGTATCAATCTTTCTGTGTTACCTATGAAAGGCTAAGCTGAATTAACCTGTTTGGAATTTAATCCATTTTGAAAAACTTAAACAATAGTTGACCTAAATTCCTTCGTATTTCTTGACTGAGTTTGGTGAAATGCGTGTGGAATGGATTTTTTACATGCAGATAAAACATTCATCGTCACATATACAATTAGACACGTCATACCAGCTTTCTAAAGAGTGATTTTGCTTTAAATTAATAATAAAAAATGACTTTGCTTTTCTGGAGGAAATGAAAATGAATAATAATTTTAATTTGTATAGGTTTACTTAAAAATAAGACATCTTAACTGAAATTTAATAAAGAATTAAAGATTCATAGCAAGGGGGAAAAACAAGAATTAACTTCAATAAATGAATAAATTAATTATCGCATTTCTTTAACACTTTCGATTGGAATGATGATTCTTTTGGGATTCCAATGCAAAGATTTCTGATTACAAAGAATTAAACCAATTCGTAAGAGTTTATTGATTTATACAATTATATTTCCTTCTTAATTTCTTAAAATTATCTGCAAAAAAGGAAACTTTTTCTAACTTAGATTATAATGAATAATTTACATATTGTATGTTGCAGGAATTAATAGTTGATAAATCAATTTTCACATAATATGTTTATGAACGAATTTTGAAACTTGCCATTTTGTATTTGTGTATAAATATGTGTTTTCACAGTTAAATTCATGCTTATTTGGATTTAATTTCCCAGTAAAACAGTGTGTTATATTTTTTTCTTTTAAATCGGATAGTCATCCATATCACTGAAAAAAGAAATTTCTTATCATATTTATCAATAAACGATAAGCATACCTCGTTGTAAATACTTTTTATTCGTTGGTATAAAATTCCATTTCTGATTTTAAAAATAAACGCCTATGAGTATACTGTAGTTGTTGCCTAATAGAGTGAATGAATTTCTCATTAATTTTAACAGACATCTGTATATACCAGCAACTGTATTTTATTTTATTGTTGGACATAATGACGCATTCAGTGGGGCTTTCAGTTAACCATAGGATATATCCAATGATCTTGGAATTTTTTTACAGGTTGGCACTAAAATATTCAACCATTGAACGAAGAAACAATAGGTGCCTGTCATACTAATAATTTATCTAACAACTACACTCCGTGCCAATTGTTTCGTCATGAAAGTTGCCCCCCTCCCTCTTCTTTTTCTACTTCAAATGCGTTAGGGTTTTACGACTACCTCTATATTTTGAGCTCCAGTAAAATATGAATTACTGCCGTAGAAACGGGCCAATTTTTAAAACACTGAGGATGACGTTATGTATATGTTTATTCGGATATTCAGATAATTCTTTGAAAACAAACTCTAGTCAGGTCAAAAGTTCACTCCTAATTCTAGTGCTATTTTCATGCGACGAGGACTTAAATAGGTCACATCATATATTGTCGCACCTTACCGGAATTTTCGTCAACAAGCAGCGTTCAGGTTAACAAATTCTATTTAAAAATTGACACTATAATCAGATATAAACAAAGTTATATCTGATTATAGAGTTAATTTTTAATCGTGAGCTTTTAGATAAATTGTTTAGGTCGATTTTTAATTAAGAATAAAATCTCAATATAAAAGAATAATCCATTAAAATTTCAAAAGCAGTTTTTATATATTAATTCTAATTTTTTTATGTGAATTCATTGATATAAAATATTTGACATTTCAGCAAACAAAAACTGAATCAACATAAAGAAAATCGTATGATTTTTCCCCTGAGACATTTTCCTAACGAATTCCTAATCGTTTGCATTATCTCTTTGTTTAATAACGCGTTAAATGTTAGTGAACCATAAACAGTGAGTCAGTTCTCGGAAAATTCTTGAAAAACCAGAGGATTTGAACTTCGAAAAGTGTCGATACTTGTTAAACAGGTATTGTAGTTGATTACGTGCCAAAATTATCAAATAAATGCATTTTTAAGCACTATAACATGAATATTTATCTTTTTAAAAAAAATATCGAAACCTGAATGCACTAATAGACATTTCAAGTCAAATTATAAACGCAACAACTATTTAAAATTTTACAAAATTGGAGAAAATAAATATTTTAGTTAAGAAACATATTTCTTAAACATATTTCTAAGAAGTATTTCTTAAGATTTCATTAATTTCGCTTACCTTAATTAGGTAATCCATATATGATTACTAATTTCTTTAATCATTAAATGAAATGGTCAGTTTTCTCACCTTTAAGAAGGTAATCCATTTCTGATAAATTATTAAAAAATTAATTATAATCTTTAGAGAGTATTTTATTAAAAAACTGACGGTTCCTACCTCTCTTAGGTAATCCAAACATTTTTTAAGGTACAATATAATTTTATGAAAAAAGCTAAACGTGTCTTACTTTTTACGCGCTGTGACCATAATTTATAATTTTTTTAAAACAACCATTAAAGTAATAATTTTCTTAAGAAACACAATGGTAACTTACCTTTAAGTATTAGATCACACATTAACTAATCTCCTTAGAAGGATTTCTAGAATACTTTGTTGTAAAAAGTATTGAAAATCTAGAAATTCTAGAATTTTTTTCTATTTTTTTTCAAAATATGGACAAATATTCAAAATATATTTGAGAAAATATAGACCAATTTTAATCATGTATAGTTTTAAAATGAAAAATAATTTAATAAATAAAATACACAAAGTGCTCAAAATCATCAAATTTCATATTTATTGCATTCATTACAAAAACACTTCAACGAAACATTATGTTTCATTCTATTTTCCTGTTAAAAACACAGTTTTAAAATACTTATATTTTTATTAGAATATATATTCACGAAAAAAGTTTACATGCTAACTTTAAATAAAAAAAATAACCATTTCTACAAAATATTGAAAATTACAAGGAATAAAGAAATTTTAATACTTACCTGCAAAACAACGGCAACAGGCTCTTTCACAATAAAGTTCTTGATTTGAATTTCCAAATAAAAATACACCAATTGAAAATATATTTTTCATTTAAAAAAAATCTCTCTTTGCATCTCATTTAACCACTTGTGAATTTCTAATTAGCTCAGTTTCATAGATGGGGCAAATAAATAATGAACCGAGTATCAGACAAAAATTAATGCTTTCTTCAGAAAAAATTTCAGCGTAAGTGCACTTTTTAATATTTGTTACACAAATCAAAATAGATGCAAAACCAAATTCTTGGAAGTAGAGATTAAAATAAATCAATGAATGATTGAAATAGTTTTTATCCATGTTTAACGATTAAAATAACTTCTTCGGGGCAATCGAAATAACTTCTGAACCAAGCTATTAAAATAAATTTAATAAAGCAATTGGAATAATTTCCCTACCAAACGATAAAAATAAATTCTACAAAGCAATCGGAATAATTTCTC
>JAOUZG010050968.1:10236487-10253936 GCA_026289955.1 Argiope argentata | reverse complement strand
ACAAAGCAATCGGAATAATTTCTCAACCAAACGATAAAAATAAATTCAACAAAGCAATCGAAATAACTTTTGAACCAAACGATTTAAATAAAATAATTTTGGATGAAAACAACAAAATGAAGTACAAAAGAAGTTACTTCAAGTGAATGGAAAGTAGCGAATGCCTGATGCTATTTACCGAGTCGCAGCGAACAAGTTTATAAATACAAATTTACAACGTTAGCGTATTAATTTCTCGAAAAAGGAATGGCTACTTGTTCGAAGAGGAAAAGAAAACACCAATCTATCTGTCTATCTTTCTCTATAAATTAATGATAAAAGGAGAACTACTATACTGTGGAGAGGGTTGGCTGGGAGATGCAATGGAAAAAAACCTTCTACCATAACTGTGTGAATGCCTGTTTTGAGATGACCGAAAAGTGGTCGATGTTAAAGCAGTCACTGAAGCGTGACTCAACAGTGTGAGGTCACAGTCAAGGTCAAAATGCTCGGAGGGACGAAAAAATAGAATCCCCTTTTACTTTCTCTATAACAAGATTTGATCTTCGGAAAATCCTCCCCCACTCCATCACTTACCTGACCACTTGTAGTAAATGACGATAAATACTCATCAGTTTGTGTCCAGACTGCACTTAATGTTTATGATTGGCGATGTTAAATAAAAGACAATTGGTGGAACAAATGACAGTATCTAAGCATGTTTTACGTAAATATTTCCATTATTTATTTTTCTGGTGGTTTTTATTTTCCACAAAGTTGCTAATCATTGTATTCGTGTTTCGAATATTTTAAACAGTTTTAAAAGTGATTAAAAGTGTAACCGCACTTCTTAAAAAGACAAGAAAATGCAATTAAAAATAATTTAGTATTTTTATACATATACTTGCATGGAATTATGAAATATTCCATTAAAATTTTAAATCACTATCAAGAAAATGTATGAAAAAAATTTGCAACATCCTTCTTCTTTAAATTTTAACTATAATGTAAAAACCAGGGAAGATTAATTGAAATATTAAAATTGTTGCAGAAATAGTAAAATAACAATATTTTCATTTTATTCTTTAATTCAATTTAAATACCTTACAGTATAAAGATCAAATAAATTGGAACAAAATCGGTATGGAATAAATGAGAGAGAGAGAAAAAAAAACATTCAACTTTGAATCGAAAAATCTGTTTAATTACATTTTAGATACAGCTGAAACATAAGATTGATTTTCAAACTTACATTCTAGATTACAAAACAAGTTAGTTAAGTTTTCAGTTAATTAAGTTTTTATTACATTGATGTTGTCATTTTAAAATTATATGTGTTATATAATGTCCATATGGAATATAAATAAACATTATATGCATTAAGAATGATTATTTTATCATTTCATACCTTTACATAAATATGACATTATCAGGAATCTTTTAAAATTTAAGAAGCTTGACCAAAGTAATTTCTAACATGACATTATCACTGAATCTTTAGTACTTAGGAAGCTTGAGCAAAGTAGTTTCTAACATGACATTATCACTGAATCTTTAATATTTAGGAAGCTTGAGAAAAGTAATTTCTAACATGACATTATCACTGAGTCTTTAATATTTAGGAAGCTAAACCAAAATTATTTCTAACATGACATTATCACTGAATCTTTAATATTTAGGAAGCTAAACCAAAATTTTTTCTAACAAGACATTATCACTGAATTTTGAATATTCAGGAAGCTAAACCAAAGTAATTTCTAAGTATTTCTTGGCCTATTTCAAAAGAAAAGAAGATCAATTCTCTGTAAAATGTGCGATTACGACAAACTTACTTAAATCTTTAAGTTAGCATTTTAATATTAAATGTTTTGAACTATACAGAGATTAATCAGCCTTTTATTTTAAACGCCATTGCATAAAGTTCAACGAAAATTATCTTCTAATAAGGTTTTGATTTCTGGTAAGGATTTGTATAATGAAAAGTTGACGATGAAAGAGGAAAAAATAAATATCAACTTACCTTTTCCTAAGTTTTCAAAGTAAAAACAATCTTGATAATATAATTAAAGTGGCACCTACCTCATTGTGGCTTGTTGCCCTTCTGATGATTTTGGAAACAACATTCGACCCGAGGCAACTCAAAACTTGACTGATAGGCAAATGTTTGACGGTACGTTTTTCTTCTCCAGGGAATGAAAAAAAAAAATTCTTAGTCACAAATGTTCTGGCGAATGTTTATGCTGAATGCGATAGACAGGATCAATTGTTGTTTTTACCACCGTTCTCATTTTTATTTTTTGGCAAACCCTTCTTGCACCACAGCCCAACCACATCGGGCATGCTTCAGTTAATATCCAGCATAACTCTTCATCGGGAAGAACTAACTAGCACTATAATAGCTTAAGTAGTATTTCTACCATAAACACCAAAGAGGAAATGGTAACTTTTGTTTGGACGTGAAGTTAATGGCAGTTTTCGAACCAACAACTAAATAACCATCTGTTGATGACTTTCCGTTTTCAGAATGAATGCTTTAAAGTCGAAAATTTCAGAGCAATGCACTCGGCTTTCTTAATTTAGTGTTGATGTACTTGAGCATCAAACAACTCCTTCAAAGATGCATTTTCTAACGACAAGTCGACCATGACCAGTTCGGAATGCTAAATTTTCAAGGTAGATAAATTAAGCCTAACAATTACTCAGCCTTTTCATAAACATGGAAGAGAAATTGCCCACTTTCGAACGTTCAAAGATCTATATTTTTAGAAAACTAGTTTCCGGTAGAATAAATAAAGTATTACGGGAAGGAAAAAAACCCACCATAATAGCTACTTCAATTGAATCTCATTTTCACGCCTCGTTAATAGTCAAAAGGTAATACAACAGTTAGATCCGATATGCAGTTTATAGTAATGTTTAAGCAACTTATCTGTAAACATCACAAACTGTAGGTATCTAAACAATTATTGAAAAAGATTTATTTGAAAGAGTTTATCTTTGATCGCAATAGAAAATTTTTTGAAAAAAAGTAAATAAGATGTTAAAAAATTATCTAAACGAATATTTCCGATTTCCATAATCATAGAGGGAAAACCAAAATAAATAAGTAATAGTAAATAAATAACTGATATAAATAATTTATAAAATAAATAAATCTTAAATAAACAAATACATAAGTGATAATAAATTTCGAGAAAATAAAATGATCATTTTCAGGTTTTAATGGAAAAATTATCTATGAGCAAACCCCACATTTATTAAATTAGATTATACAATTAGTCCGATTTCTACTTATAAGTGGGATTACCTGAATATCAACTTCTGATAATTCACTAAACATTAATGGTTCACATATTTTACACACATTTGATTTTGTCTTGTAATTTGTTAACACTTTTTATACTATAATAAAAATATTTAATAGTATATGGAAATAATATTGTTAAAATATAAAATAGATACTATCGTAAAATGATATAAATATGTACTTCTTTGATTTTCTGATATTTGTAAAATTTTAATTAATATAATTTTTAATCACATGGATTCATTGACAAATGCCTTATTCTAAAAAATTGATACAATTTTAATTTTTGTTCATTTTGATGTAATTACTGTACTGTCAAAGAACAAAGTTATGATTCCATGAAAAGGCTTAGCTAATCTTTTCTTAAATTCATAGCAACGTTTTTCTTATCGGTCCAAGTTTATTAATTTTTTTTATCAATATTTAATATTTTTTAAATAATTTGCCATTTGATTATATGCACGAAATTTTCCTGAATATTCTTTTTAAAAATAATTCATGGGTAATAATATCATTAAAAAATACAATGGTATTTATCGGCCAGAACATAATTTTTGAGTTGAATAATGCTACGTGAATATGGAAAAAAAAATTCACAATTCTTTAAACAGAAGACTGTTGGACCTAGGGTTGCATAATTTGAAACACAGTTATTTCTGTGGTAATAAGTAGTGACTAAGAAAAGGCTTGTCAAAACCTCAATTAATTTTTAATTAAATTTAGTCAAAGGTTAAAAGCCTGTTTCTTCAGTTTTAGATTTTGATTTTTTTAGTCTTTTTACTTAGTCTCTACCTTCCAGGGAAAATGACTCGGATTTGCATTTCGTTAAGAGAAAAATCAGGAAAACATCCATCAGTTTGCTAAAACCTACAGCATTTCAGTTTCTTTCTTTCTTTCTTTCTTTCTTTAACGAAGCTGGTTAAAAACAGTAAAGCCTTCTTCCCTCAATTTATACTTTCAGCCATGTCATAACTCACAAGAAACCAGATGGGTTGTCATTTAAAATAAATCAGGGCAACAAAAACAAAATATTTTATTCTAATAAACCCCTTTATGCATTCAGAAATGCTTGTAATGTTAATGCATACACGCATTCTTCAAGATAATCTTAAGACAATCAGATTGAGGTTAGATCTGTATCAAATACAGTATTGAAAATTCCTAATATAGCTTTTCATCCTTCGTAAACTGAAGTTCATACTTAAGATACTTTATTGGAATCCGGTACACTGATTTCAGATAATTAACGCAACAAAATTCGACAAAATATTAATATAAAATGCTTAGAATTAGGCTTTGCTGTAGTCTCAAAATTTAAATAAGGAATAAAAAGGGGAAAAAGATTATCTAAAGAAGACTGGAAGTCAATAAATATTAAAATTTGGTAAAAAGATCAAGTTCGTTCATTTTATAATTAAGAAAGAATATTATCTATTTTAAGGCATTTAACGCAATTCAGTATAAAGTTGTTTGTTAGTTCAGTTGGAAAAAATTTAAAGAATCGTCATTTACTACAAAATATCAGTACCTGAAATTATGATAATTTAAAATTAAAAAAGGAAATGTTTTTAAAACTTCAAGTTAAAGGATTTCTTTTATTTAAAGCAATTTCTTTGTTTGATAAATCTATATTTATAATTTATGTATTAATATTTCAAAGAAAATATATATGATCCGAGCTTTGGAGGAATTCTTGAAAATTTAACGAGTTAATTTTTATGTTAAGAGTAATTTTTTTAGAATATTGTTAACACAGATATTTCTAAACTACTCGATAAAATATTATTAATATCTAAAATTCTTTGGTTAGAAAAAATCTGTGTGAAGTTTAACTGAAACATCCATATTATGTATTAAGATTCTATTTCGACATAAAAACAAATCCTTGCATTCTTCAGAAAAAAATGGCAAATCAAATCCATCTGACAGTAAAAAAAAATATCATAAACGAAACAATAAAAAAGGAGCCGAATCATACACCAATATCTCAACAAAAATTCTCAAAACATACAGCTTTTAAATTCGTTTCGAACAGACAAAAAATCTCCCAAGTAACTAAAATTCTCCCAAGTAACCAAACTCTCTCAAAATTTTGGCATAGAATGCAATAGCCAAAGCACAGGTAAATAACGAAGTAACAATAGTTAAATTTCTTGCAGGTGCTGAAATATTTACTCTTATTTTGCACAACATTACAAATCCTCGTATGATTAACTATATAGAAAAGAGAAAGCAAGCATAATTGAATCAAGCCTCACGGCTCGATAAGGCCGCCCTCCAGATCGCTATCTTTTAGGAGATGTCTGTAATTGCGCTTCTATGCAAAGTCGCACGGCAATGCAGTGAAGTCAACCGAGTTGGGTGTGGTTTCCATCGCAATCGATGAAAGATCTCCCTCCTCGAGACTGAAATAAACCACGAAGTGCTTCATAAATATCTGATGAAGCCGTGCTAGCCGGACTCTTGGCGGATTCTCGTTCTATCCGAGAAAATTAAGATCCGTAATTGTGTCTGAGTTTGCAGACAGAAGTAGGTATTACAAAAGAAAGAAGCTTTATGCTGAACTTTTCTTCTAAATTTTAGGCAGCTGCAGCATTTACTAAGCTCATATATCTTTAAATGCGAAATAAAAGAAAGGTGAAATAACTTTGAGGCAACTTTAATCTAAAGAAAAAATTATGATGACAAAGCTTCTAAATTTTTAGCAACTGGATCATTTACTAAGCTCACATATCTTTAAATAAAGAAAATGTGAAATAGGTCTCATTAGAACGACTTTTATTTAAAAAAACAATTGTGACGACAAAACTTTCTTCTAAATTTTAGGCATCAGCGGCATTTACTAAGCTCACATATCTTTAAATGCAAAATAAAAGAAAGATTAAATAACTTTGAGCCAACTTTCATCTAAAGAAACAATTATGATGGCAAAGTTTCTAAATTTTAAGCAGCTGGATCATTTACTAAGCTCACATATCTTTAAATAAAGAAAATGTGAAATATGTCTCACAACAATGACTTTCATTTAAAGAAACAATCGTGATGACAAAACTTTATTCTAAATTTTAGGCAGCTGCAGCATTTACTAAGCTCTCATATCTTTAAATGCGAAATAAAAGAAAGGTGAAATAAATCCATGAAGCCGACTTTCATCTAAATAAACAATTATAATGACAAAGTTTCTTCTAAATTTTCAGCATCAGTATCCTTTACTAAGCTCACATACAAATAAAGAAAATGTGAAATTTGCTTCATTACAACCACCTTAATTTAAAGAAACTATTGCTATGACAAAATTTCTTCTAAATGTTAGGCTACTGGAACATTTATTAAGCTCACATATATTTAAATGGGAAATAAAGAAAAGGCAAAGTAAGTCTCATCACACGAACTTTCATTTTAGGAAAGAATTATGATGACAAATTTTCTTCAACATTTTAAGCAGCTGGTGCATTTACCAAGCTCACATAGATTTAGAGTCTCATGATGCCAGTTTTCATTTGAAACAACAATTGTGATTGCAAAGTTTCTTCTAAACTTTAGGCAACTGGAGAATTTATTAAATTCTCACACCTTTAGATGTGAAATATAAGAAGATAAGAAATAAGTCTCATAACATCAACTTTCATTTAAAGAAACAATCGTGATGACAAACTTTCTTCTAAATTTTAGGCAGCTACAGCATTTACTAAGCTCTCTATCTTTGATCTCTGTGAAATAAAGAAAAGATGAAGAAAATATCAACACACCGACTATTATTTAAGGAAACAATTGTGATGACAAAGTTTCTTTTAAATTTAAGCCCACTGTTGTACTTGCTTTCTTTAAATTTGGGATAAAGAAAAATTGATGTATGTCTCGTTACATTCATTAAAAGGCAAAGCACGCAGCAGTGATACTGCTAATTGTTATTCTTTCAAAACATTGGTTGGGGTATGCGACTTTATAAATCAATTAGACAATCCTGATTTTATTTCGTTAAAAACAATGCAAGCTAAATCTTGAGGAATCACGATGGCATGTGAAAAGGTAAAGATGCTTTTAGAGCATAATTTTTTTGTCTTCACTTTCAAACATTCCTACAAGTATTCTGACTTCACTTCTTAAGTTTTTTTCTATGAATCTCTTTAAAGTCGAGACTTTTTAAGCGAAATATTCAATAAAACTCTGCTGTTTGCCCAGAATAAGAGAAATAATGTACATATTACTTTTCCATACCATTTAAATCGAATTATTTTATGCTCAAGAATTGATTTCTAATCAGGGTTAAAACTGCAAGGAAAAAATCCTCACGATTAGATTACACAACTCTGTAAAACATAAAAGCAGGAAAAATGCCTCTATTGTTGACAACGTTTGGGTAGCTGTTCAGTCACGGATTATTTCATGCACACGTCGATTAAGGCATAGCATTAATAAAACGAAAACAATGGCAGGTTAAGAAACACGAGTCTCTTCATAATGCAATCTGGCATCCGTATTTGCAGACACCATTTATATCGTAAACTTCGCCATGCAGATGAAATGCAAAATCTTCCATGGAGTGAAATACAAGACAGGACAAATCAACTGCATACCCAAGAATATTTTTAGTCTTCAGTTTAAAATAATGAAATGGTGAAACCTTTGTAACGAAGACCTTTTCCCCGCTTTCAAAAGAAAACTTCCAAAGAGTAACTTCATTTACTTTTTTTATTCTTTTATGAATTCAAAATGCTACTTATATTCCTCTTATTTTTCTTATTTTAATATTTTCAATACCTACTTCATGAAATCTGTATAGTAAAAGGATTTTTCTTTAGGTTATTCGATTTAAAAAATGATGTAATCGAAAACAGCTAATGGCTGGTGTAAAAATTCAGGTAATCGAAAACAGCTAATAGCTTTTATAAGAAGTCAAGTACTCGAAAATAGCTAATAGCTTTTATAAAAAGTCAAGTAATCGAAAATAGCTAATAACTTTTATAAAAAGTCAAGTAATCGAAAATAGCTAATAGCTTTTATAAAAAGTCAAGTAATCGAAAATAGCTAACGGCTGGTGTAAAAAGTCAGGTAATCGAAAACAGCTAATAGCTTTTATAAAAAGTCAGGTAATCGAAAACAGCTAATAGATTTTATAAAAAAAGTCAGGTATTCGAAGACAGCTAACAGCTGGTATAAAAAGTCAGGTAATTGAAAACAGCTAACAGCTGTTGTAAAAAGTCAGGTAATCGAAAACAGCTAATAGCTGGTCTTGAGTTGAAATGAATAGTAATAAACAGTGATACAAGGATGCATCACTATAGTTCAAAAAATATTATTCAAGCATTAGAGATTCCTAATGCACATTTTTACTTGTCTCGAAACATTCTTCAAAATTTCTATCTAAGATGAAATTATAGAATAGACACTACTGCCTTTTCGAAAAGATAATTTCCATATAATTTGTTACTTTCAGCTTCAAGTATTAACCTGCTCTACTTTGTAATACTTTATTTCTATTATTTCAAAGAGTATAAAATAGATATATATGAGTTATTTGTTTCTTTTTTTGTAATATATCACTGTTATACTTAATAAGTGATTCATCCATCAACATCCATATTCATCTCAGGTTCAGAAAATTGCTCTTTCTTAATACAATTCTTAAATTTCCCCCTCTTCACTTCTTTATTGATTACTACCTTGTCGAATCACAAAATGCAGATTATTCAACAGCTAAACAAAATCGATAGACAGTACAACAAACCCCATATTTAGTATTTGTCTTTGCGTATGCATGATAGAATTTCTATTGTAGTTATCTTAATGCTACAATTAAAAATGTAACATTTTTAAATGCTTTAATTAAAACATAGAGTTTATCAAACTTAGAGTTTAAATATATGGCAAAATATCTTCAGATATAAAAATAAACTTGAATTTCACCTTTGATATTATTATAAATAAATATCATAGTAGTTATGCATGCATATCTCATATCTTCTCTAAAATAACTGGGACGAATATCTCCTCTAAAATAATTGGACTAAATTTCGAATCCTTATCATTTAATCTAAAAGGAAGAATATTTCTTACATTTGGTAGCTCAAAAATTAATTAAATAACCAATTAATTAAAAATAAATTGGGAGTTCCCTTTTCTTTTACATCAAGGAAAATTAATCTAGAACAAATATTTAAAAACTGTCTGAAAACTCAAAAATTTAACATTTCAATGATATAAATTTCATTTTTGAGCAGCGTGTCGTTCAGTTGTTATTAAAGTTTTTAAGGAAACTTAAACGCATTATAATCAATACCAACTTTGAACCACTCTACCACCATTTAAATTTTTTTTGTTTTATTTTCAAGCATAACTTTCAGCCAAGTTTCATTTATTTCTTTGATTTAATAATGGCTAAAAGCAAGCATAAATTATTCGCTCAAATAGAAGCAACAACAACAAAAAAAGTTCTCGAGAGCAAATGAAATCGAAATCAACTGCAACAGCAGTAAAAAGAGAAAAGAACCAACATTTACCCCCCCCCCTTTCCTTCACAGAACTGAGGATGGAAATTATTTCGGGGAAAAAATTTACATCATCTCAAAAGTAAAAATGCTACCTTTTCAATGATATCCATTTTATTTTTGTGCAGTTTTTCTTTCAATTTCTATTCATTCTTTAGAAAATTTTCTGTTGATGATTTTGAAGTAAAGAAATTTATAGGTAATTCTTTATAGGTATTTATAGGAAAGAATTTGAACTACTCTAATTTTATTTTATTTTGATGCATATGTCTTGAAATGGGTTTTGTACACTATAATATTTTATACAAAGGCAATTTTCAAGTTAAAAATATTATACATGAAAGGATTTTAACGCCGGGTACATTAACTAGTCTCTGATAAAAGTTCAAAAATAAAAAATATATATATCCTTTCATTTTTTTTATCTTCGTTTTATGAAGCGAGTGAAAAATAAGAATTTCTGCAAAAAAAGGAGGTATATATATGTTTTTAAAAAGGCTTTAAAGGATCGAAAACAAAAACATACGCTATTGACCTTAATACTTATGAAAGTATTAAATACAGACAAAATCAGAGCAGGTTTCTTTTTTCTTTTTTTTTTTTATCTCGGTGATTAAGATAAAATAATAACTTTGAATTAGCTATTTATTCTCTAGAATCTGCTATCGCTAAGGCTTTGAAGCCATTGACCTGTCCACTGATATTTGGAATGGTTTCCATAGCAACCATGCCCTTTAGATTGGCATTCCAAAAAGTAACGCTAACGTCAGGGATTCCTAATGGCAAGACGATGTAGAGTCAAATATCGTTTACTTTACCACTTCTGCATTTCTATGAGCTTCAAGGGCTTGAGTGAAAAATATGTTATGGGGGGGATGGGGATTGATAATATTTGTTCAATGATTCCAAGTGTTATGAAATTTTTTTAACTATATTCATTGTTGGCTTTTCACAAATGATTTAAACTTTTTATGAACGAGTAATATAAAAAAAAATTTAGTAAATTCCTACTTAGGTCAACAAAGAATTTTTTTTTATTTCAGTTTATTTTTATTAAATAAATACAATTAATATAAATAATTGATCAAAAAATTACCCAAAACAAAATCACAAAACCTGCCCAAAACAAAATCAAATTCGTACCCGTTGAAAATAAATCAGAACACACTTAATTGGCGTTGAATTTTCAATGCCAATTGAGGTTACGCAAATGCGTGAATTTTCTAAGCCTTTATTCTGTGTTATTTTAATTCGAAAGTACTTCAAAATGAATCCGAAAATCGATTAATGAAGAATGTTTAATTTTAAATGCATCAAACATTAAGAAAATAAACAGAATCTTTTGAAACAATAAACCGAAAACGTGTTAGGTCTAACCTCATTAATAAGAGGAAAAAGCAAACTGAATTCGTTTCTTATTTGGAGGCGGGGAAATGAAGATTTTCAGCGAGAAAGTTAGTTTTTAATTAATTAATAAAATAATCATAGAAAATGGGGTTTAGATATCTTTAAAAGAATGGAATAAACTTTAAGGATGTTTATCTTGATTTAAGGCAGTTTTATAGAGCTCGTATAGCTTTAATTAAATAAAAAGACGTGGAATTGGATCAAGAAATAAGCAAACATTTTAAAACAAAGTTACTAAAAGTTAAATTGATAAAAATTAGGAAATTAATTAAATTAGATTTTCAGAATATCATTACATGTATATATATGCTATGAAGATAATAGCTAACTATTTAGTTCTCAGTCAACGTTGAAATCTCTGCTATTAAACCAAAATTGCTGGTTAATATAAAACGTAATATTAAAATCCTTGCCTTTTTTTCGATTGCAAATAGCTCTTCTGAAGTTACAGCGAACTTTGTTCTGCTAACTAAGAAATCTTTGTTAAAGGGAGAAAAATTTGAGTCTAGATGATTTGCAGGAAATTTCTTCGTAATGAACATAGCAAAATACTGAATCTGACGCATGATAAATTGGATGTTTCTGTAAAATGTTTTTGGCATATATCAGAAACGAACAATTTTGCAATCATTCTAGTCACAGCTCGTTCCTTCCAACTTACATGGACTGTAAGCTTCAGTAGTCATTTCGCCAGGAAAAGGGTTGTTCGTTCGACACGCTTACGGTTTTGGTGACCTTCAAAATTACGTTAAGATCCATCGCCAATGGGAAAATAGCCATTGAATTATAGACTTAATGGGCTTACAAAAGTCACTAGTTCTGCTGAGATGAGCTGAGTTGACCTTTTTATTTCGCAGAGTTAGAACGAAAAACTGTATTAGTTCTTTTTTATGGTATTTTTTGACGGTTATAGTTTTTTAAACTGCCATTTCCAAACTCTATAATTGGTTCAGTTTAAGCATAGGAGACAAACATAAATTCTAAAAGGAGATTCGGATATCAGAAGAAAATTTTGAAACTAATGTTACCAGTTTCATGCAAATAGCATAAGAAAAGACGATTTATTTTAAAGAATAAATTAAAAGTGAAAACTGACATGGTTAGATAATTAATAATTATGAAATATTCAATAACAACTGTTATATTTTTTACGACTATAATATTTTAAAGTGCCATTTTCAAATTTTATAATTAGTTTAGTTTAAACATAGGAGACAAAAGTAAATACTAAAAGGAGATTCGGATATCAGAAGAAAATTTGGAAACAAATGTTAACAATTTCATTAAAATAACATAAGAAAAGAAGATTTATTTTAAAGAATAAATTAAAAGTGAAAAGGGACATGGGTAGATAATAGGTAACTATGAAATATTCAATAAAAATGTGCATTTTTGAAATAAATGCTCTTTTAAACATAAAACTTTTTTAAAAATTAATATATAGATAAACTATATTTGTACAAAAGGGATATTAAATGTTTGATAATTATTCTTTGATTAGATATACTATACAGTAAAAAAATGTCTGCAAAATATAGTTTTTATCAATTCTCAAAATATGCGAAAATCTGTAAATTTTAATCACAAACTGCGCGTTTCGGAAAAAAATTAAGAATTGTCAAAAGAAATATGTATTAATTTAAATAACTTTAAGCGATATATGCATAGAAAAAAAATCTGTAATTTATCTGAGAGTGAATAGAAACGCAATTTTACTGACTATTGCCTAACTATTCCCTTTAAATTTTATAGCCAGCAATTTGTACATATAACATCCACACATCGTTATAAATTAAAGACGAGTTCAGGTCAATCATTTCACGGGTAATAAAACAGGCTATACTATATTGTACGATACTGTTAGATATTACGCTGTATTGTACATTATTATACGATCTCGAAAATATTGCTATATCTATGTGATATAGGGTTAAGTCAAAACAGACCCTCTTTAAAAGAATGCAATTTTTTGTTGCCGAAACAAAGATAAACTTCTTAACCCCATCTGGTTAAGATATATATAAATAGTAATTCGGTAAATATTCTTACAAGTTCTTATTCCTTATACCATGAAGTCTTTGGTTAATTTACAAATCCTGTATGGTACAAGTCTATGATAATAATAATATGTAAACGCTTGAATTGTTATTGGAATATAAATTAACTGATCATTACATTTCTAAGCATTATATGTGGGCAAATGTTAATATTTAATTTAAATTTTATTTTTAAAAAATCATCTTCCAAAATTTAAGCTATTTATCGTTTGGATTTTTTTTTATTTTCATTTCATTTGATGTAATTAGATTGATTGAGATATAACAAGATTTATAGAGTAAGAAAAAATTTTTATACTTAATATAACCACTTAACTGACTGCTTTGACCTCTTCGGAATATATATAATTGCCATTAATTAAATTCGTTATAAAGCAAAATGCTGTACTTTTTCCTTGAAGAATATACTCGTCAAAAGCAGTTAACTGGTTAAATGTTATTAATAATCAAATAAAGAGAAAAATATATTATATGAATACCTGAATAAAAGAAGTAGTCAATCTTATTTGGAATCCTCCTAATCTGAAATAAATAAAGTCACATTAGTTTCATGACAACATTTTACGCATGATTTATTACAAATATTGAGGATAATAATGTAAACATTTACAGTTTGTGAAACTTAAATCAAAATCATAAAAATACTTTATTGAAAAATATTCCATTACCGTATGGTTAAATTTTGAATCACGAGTCATAACATTCATCAAATTCAAAATATATTTTGACATTCGGAACTCTAAATAACAGGTTTTCTCACGATTATTTATTTATAGATTGTAAACACATAAACAACCAATACCATCCATATATATTGATTACCAAAGCATGCATGCATGGCACACATAGTCGTGCGTGACAAAATTTTGATAAATTCGAGTAAAAAATTACACGCCTTTTGTCTTTTTTTTTCTTTGCATAAATGGAATGCTTTACATTGGCAGCCGGTATACCATGCAATGGATCTGGAAAAGTCAATGAACTATTTTTCGAAGAAAAACTCAAATAGGAAAATACAAAAAAAAGCATTCAACCATTGAAGAATGGACGTAAACATGGCTCAACCGTATTATTTATACATCTTTATAAAAAGGCGATGACGAGTGCGTTTATATGGCTTTTTTAAGAATGTGAAGGGTTATTTTTGAAGCAGGTCACAACACGTTCACGAGAAATAACGATAAATCCCAGATTTTTATAGCTTAATTTTTTCTCTCTTTATGCTGTGAAATTTTTAGGATTTATATCAAACCATCATTTGTAAGCTAAAAAAATAATTTGAATAAAAGATAATTGAAAATTATAAAATAATCATAAATGTTTAGAATTTGAATTTCAGACTGATTCTTCAGTTCTACTCTTAGAAATTGCATGGTGCATACATTTTTACATGCACTAAAATTGAAATTAATTTACTAAGCGTAAGAATACTATAGGATAAATTATAGTACTTGTATGTATAAAAAAAGTTTTACTTGAATTTGTCTTATAGTACAAGAAAGTCGTACTGCTTACTATAATCAATGTTAAATTCCATTCGTAAGTAAAATCATTTGAAATTATCTCGATATGGACTTGGGGGGGGGATCACATTAGAGAAAAATTATATTAAATAACTAAAAATTCTCAATAAATAATAAATAATTAACAATAATAATAAATAATTTGAAATAAATAATTAAAACTTTTTCGGCAAATTATTCAATTATGAGTCTTAAAATTATTTTTAAAAAATCTTGAGGGTAATATTTTTTTAGAGGTTTTTTTGAAAGATAAACTAATTTTCTCTTTAAAATATTACTAGAATGAAGGAATACATTTTTTAAAGTTATAATGTGGTTTTTTTAAAGATTTATTTTTAATTAAATTCTTAAAATAAACTAACGCTCACTTTAAAAAGATTTAACAGAATAAAGAAATTAATTTTTAAGATAAAATGCGGGATTTTTTTTTCAGAATTTTTGTAACGAAATTTTCCAGATAAACTTATTCTCTTTTTAAAAAAATTACCAGAATAAAGGAAGTAATTTGAACAAGATAGTATATGGCGGTATTTTTTTCAGAATTTTTTAAAATCAAATTTTTAAGAAAAAATTATTTTAACTTTTTAAAAAATTACCAGAATAAAGGAAATAATATTTATAAGGCTGTCAGATTTTTTCCAGAATTTATTTTAAATAAAACTTTTTAGATAAATTTATTTTTACTTTAAAAAATGACCTGAATGAAGAAGTGAATTTTTTAAAGATATGATATGTATTTTCTCGACTTTTTTAAATCAAATTTTTAAGATAAATTAATTACTATTTGAAAAAATGACCAGAATAAAGAAATGAATTTTCAAAAGATACATATTTTTCTTTTCAGAATTTTTTAAAATAAAATTTTTAAGATAATCTAATTTTTGCTTTAAAAATTACCAGAATAAAGAAATGAATTAAAAAATATATAGTATGATTTTTTTTCCAGAATATTTTTTAATCAATTTTCAAGAATGAAAGAAAAAGGCTTGTCAGCAACTCATTAATTGCAACTTGTTTGCTAGCTAAACTGGCCAGATAAAATCTTAAAATCGTGCTAATATTCAATCAAAATTTTAAAATCATGCTAATATGCAAATCTTGCTAATATTCAATCAAAATCTTAAAATCATGCTAATATTCAATCAAAATTTTAAACTCCTGCTAATATGCAAATCTTGCTAATACGCAATCAAAATCTTAAAATCTTGCTAATACGCAATCAAAATCTTAAAATCTTGCTAATATTCAATCAAAATCTTAAAATCATGCTAATATTCAATCAAATTCTTAAAATCATGCTAATATTTAGTCAAAATCTTAAAATCATACTAATATTCAATCAAAATCTTAAAATCATGATGAAATTCAATAATTTCATTATTTATCTATCGTTAACTAGGCATATTTTATTTAAATGTCTTTAAAGTTTACGCAACAGCTTATGATCATTGATGGGATCTATTTCTTATAAAAAGAGGGCATTTTCTACTGTAAATTTGCAACAAACTGCTTTTAAAGAACTATGCATAGAATTTCGTAAAAGTAATAATATATAGCAAACTTTATAAAGCGCCATAGCAATCACTGACTAATAAAATTATAAAAAGCATATGGTTTAGTATAGAAACACACTGCTTGCTATGAATTGAAATTTATATAAAATTATTTTAAACTATTCAATTCAAACTAAATTATCTATTTTTTAAAGCATTTACTAAACTAAATGTTTAAAATAAAATTTTGTTCTTTATTGAGTTACATAATGGATTTACATTATTTTTAGGTCGAATGTTGGACAGGCTGTTAGTCATGCTATTTGAAAATTTCATTGAAAATAATATCTCAGAAAACAGCTAATTATCAATTCAAATCAAATTCATTTTGTTTAATCTATTTTCTCTTAAAAACGGCCTTGATTATTAGAAAAAAAACTTGTGTACAACTTCATTTTCTCTCAAATTAGCAATTTTTGTTCTTTTTTTTCATTTTAATAGTTCAATGTATTCGGCGCTAAACAAAAAGAAACGTAAAATTTTTTCCAGGGTCCTCCTCAACAGGATGTTACAAATCAACAAAAAAAATTCAAATCACAATTGATTTTCGAACGAAAGAAAGTAAAGACAAACTTTGGAGGTCAAAACTGTCAAAATTGGAAGAATGTTTCAAATAAAAGAGTGTCTGTATGTTTCAGAAGAGTTCGAATCTTGTTGTTTGTTTAAAAAATATTAAAAAAAGAAACAGCCGACATTCTATAGACCACCCCCGAATCTTGTTACAGAATAAGACTGGAGACAATATAACCTCAGCACCGAGATCCGTAGCTTCAATTACCCGCATGACTGTACACAGAACGTTGTAGTACAGCTTAAAAGAAGGATTTGCTAGCGAAGAAATAAGAAACCTAAACTGAAAAAAGTTGTGTATATACAATTTTTTTTCAAAGAGCAATGTCCTAAACTGGTTTTATTAATGTAATTTTTTTATCAATATCATAGAAACAGCAATTTAGTAATCTCTTTCGATGTTTTTTTCGTACTAGAGAATCAACACTGGATGATGTTTATAATAATAATAATAAAAAGATTCTCAAAATTCTTCAAACAAGCAAATTTACACATTTTGCACAATGGAGTAAAACGCTTTTCTTGCCCTACTTCATCGTTCACAGGTTGTACACTTATTTTCTAA
>JAOUZG010050968.1:10211172-10236477 GCA_026289955.1 Argiope argentata | reverse complement strand
GCTTATGAAAAAAGAATCCATATTTCACGAAAATAATGAAATTGAGTATAACGTACTGTTCTGATACTATTTCTTACAGATGTTTAGGTACTTAGCAATTTTTTAGGTATATTAGAGACAAGATAAAAACTATTATCTACCTTCAATTTGTGGTAGAAAATTATTCAGAAAAAATATTACAAATAAATCATTTAAATTCAGAAAAATGGCATAAAAGTTTTTTCGCAATAAAAACAAGCATATCCTTTAAAAATGTGCTAACAATCACCTTCAATTTCACTTCACTTCTTCCAGCCAGAGCCTAACCAAAAAGAACATATTTGCTCTCAGAAGATGTGTATTTTAAATTTTACAGTTAATTGAAAAGTTTGAAAATATTCAAAAGTGAAAATAAATATTCGTCTTTCTTCATCAGTTAAAGTGAAATATACAACAGAATACCTTCAATCTGCAAAAGTACTCAATTTTTATATGATTCAGCATTAAAATATTTACTTTAGTTGTTTGTTTTCAGACATGTAAAGAAGAAAGTTTGAAAATAATTTAAGTAACTGTGCCGAAACGATAATTAACAAAATACGAAAATTTTTATTTGTTTTCGTTAAACATCTATAACATGTAAGACCTAAAGTAATGTAGTATATCATAAGCATTATTTTTAGAATTCATTATTCAGTTTTCAACAACACTTTAGATTAAATCAATCGTTAACTCTTTGTCTGTATCGTTTTTCGTACTCTATTCATAGTTCTTTCTAAGAAATAAATCGGATTTTTTTCAATCAAATTAGTTTCAGTGTAACATGTTGTTTGTTATATCATTAAAACTGAATAGCGTTTCGTTTTGAAAAAAAAATAATAAAAATAAACTGGATTGAAAAAGTTGTGCATTTAAACAAAGAAGCCAAGCGAAACAAAGAAAAATTCTTGAAAGCAAAATGAAAACTTTTTCTAAAAGAATTTTAATGAAAGACGAAAGAGTATTGCTGATGATAGTACCATAAAAATAGTTTTCAATTTTGGTAAATTCTACTCTGAAACGAGTGGGAAAAGGTTCAAGCAAATATTTTTTAAAATTAGTTTCTTTTATGCAGTTATCATTCTTGATGCAGTATGGCAAAATCTGATCCTAGTACCATACAATTTGAATCAAACCAAAATTAAAAGTCACTACGCATCTATCCTTAAAAGATTACACTATGCTCTTCAACAAAAAGACAATAACAATAATTCAACAGAATTATTCAAAAATGAGCTCGTTTTTTTTAATGTGAAATACTGAAACTAAACGACAAAGATACTATTTTAGTAATACATTTTTATTGGGATCCAAAATCCATTTATAAGCTTTAAATATATTTCAACATAAAGCCTTTTTTTCGATACTGCCACTACCATTTTAACTAAAAAATTTTCTACATACGACTCATGAATTAAAGTAAAGCTTAGTTAATAATTTGTAGAAATGATCTTATCACTTGCTTACCGAATATGAGCAGAGCCAAAAACAAAATGTCAATGTATAATATGATATGCAAACAGACAATAGTAAATTAATTTAATGCCCTATTTGGGATAGGCTTTCATTGCTGTGGATAACTTTGAGAATAATAACTTCCAACATTTGGAGCCTAGATTGAAGAAACTCAAACCGAAATTTTTTATCTCAAATCACAACAGAAAAATGAATCGGTTGGATTTTTGATGATGAAAAACAATAATTTTTTTTAGTTTAAGGGTTGATTGGGCTATGGTTGTTAATTTCAAAATATATCTGCTCAAAATAAATGGTTATATGTAGTTAATTGAATTGTAGTTGGAGTCTGAACGGTTCTAACTTGAAGAGAAATTTACATATGAAATATTTGCAGTTTCTTTAATTTATGGATGCATCATTTTAAAATTTGCATCATTAAATATATCATTCAAAAATTTTCAAGTTTTAAATTATCTAATGATTGCCTCTTTTTCCCTCTTTATCCAAAAAAAAAACTACATCAAACGGTAATGAATTTTTATAGACTATGTATTGAGCTACTGATACATGATTCATTGAGAATATAAAAAAATGTCTATTATACATATGAAATTAGTCTATAAATTCTAATATTACATCACACATACTTATTTTTATCTATTATTTTAAATCTTCTTCGCTTTCAACAAATGCTTCCAAAAAAGAAAAGAAAACTTCGAAAAAGACAAACTGTCGAACAGCAAGCCCTTATTTAAATTCCCTACTAAAAGAAAAAAAACCCCATTTTTTGAAACATAACGTTTGTTACAATTTTTTTATTTCTAATTAAGAAGCAATTTTTTAACAAAAGCAAGCGCTTAGGTAATAATTAAAGAAGAGCAATAATACTGTAATATAACAAAATGGCTAAACCGGAAGTAAAAAAAAAATAGAAATTCAATCTATTAAAGAACGACACACAAATGATTTGCTGTATAATAATTATAAGTTAAAATAAAAGGAGAAGAAATTAAATCGGTAATTTTTATCTTTGTTTAACGCATAATAACTATAATATCATTTTTTTTTCTTTTGAAAAATATAATCGCGAATACCTTACTACTAAATCTTAAATAAATTTTAACATTAAGTACTAAACTTGAAACGCATTCAAAACCCTGATGAGAAGCAAGAACCTTGAAAAATAGATGCAGATGTTAAATGGAACACAACATTTACGAAATAGGGGAGTTCTGCTAATTACTATCACCTGCGCGCTACCAGTAAAATAAACATATGTTCACAAATTTCAGAAGTATCACTATCCATTCCAAAATCTCTCTTTTCTCTAACTCGAATGAATTATTTGTTCTAATTTTTTAGTTAACAAAGATGTAGTTTTTTAAATGAAAAGAGTTAAAAGAATGTTTTATGAAACTAGATATAAAAAAAGATTAATTAAATGTCTCTTTCTTACATGGTAATCTAAAACTTGGTTAAAAATAATTTTTGGGATTTACATATGTAAATATTGATGTATGGTTTAGATATTTTTTTTAAAAAAAGAACAGAATACAACTTACATTCGATGATCAAGGAGCATCTGATGTGACTGACTCTTTTTGCAATTGCCACTGTTACTTATACCCAAGACCTTTAGTAGACAATACCGTAAGCTTTACAAAAATTCATTACTCTTTTTTTTAGAGAAATAATTATAAATATTAAGCAATTTTCCCACTGATATTCCTAATTTTCCTCAAGAAGAAAAGTCAATCAACGATTTTTAAAGAAAAAGAATCATTATGATATTGATTTCAACATAATATTGATAATTGTGTCATCCGAAGATTTGAATGCAGAATGAAACCCATTGTTTAAAACGTGCGAACAATTGAAATCGATGACAGTGATTGATGACTTAAAAATCGATTATTCTGAATCATCCTACTGGTAAATATTCACATATTGTTCAAATAAGTTACAACACTCATATACCGTGTACTAGATGCATGAAACAATTAAAATATGCTTTCCCAACTATAGTAATTCTGGATCTCATCCCATTTTAAAACAATCTATTGTAATATCTATAAGCCTTCTTTAGATACCTATAAGTATTAATATTTTATACTCTAAAATATTAACACTTATCTGCCGTTCTTGAGAAAAAATTTAATAGCTAATATAATAAAACAAAGAAGTTCAGCTATTTCATTTTTCTTGTTGAAAGTTAAATTTCATCGGTGATATTAAACATCTTGATGATTTTATAATTACTCATTAAAAATCATCAAGAATAATGAGACAAATACTATATTCAACTATTAATTTATTTTCAAGAAGTTTGAATTACCAATTGGAACTGAAAATTAATTAATACATAGTATTAATAATCTTGATGAAACAAAACTTCTCACCGTCGGAAAATAATCATTAATTTAATAAGCATTTTGCAATTTTTTGTACATTTTTGTTTTAAAGAGTTATCTTCATTCACAAACTAACAATACTCCTACAAAAATAAAATGTAATATTAGCAATTTTTATATTGTGAGTTTTGAAAATTTATTAAATATTTTAATGCAACAAATTCCGTATTAGCTAAATAAAAGATCAAAATAAAATATCACCAAGAATAAACCTATATAAAAAGCTTAGGACTCAAACTAATAAACCAATTTGCTTAGAATTTTGTTTACAAATACTATGTTGTAAATTAATTTTTAATTAAAAATTTCATGGCAATTAACTGAATAACCAATTTTTTTAATAATCAAAACAATGCTTCGGTACTAGAAAAGATTATTTTGAGTGTTGCTATCCTACTTTATATTAAAGTATTATAGATATTTTAAGACATAATTATTAGCTTTCTAATTGATACCCATAATGTTAAATCAAACTTTAAAACTGTTAGTAAAATTCTATTTTTAAAAAATTAGCTTTGAAATTAAACTATTTATATTCGTTTTCGGCAATTTTTTAAAATCGTTTGGTATAATTTAATTTTTTCGAAAACTTCAACATTTAAAATTCGTTTGGAACAAACGATACACTTATTTGAATTAAAATTTATCTGTTTGTAGATAAAATAAATTAGTGTATTATGATATTTTAAATAAAATAGTTATTTTTAATAGTTAAAAAAATAGTATAGATGTTTTTAAAAATAGAAAATAAAATATTTTCATCAAAAGTATTGGTGGATATATTAGCGATTGACAAAATATACAATTTCAAAATGATTTTAAGATTTCTTTATTTGAAAACTGCATATAGACGATTATTCTTTTGATTGCCAGGTAAAAAAATAAGCATGATTTTTAGTTTGGTACAAATTATACTCTCATATATACTATTTTTAAAGAAAATTGTTTGTTTGTTTTCAATTACAGATTGGTAGCTTTTATTTAACACGGTGTTTGTTATACTTACGAATTAATAAATATATATTGGACAGATGCGAACATATTTTTATAAGTGTGTTTTAAAAGTAACACAAAGAAATTATTGAGAATTTTAAATAAAAACAAACTGAAGACTACATATACAGTTTGCAAACAGGACTATTTTTCTATATTAATATACATTACTAAGGAGAATGAAGTGTAATTGTTTCTATTTAAAGAGGTATAAATTAAGTTTTCAATTTTGCTTATATTTTTCATAAATTTTGAAAATGATAGTAATAAGATGCGTATTTAATAGCAATATTAGTAAAATATATTTATACTACATATGCTATGAGATTGAATATTTAGATTCATTCAAATTTGAGATTCCTATCACTTTCTAGAATTCCAAATTTCAAAAAAGAATAAAAAAATAATAAAAAGTAACCTTTTTTTTAAATTTTGATTAAAAATGAGCATTTTATTTTGTTGAAGGCATAAAGGATATCTCAAATGCCTACCCAAAAAAAGGAATTCCAAGGAATTATAATAAAACAAAAATATTTTGACACAAAATAAATGAATAAATAATCCATGACACACAACTAAATAGTTTTGAATTGTAACTATGACTCAAAACTCCATTTAAGATAAATATTTGCATTTATGTTCTGTAAAAAAATTATTTCAAACTTTTGGTAAATATATACAGAATGCGAACATTGGAAACTTTAAGTGGTCGTCAATTTAAGTTTCAATTAAGTAATAGGACAGTAAAGTGCTTACAATATACGTCCATATAATTCAAATGCTTGTATTATGTTTGTTTATTTAATTTATTTATTTGACACCAAAACTTTATTAAAATATGGTGATAATCTCTTAGCAATATTTTTAAAAATGCAGAAGTTGTGTTGCTCCAAGCATGAAATGAAATATAAATCGGCCTTCTACAAAACTGAGAACTTGAACTGCCCATTCCATTTCTATTCAAAATCTACTTCAAATATTATTATATATATGGAAGACTAAGGTAAATCTTTAGGAGGCAAAAACATAAAAAATGTTTTAAACGGTAAAAGTGTTGGTAACAACCTTCAACCAATTAGTATTAGACTGCGCATTAGTAAATATATATTATGCAAAGTTTGTTGATTTGGGAACTAGTACTTCTAAAAGGAACAGAAATATAGCATTTATTTATAAAAAAATTTTATAACAAAAAAGCAACATTAATTTGTTACCCTAAGAAATGAAGCCTTCTATTAATGCCTCATCCTAAACACTTCTATTTAAGCTATAATTTAGGATTCTTACAAGGCACTCTTCAAAATATGTTTACTGGATATTTGGAAAACCTTTGCTTCTTTAAGAGATAAGGAATAGTTTTTATTTTAAATATCTTCATGCCAAATTTCGCCATCAAGCTTAAGCACTATACTAGAGATTTTTCAATCCAAAGAGATTGCCTCCTAAACTCAGAATGCTAATGCTTCCACCATAGGGAATTCCAAATGGGAAGACTAGAATTCGATGGAATTAAAAAAAGGCACCCATCCCAATGTTGAAGAAAATGCCCCGATATTGAAGAATAATGCCTTCTGTCGTTATTACACATCTTTTAATGCCACCTTAATTCAATTATTAATATCAAGATCTTTTTTGTGATACTTTGTGATATATCTTTTATTAATCAATTAAAACTGCAAAATTCATTAGAAAGGGAATGATTCATTTCGAATGAAATGTTCCTCCTAGGCTCAAGCAATAAAAGCTAGAAACTTCAATATTATGCAAAAAAAAGTTTGGTAAAGCATTTAGTCGCAGGTCATGGGTGACGATCGAATTCCATTTTCGTCGGCAACCACTAAGAGCGGCTTTGTGTATTGAGACGGCCATCATCTTGTGGGTTGGAGAGATGCTTAACAACCCATCGAGAAAAGAGGGAACGATCCCCCTTAGTTCTTTTTAAAAAGCGTGTCGAGGCCAAGGTGTAAGCGGGGAGCAGGTTGATATAATACATCACGTAGGCACGCGCCAAGTGTCAAGTCTTAGGGGGGTTAGCGTTCATAACGGGACTGTGACGAAAGTCAAGTCAGGGTTTTGAAAAGGGGAGAGAAAAGAAGAAGGAAAAAAGATAATCGATGTAAAAGAGGGAGTTAGAGAGAGGATGTCACAATACCTTTTGTGGCGAAAGCTGAGTCTTCACCGAATGGCGGTATACGCGGGACTTCAATGGCACTTGCCCATCGGGCCTCTATATGCCGGATGTAAGCACACAAACTGAACTGTTCCCAAAGGTGGAAATGAAGCGGGGGTCATACACAACGGAGAGAAAAGAAAACAATCAAAACAAGAATGAAAAAAAGAAAAAAAGAAAGGTAAGGAGGGGGATTCTGACGTCGATTTCCTCCTTCTCTATTATGTACCAGTTTGCCTCGCGTGGTCCATTCAGACGGGTGCCTTTTCCTGTGCGGCTATTAGTGATTAAGGGAGAACTCCCGAACAGGTAGCGAGCAGGTTAGAGCCGAAAAAGCCAAGGTCGAACCCTATGGTGAAATAATAGGCCTGTAGAAAAGAAATGATTTCCCAGACTAATGGAGCCGACGCGCTGAGACACGCCAAATTAAGCCTAGATTTGGCGAAAAATGGCTCATCAAAGTTTGGCGGCGAGAATGCGCACGTATTGAATGATTAATATCGAACTTTTCGGACTGGAGGGAGAGGGTGCTTATTTAATTGCAGATCGGGTTTCAAAATAGCGGAATCAACGAACTTCTCGGAGGGTGGAGGTCAATGGACTTAGAGGAGCATTTTTAATGAAAGGGGATCATCGTTCGAGAATAATAGCAACCTGAAAATTAATCTTGAGCAAAGAAAAATTCTTCTTGTTTCAAGAATTCCTTTAATGATATTTGAATAGCGCGTAATAATACGTAGCAAATACGCAATGTTCATAGAGCTCACTCCCAATGAAAAATCAATAGTGAAACTAAAAATAGCCTGAGAGTTCTGTGAAAAGTTCAAATAAAATTATCAAAAAATCGATGGGAAATTTTACGCTTGAAAAATAAATCGATTAATGTGGCGTATGTAAACAGCAGCTAAAATATTAATAATCAAATAAATTATGTATCATCCAAGTCATTTTCTTTGAAGTAAACATTATATCTTTTTATCTTTTACATACTCTAATGTCATGAATTTTTTTCTATAAAAGATTATAAAAATTGCTAAAAATTATAAAAGATATTGAAAAAGAGTAACTGAAGGTTAATTTCGTGTTTTTCTTCCCCCTCATAATACCAAACGGAAAGACAAAAGGTGCTGAGTTATAACAAAAATAATACGTAGCTAATGGGGCTATTGAAGAAAATTCAGTTTCTTTTGCATGACATTTGAGGGTTTTACTATTATAAAACAGAATGGGGAGTTTCAAAATTTTTATAGAAATATTATCACAGTTTAAAATTTATTCAGTTTAATTATGTATAAGCAAAAGCATCAATCAAAAAAGAAACTCAAAAGACATAAAAAAAGAAAAGAAAACATTCGCGAAAAATCATTCCTTATTAATTTGATATTATTAAATATTTTTACCTTTACTTTTCTTAAAACTGATTATAACCAAATATATACACCATGATCCAGCTATATACAGCATATACAATTTGTACAAAGTCGTAAAGAATGTAGAAATTAAAAATAATTATTAAATGGTAAAATTATTCTCTGAAACGTAAATAAAATGTTAAAAATTCAGGATGACTCTTAATTCAGTAGTTTCAATTATGATTTCTAAATAGATTTTGTGGTTTAATCCGCGTCTGGCTACGAAGGAACTCTGAAGGAATTAATTGCAACAGGATAGGTTCTGTCCACTTAGCAATAAACTAGACAAAGCAAAATTGTTTACACATGTTGTTGTATTGTCCTTTATTTGCATCAGCTCTGATTTTAAACAAAGTAAAAACCATAGAAGGAACGAACATAGACAATTGAAATAAACTTTAAAAAAATATATCAATTCCTTTAAAAAAATATTTGATCAAAAATGATATTTTCCTCTATGTGATATAACTTTTACAATATCCATGGAATAATAAAATTTTACAATGAAATGTTACTGGTTAGAGCCTTCAGCGGCTAAATTCTGCATCATTTAACAGCTAACCAACAGGACTTAGCAACTTCCATATTATTAAACTTTTTTTTAATCTTAAATAAGAAAAAAAAAAACCTCATTTTTTCATGAATAAATTTGAGTAACGTAAAAAATGCAGTCAAAATATCAGCCAATTAACTCACACATTTTGACAAAATAAACTGATCTTTTCTTTTTTTCTGAAAACATAATATTTTACAAGTGATTATACAGACGAAACAGTAAACAATTCATAGTTAGACTGAAAAAACGCAGCAACATTTTATGACTATCGAAAATTCGAAACTTTATCCTTTTCCAACCATATGTGATTTCCCTTCAAGAACATAAACCATATTTCGGATAAAAAAACATTTTATAATCATTCCATGCGTAAGATTCTGGAATCTAAAGAAAGGAATTTTTTATCCTCAAAGAAATTTATAATGATTTGAAAAGTATAAAAAATGATGATGAAACATTGATTGTGGAAGATTCGACAATTAGAGCAGAGATTCAAAAATTTGAAACTTATCCAACCATAAGCGGTTTCCCTTCAAGAACATAAGCTATACTTCGGATAAAAATGCATTTCCAAATCATTCCATGTATAAATTCTGGAATCTAAAGAAATATTTTTTTTATTCTTAAAAAATGTATAATGATGTGAAAAGTATAAAAAATGATTATGAAACATTGATTGTGGAAGATTCGACAATTAGGGCAGAGATTCAAAAATTTGAAACTTATCCCTATCCAACTATAAGCGGTTTCCCTTCAAGAACATAAGTCATACTTCGGATAAAAAATCCCTTTTAAAATCATTCCATGTATAAATTCTGTAATCTAAAGAAATGTTTTTTTTATTCTTAAAGAAATTTGTAATGATGTGAAAAGTATAAAAAATGATTATGAAACTTTGATTGCGCAAGATTCGACAGTTAGGGCAGAGATTCAAACATTTAAAACATATCCCTATCCAACTATAAGCGGTTTTACATCAAGAGCATAAATCATACTTCGGATAAAAATGCCTTTTAAAATCATTCCACGTATAAATTCTGGAATCTAAAGAAATGATTTTTTTTATTCTTAAAGAAATTTATAATGATGTGAAAAGTATAAAAAAATGATGAAGAAGAATTGATTGCGGAAGATTCGATAATTAGGACACGCAATCGAAGCTTTCTTGGATGAGGCAACCAATTCAATGGAATTGTTTCTGTAGTTGTTGCTACTAGTTAGATAAGTTTATTTAAATGCTGTTTATATTAAATATGACGTAATAACTGGAATCATTCAATGTAATTTTATGTTTTTGCTATTGAATGCGTCATAAGCGGCATTTACCAAGAATGAATCATTTACATAAAACATTTTAAAAATAAACAACTCTTATCCAGATGATTTTTTTTCTTTCCGAAGTTCTCTCGGTTCACAAGTTAATACGGTTGACTTATTTTGCGATGTTATTTATGGTGAAATGAACTTGCTTTCCTGAGGGAATAGTGGAAACATTTCGCACGAATGGTCGTTTCCACGAAAACAAAAGTTAATAAACCGAATAAAGCATTCAGGGACAAGTCTTTCAGAATACTTAAGCAGGACATCGTAAACAACATTTAATATATCCTTTTGAATATGGACAGTTTTAAATATCAGGATAATACAGAGGTGACAAAAAGTAACACTAAAATATTCTTAATGATTATGTATAAATTATGACAATGCAGTACTTATTTCATTGAAATATGTTTAAAAAACATTAAGCCTCATTTTTGAAATTATTTTTTTCCTTTTCAAAGCATAATTGTATAGAAATTTCTGCAACGGAATTTCAAACCATATAATTTTCTTTGTAATTTTTAAGGATTATGTATAAATTATGACAATTTATTGATTGTCATAATTTTAACAATGAGTAATTATTAGGATAATTTATTGATTGTCATTGATTTTAACAATGAGTAATTATTATGATAATTAATTGATCGTCATTGATTTTAACAATGAATGTGACAAAATGTGCCTAGTAAAGGTGAATATTTAAGTGCAAAAAATCAAAAATTGTTTCGAAATTTTTTATTATGTTATATATATTATGCAGTTAAACAAACATATTATATTAACAGCATATCACTAAAATATTCACAATAAACATTAAAATATTCTTAATGAATATGAATAAATTATGAAAGGGCAGGAATTATTTAAGTAAAACATGACTTTAAAAACATTAAAGATTCATTTTTGAAATTATATATTTCAATTTCAAAGCATGTTTGGATAGAAATTTTGGCAAAGGAATTTTAAACCATATAAATTTTTAATATGATTTTTATCTTTTTTTAAACATTGAATGTGGAAAAATGCGATTAGTAAAGTAAATATTTCAGCAAAAAAAATCAAAAATTATTTTAACAGAATATTCTTCGAAAATTTGAATTATGTTTACTGAACTAAATATCACTAAAATATTCAGAATAAACACTAAAATATCTTTAAGGAATATTTATAAATTACGAAAGAGCAGAAATTATTTAAGTGAAACATGGTTTTAAAAACATTAAAGCTTCATTTTCGAAATTATATTTTTCTATTTCAAAGCATGTTTGGATAGAAATTTCGACAAAGTAATTTTAAACTAAATAATTTTCAGTATGATTTTTACCTTTTTTAAAAATGAATGAGGTAAAATGCGCCTAGTTAAGTAAATATTTCAGCAAAAAAGTCAAAAATCAAAAAGAAAAATTATTTTAACAGAATGTTCTTCGAAAATTTGGATTATATTTACTGAGCTAAATATCACTAAAATATTCTTAATAAATATGTAAAAATTTTGAAAAAGCAGTAATCATTTACGTGAAATAGGACTTAAAATATCAAAGCTTCATTTTTGAAATTATATTTTTCCTTTTTCAAGGCATATTTGGATAGAAATTTCGACAAAGTAATTTTAAACTATATAATTTACAATAACATTTTTACCTTTTTCTTTTTTAATGAATGTGGTAAAATGTGCCTAGATAATGCAAATATTTCAGCGAAAAAAGTTAAGTTATTTTAGCAAAATATGTGTCATATAGATCCTAGCATTAAATAAAATTAAAATTTTTCTTACTAAAGTTTTTAAAAAATCCGCGATTTTTTTCTTGTTAACATTATTTCTTCACTCAGCATATAATCATATACTGAATATTATCTCAATTATTTTATGACCAAACGATAATAGTTCAGTTAAATAAAATTGTCAGAAGTTAATTTCGTTATAGAATTATATTATTCATTCATTTAGAAAATAACTCAATTATGAATTATTTAAAAAAACATCATAAATAAATAATCCAAATAAATGTATCATTAGAAAATGATTCAGCTAAATAAAACTATCGAAAGTTAATTGAAATCTTTTGTAGAGTAACATCATTAATTATTTAAGCAAATATCAAAATAATGAATTCATTTCTAATAGCGCCAGTTATTTAATAACCAAACAATCAAATGATTTGGAAATAATTCATCTACATAAAATTATCTTAAGCTAATTGAATTATGCTATAGAACAGCATTATTCATTCACTGAGCAAATATAAGAATTATAAACTCCCCCACAATAATCATACTTATTAAATAATCCAAATAATCACGCTACTGGATAATATCGAAAGTGGACATTACAAGAGCAACATTATCTATTTTCTTAGTAAATATCAGAATAATGAATCCATTCTCAATAATAAAATAATCAAACTGGTGAATAGCTCACCTAAATAAAGCAAACGAAATTTAATTGAGTTGCAGTCTAATATATACTATCCAAATGGAGCAAAAAATATCATAAAATCTTAAACTTGTAAAAAGGGGGAGGGGAAAGAAAGGAAAGGAGAGCAGTAAAGTTTCATGCCAAGAGGCGAGTGTGTAAATTTTAAGCATAGTCTAGATATTCCAGGAAAGCACCGTTAGCACTTTATCGCGGGAGTGCCAATTCCGTTAAGCCGCTGCCATGATAAGGAATTACGATAATGTTTATGTTGAACCTAAGATTGTAGCTCAGGCATCAGGGCGCGGTTATTCATTAGTCACTACGTTTTGCAATATTTCAAAGGCAACTCAATTGGACAATATAGAAAAGGCTACGAAGTGTATAATTCTGCCTAGTTAAAAAGTCCTAATTTGATGCCAAAAAATTAGTAGTAATGATTGAAACATAATATTAGGATGTATATAAATTAATATTTTTCAGCAAAGTTTAGTTTAACCCGTTAACTGTTCCGACCTCTACGGGAAAATTGTCCTAAACACACACACACACACACACACACACACACACACACACACACACACACACACACACACACACGTGTTACGGTAAAAGTAATAAACTGGGGATTACATATAATAACCGATATAATTATGCATTTATGATATGCTTATTATGCATTATGATAAGCCAAACAAACCGCTAAATTTGCTAAATATGATAAGTATTTCGAAAATTTTTCAAATTAAGCGGTTTGCTTGCTTAATTCCCTACTCAAAATGGTAAGTGTAATAAATATCATGACTTATTGAACCAGTGAAATAGATTAGTTTTTTTTTTCTTAGGGATTTTAGAAAGATATTTTTCAGAAAGTTCAGAAAGATACAGAAAGAAATAACGATGTGCAAACTGAACGGTTTTTCGTAAAGTTAGGAACTTCTTTCACATTTACCATCACGAGTTGGGAATTATGCAAACAAACCGATTAATCTGATAAATTTTCAAAAATTCATCAAATTACCAAATTTAATGGGGATTATGTACTGGTTATTATATATAATCACCGAATTAAACATATTTACTCTAACTCACACGCGCGCGCACACACACACACACGTAACGGTCAAAGTAATAAACTGGTGATTATATATAATAACCGGTAATTATGCATAATCATCATTAAATTTGGTAAATTTTTGAAAATTTATCAAATTAACCGGTTTGTTTGCAACTCCTAATGGTAAATGTGATAAATATCATGACTGATTGGGCCAGTTATGATAAATTTTGATAAATGATAAAGTTGTTACTCAGAAGGATATTTTTCAGAAAGGTCAGAAAGATACAGAAAGCAATAACAATGAGCAAACTGAATGATTTTTCGTAAAATTAGGAACTTTTATCACAATTACTATCACGAATTGGGAATTGTGCAAACAAACCGGTTCATTCGATAAATTTTCAAAAATTTATCAAATTAACCAAATTTAATGATGATTATGCATAATTACCGGTTATTATATATAATCACCGAATTAATCACATTTACTGTAACACACGCACGCACGCATACACACGCATGCACACACACACACACACACACATAGTCATTGAATAAACCCATTATAATGCAAAATATTGTATGTTTCTACGACGAGTATACTCGTCGAAAACAGTTAATAGGTTAAACGAGAATAATCGAATCATACAAAGTTTTGTATGACGAAAGGAAAAAGTTTGATTTCATGGATCTCTTTTCATAGCAATACAACGAGTAGAAATAATCATTACATCATTAACTGATGCTTCGTACAACCAGCGTGAGCTGTCACCCTGCATAATTAATGATATTTTTTGCCAGTTTTAAAAAATAATATTTGAAGAAAGGATTAAACGAAGTATTGCCATGCGGAACAAAGGGCATTTTCTTTTAAACAGTTAATTAATGTGAATCGCTGTGACGTTCATTAATCAAGTTTTCGTTGGATAAACCATTTATCAGTTAAGGAAAGCTGTTATTTCAACAAATTCTACTTATTCTTTAAAGTTTAGAGACTCATTAATACTTAAATTTTCTTAAATTATTAATTCATAACTATATCTGAGCTCAATAGTTTCCAGTACTACAATTTATGTCAATAGACCGAATAAAAAAGAAACAATTAATGGTCAGACGATACTTCAGAGCCAAGGCCTTTAAATTTTATTAATTTTACCCAGAGTACTATGTCAGCTACTTTAAAAATAAGTAGTTTTACTACAGCATGGAAAGTATAAAATAGTATATTTTAAATTTTAAAAAACTCACAGATGTTTTCTTTGAATTTTTCGTGTTTCCATAAAGCACTTTGTTATTCGTAAAATAGCAAAGAAAATCGAGCAAATGTTTTGTATTTTTTACCTTTAACCAATTTTGCCCAATTTTTTGGCAGATATTTACATTTGGGTGTCATCCCCGAGAGGGAATCTCGAAATGAGGATGTGATGCTTTCGGCATGGTGGTTAGATCTCGCCAACCTGAAGGATACACTATTAGGTGGGGATAGGCTCCTCCCATCGATGACGAGACGTACTTCCCACGGGAAGGGTTGTATCGTGGTCGGTAATGGCTCTTAGGACTCGACCACAGCTCCCACACAGAGTGTTGTTGTTGCGGAGGTCCGTTTCATTCAGTATTATGTTTTAAATCCGAGTGCCTTAGTGGAGGGTCGGAGATTCAGGGTTGACTACACTTTGGTGTCAAAATCAGACACCAGATTTTGTTTATGTGATTTGATGTATTTTTGAACTATCAAGTATTATATATAAATGTATTGATAGTCAATATTTTAAAGAATTAGATTTAAAATGTGTCTTATATTATATTGTGTTTACATACACAAGCAAAATCGAGAAACTTCCAAAGAATACATTTAGTCCAAAATTAAATAGAAATTCAAACGTTTAACGTGGAGAATCATGCCAAGTTTCAGTACTTTAGTTTGTTGTATTGTTGAATTATAAAGCTCACAGGATAAAAATAGACAAACAGACAGATGTAATTTAAAAAATAGTGATATAAAAATCTTCGAAGCGCAAATACTGTAATTCATAAAAATCTTTGAATGTTTTAATTTTTTTTCGAAATATATGATTTTTTTTGTATATTTCGTGTAAGATAAAGCTAAAATATCCTGTGCAGTCATAATATTTTTGCTTGCTTTTATTTACTACTATTATTATTATAAAAACATCATATAAAGTACATGATAAAAGCAATAAAGCTATATTCAAGTATAATTTAAATCTGCCTCCAGTGTATAAAACTAAAAATCATTTCAAATCCTTTTATAAAAATTTTAAAAAAAAGTATAGAGGCCATGATAGGCTTGCTCAAAAAAATGCAAATGAGACAGAACGAATATTCTAAATCACCTGAGCGTAATGATTTCCTAACTCTTTTTTTATTCCTTATTTTTTTATGCGAATTGGTGTGAATAAACTCTTCACCGGTTAATGCAGTTGGGGAATTGATTCCAGATTTTTCACCTCTACAGACAGAATTTTTTTAAAAAAATTTCTATCATGAGCGATAAAAATAATAAAAAAAGTAGACTTTAAATTTTCTCGTATCTTTGCTGTTTCAGTTTAAATTATTCCAACTTCGAGAGCAAGACGTCACTTGGCGTCTTTTAACCCCCACGGCACCGAAAGTTCATTAATGTGGTAACTGCACAGCGCCAAAAGTTTCCGAACTTGGCATGTGTTTGGTTATTTTTTTACAAAGTTCCCATGGCAACTACCGAGCGTGGTACGTGGGGCACAAGAGTTAGTGTATCTTTTAAAAGAAAAGTGAAAGAAATGACGGCAAAATAATGATGGAGATTTGCATTTTGTTTCCATTTTTTACCTTTCTTTTTTTTAATGACTAGTTTAGCTACGGAAAAAGAAAAAAAAAGGAAAATATGTGTAGCGAGTTTTTAAATAATAACAGCGTTTTACCGTAATTACATATATGAAGATACCTTTACAATGGTTATTTTTCATTAAGCTCAAATTCAGGAAAGGTAAATTAGAGATATATGGATTGAATGTTAATGTAATATGGATTGATACTTTCATTTTTATGCATAGTCTTTATTAAAAATAACAATAAAGTCAAATAAAGAATTCCATTAGGGAAAAGTTGGAGATAAAAACTGTACATTTGCTAACACCCATAAATGGATAATAGCTTTATTTAAAAAAAAAACAGGATACTAAAATAATAATATAATCCATACGCTAACAATGCATTATTTTAATTGCATACATATATTGCCAAGACAACTCAGGTCCAGGACAATAATCATTAAATAGGAAATATCATTTTTAATGTTGGTAAAAATTAAAAAAATTAATAAAACTGCTTTGTTTTATTCATTAAAAAGTATACTAAAAAGGTAAATAATATTAAATCGTATTTAAACAAATGATAAATTTTAACGTAAAATTTATAAATGCAAGACATATTTTGAATATATTTAAAATGTATTATATTTTTGTTTCTTTTCATTTGTATCGTCTGTCAATTTCATTTCAATTTATTAACACTTTGGCAAATTTGCATGCAATAAATTGATGTGTTTATAGAATTTTCAGAAAATTCTAGAAATACACCAATTAAACATCATGGCTCATCATCATCAACGCACAGCCCATTAATGCTTCACTGAGGAAAGACAGTGAGTCGTACGCGTTTATTTTACTTCTTACTTGACGAGGCGGAATTTTTCGTTTCTGGTCTCATGTGGGATCTCATTATCACAAAGAATTTTTACGACTATAAAAGCAGGTTTGGAATTTTTTGCCTACCTGCTATAGGAATCCCAAAACCAGTTGACAAGGAAGTGAGGTGAATAAGAAGCTGAACGAGACTAAAATTCAATCAAAAGTATTTAAAGATAAAAAAGAAAATATTTGTAAGCTGGTAATTATAATTTTCAGAGCATCAATAATTGTTTTAACATTTAATTTTTTTACATATTTTACTGTATTTTCAATTATTATCCCTGTACATCGAGATCATAAAGAATACCAACTGGCAAGAAAGTGAGCTGAATAAGACTAAAATTCAATCAAAATTATTTCCATATAAAAAGATGTAATGTTTGTAAGCTGGTAATTATATTTTCAGAGCATTAATATTTGTTTTAGCATTTAATTTTTCTACATATTTCCTAGTGTTTCCAATTATTTTCCCTATAAATCCAGAACTCATAAAGAATAACAGTTGACAAGAAAGTGAGCTGAATGAGACTGAAATTCAATCAAAATTATTTCCGTATAAAAACGACAATATTTATAAGTTGGTATTTATAATTTTCAAAAGCATTAATATTTCTTTTAACATCTAATTTTTCTACATATTTCACTGTGTTTCCAATTATTATCCCTATACATACAGAGTTCATAAAGAATACCAGTTGACAAGAAAGTGAGCTGAATGAGACTAAAATTCAATCAAAACTATTTCTGTATAAAAAATACAATATTTGCAATCTGGTAATTATAATTTTCAGAGCATTAATATTTGTTTTAACATAAACTTTTTTTTTACATATTTCACTGTGTTTCCAATTATTATCCTTATACATCCACAGCTCATAAAGAATACCAGTTGGCAAGAAAGTGAGCTGAATGAGACTAAAATTCAATCAAAAATATTTCAGTATAAAAAAGACAATATTTATAAGCTGGCCATTATAATTTTCAGAGCAATAGTATTAGTTTTAACATTTAATTTTTCTACATATTTCACTGTTTCTAATTATTATCCCAATACATCTATAGATTATAAAGAATACCGGTTGACAAGAAAGTGAGCTGAATGAGACGAAAATTCAATCAAAATTATTTCCATATAAAAAAGACAATATTTATAAACTGGCAATTATAATTTTCAGAGCCTTAATATTTTTTAACATCTATTTTTTCTACATATTTCACTGTTTCTAATAATTATCCCTATACATCCACAGCTCATAAGGAATAAATACCATTTAGAAAAGAAGTGAGGTGAATAAGAAGTCGAATGAAACTAAAATTTAATCAAAATTATTTCTATATAAAACCACAATATTTGTAAGATGGTAATTATAATTTTCAGAGCATTAATATTTCTTTTAATATCTACATATTTCACTGTGATTAAAATTATTATCGCTATACATACACAGCTCATAAAGAATAGCATTTGGCAAGAAAGTGAGATGAATAAGAAGTTAAATGAGACTAAAATTCAATCAAAAATATTTCCATTTAAAAACATAATAATTGTAAGCAGGTATTTATAATTTTAAAAGCATTTATATTGGTTTTAATATCTACTTATTTCACTGTGTTCCCAATTATTATCCTATACATCTGCAGCTTATAAAGAATGCCATTTGGCAAGGAAGTCAGGTGAATAAAAAGCTGAATGTGACTAAAATTCCATCAAAAGTATTTCCATATAAAAAAGACAATATTAATAGCCTAGTATTCATAATTTTCAGAGGATTTATATTTGTTTTAATATCTATTAATTTCACTGTATTTCTTATTATTATCCCTATACATCTGTAGCTTATAAAAAATACCATTTGGCGAGAAGTGAAGCGAATAAAAAGCTGAATGCCACTAAAATTCATTCAAATTTATTTCAATTTAAAAAGACAATATTAGTACTCTGTCATTGTTATTTCAGATTATTAATATTAATATTAATATTTTTAGCATCTTATTATTCCTTATATTTCACTACGCTTCCAATTATTTTCCCTATACATCGGCAATTCATAAAGATACCACTTGGAAAGGAAGTCCGGTGAAGAAAGAAATTAAAATTCTATTTAGGGTATTTATGTATTTTTATGTAAAAAAGGCACTATTAGAATCTTGGTATTTGAAAACGTTAGAACATTAAAATAGTATTTGTTTTAACGCGTAATTATTTTACATGCTTTATTGCAATTTTAATTAAACTCCTAATACAAAAAGAACGCCAGCTTACAAAAGAAGTGAAGTAAAAAATATCTTATTGAAACAAAAATTTAATTAAAGATATGTATTTTTTAAATAAAAACACCTCTAGAAAGTTGATGTTTGAAAACCTCAGAGCATGAAAAATACCAATTGTTTCAACACTTAATATCTTTTTATATATATTTAACTATAATTCTTATAATATATCAAATAAATAATATAAGGTATACTCCGATGTAATAGGATAGGATAGGATAAGATATACTTCATTAGGACAAATGAATGTTAGCATCTATACATTTGGATTTATTATTAAATTCTTACACTTCTATTGTTTGATAGAGAGATTTATAAAATGAGATTGTATAAATGAATTGTGATTGTACATGAGATTTTATCTAAAAAATAATTAATGTAATAAACATTGTGAGGAATATATCAATGAAATAAAATATTTTTAATTGATCTTATAATACAGAATAAACAATATTTCAGTACATTCTAAATGTTAGCATTTTTAAATAAATTTTACTTAAGGACTATTATAACAAATCGGTATTATTTTAAGTTAGGTGATTATTTTTTGTGCAATTAATTTAAATTATGTAGGTTATTTCTTTCCCGTAGAGATAAGAGTATCTGAATAATTAAAAATTAACCAACAGTCAATCAATAAAATAAAATCAATTAACTATTCAAATATTTCACGGTATAGTTAAAAATAAGCGAGAACAATCTTGTGAATTCTTATACAAATAATAATACCGGAAAGGTATTCATAGTATTTATGTAACAAGAAATTTGAATAATTATGATAAAAAAACAACATTTATAATAATAATTACCTGAAAGTTTCTAAAACTTTTAAGCTTTCAGTAAGAAAATATCAGACAAAATCTAAATCTTACTTATACATTCCAGAATATGAGATCTTGAGTCCAAAATTTTCTGTGACCTTCTGCCAAAATTTAAATACGTTTACACTAATCTCCGTTAAGTAATATGCTAATTGATAAGATTTAACATAGCTTCAAGAGGACTAACTCCTCAAACAGAATCAGGCCATGTTTCAGCTTGTTTGAACACTGATTCGCTATTCTCAATTCTACTGATAAAAGAAATTTGTTGGAAACAAAAGCTAAAGGCGTGATACTCCAACGAATATTTACAATAGATAAGGCGGCAGATAATACGGAAAATGGCCGGTAATTCATTTTTAGTTTAAGGTTTCTTTACAAAATGGATGCACGACTTTACACTTCGGTAACACTTCAAAAAACGCAATTGCTAATCAAAGTTTTTCATACAAAAAGTAGAGGGAAAATAATAAAATAAATAAATAAGGGATCTCACCTCATAGTAGCGTGAATTTTGTCGAAGTACATGGAAACAAAACCCTTGAATTCCTGCGAGACGTTTTATGACGCCGTCGAGTCGAAAATAAATCACTGCACTGACAGTGAGAGAGTTTGTGCGAGAACAATCGCACAACACAACACACACATGACTTAAACCAAAAGATTACAGCCGCTGCTTTTTTCCGCCTGTACATAAAAGGTCTCTAAATATGCTCTAAGAGTACTCGCGATGACTAAAATAAGAAGCCCCAAATCATAAATTTTTGAGGAAAGGCAAGTTGTTGTTTTTATAGTGCTTGCAAAGTATTAAGAATAAAAATTTTTCTCAATATTAAAACCACTATTTTTTTCTCTCTTTATAATGTTCTAAAATGAAATGTACGATTAAAATTTCAATTGATAAATGTCGAGAATTTCCGACATTAAATTATTCAGAGAAAAAAAATTTAATCGATAACTGTCGAGAAATTTTACATTAAATTATTCAGTGGAAAAAAATCAATCGATAATTGTCAATAATTTTTACATTAAATTATTAGAGGAAATAAAAATTTTAAATGATAAATGTAGAGAATTTCGCCATTAAATTATTCAGAGAAAATGAAAAAAATTCAATTGATGACTATCGACAACTTTTACATTAAATTATTCAGAGGAAATAAAAATTTTAAATTATAAATGTAGAGAATTTCGACATTAAATTATTCAGAAGAAATAAAAGATTAAAAGTTGCATTTGATAAATGTCGATAATTTTAATATTAAATAATTCAGAGGAAATTTTTTAAAAAAATTGATGTATTTCCTAAATTTATAATTAAAGCTATAATGCTTATATTTTCGTAATAGCAAGCTTTTAGATTACACAAAGAGGAAAAACTAAAAATCATCAATATTTAACAAAAGAGAAATAAACAATAATATATTTTCTGGAAAATCGGAAAAGTCAGAAGACAAAGCCATCTTACGAAACAAAATCGTTTGCACAATACGGTTTTTTTTTTTTTTTTGAAAAATGGAATATAAAATCTACATAAACTTTGAAAATAAAGAATAAAAGGAAAATATCGTACTTATGAGGTTTTAAGTGAAGAAATAAATGAATATTTGAATAATAAAAGTCATTGAGTCATGATTACAAAAGAAAATAATATACTGTTAGCGAAAAATAAAAAAGAATCTATAAGAATTATTCTAACATTCTTTCTGTATTTGAACTCTTCTAGTAAAATGAGACATTACGTTGTTCATTAACTGTATTCATTGTTTAATATTATTTGATATTCGAGCTCAAAAAACTTGAAACAATTGGAATATGTCTTTCTTCTAATCACAACTGTTCTATAATGTAGTAGCTCAGAGTCATTAAAATTCAACTAAAATATCAAAATACCACTTATTTCTTACATTATTTTGATCTGGCGTATCAAAAAAATTCTATTCTTTTGGCAATCAACTTTTAGGTAATTTTCTATAGGAAGATTACCTATTACAGAGGTTCTTAGGACAAGACTTCTTTGAAATTTCTTCAGTTCTTAACTAATCGTGGCCTGTAGATCCCTAAACACCTCTTCGCTCAAAAGTTCATACATACACATGCCGATGTTATATTTTGAACAGGATAACTAAAGTAATTTTGTTTCGATTTTAATGGCTTGGAATATGTTGATATAAATGTAAAAATCTCGAACGTGTTAATAAATGGCTCATTTAGCTCATTTAATGGGCTCATTTAGCTCATAAATGGCTCATTTAATAATGTAAGCACATTACATTTCAATCAGAACCACTTTTATAACTTGTAATTAGACTGGAAAATAATCAAACTGGGAACAAAATTCTATAAGATGCCTATTAATATAAGGACATTTTCCAATATCTAGCGAATTTCAAAAAGAGAGACAAATTTCTGAAGCTCCAACGTTAGGTTCCTTGAATTCACAGGAAGTAGTCTTATTAAAATTCTTTAGGAAAATATTTCCAAGTGGAAAATGCATCATGCACCGATTCTTCTCCAAAGACTGCAACGCCCCGGTCATTCTCGATTGATTTTATAAAAGATCATTTGTTAGCCATTCTTTGGAGCTCATTTATTCCTCCCTAATCCATTATCCTGGTGCACTTCCCAACGTGGGTCATCCGATAGGTAATTCTCGTGTCAAAAAGTAATCAAGTTCCCAGTCATTAGCTCAAAGTGTAGCTCAGATTTTTCGAATATAAATGCGTGGGAGATTCTATTGTCGATCAACAAATGTCTCAGGCCTATATCTATGATTTCTTTTCATTGTTAAACATGACTGTTTAGTACTTAGACTAATATGTTACTTATTAAGTATTTTTCTGAAATGAGATGTTTGTATTGAGGTATTAAAATAGATTTTATCTTCTGTTTAGAATAAGAAAGGATAAAGGATACATAGATTTATTTACTTATTGTGGAATTCCATAAAAGCATGGAATGAATATTTCAACTGAATAATGTATCAACTCACGAATCTAGTATGGTAAAGAAGGGGGAAATCCTGGTTCACTTAAAAAATATTATTCATTGACATGCATGAAAATAGGCTTAACTGAAGTTCAATTTAAAACTTGTAAATTTTCATTTATTTAATAAAATCACATATTTTAGTAATTAAAGTTTATAAATTGTTGGGCGGCAATTTTGAAAGTCATGCATCTTATGATATTCATTCGCAAATTTTTGTATTCTTATGTATGATTACAAGAAGTATCTGAAATTAAACTTCTAATTCCTTTTTAAAAAGAGCTATATTAAAAATTGATACGGAAAGTCTTGATTAAAACTAAGCGTTCAATTATTCTCCAAGAATGAACACTGAGGCCAGTGTTTTCTAAAATATTTCTAAGGAAAAAAAACGTATTGAACAGTATCCTGTTTTAAATATTTTAAAATATTCTTACTTTTAGAGGTAAATGCTTTCCTTCTTTTAATTTGGAAAAAGATATTAAAAGCAACAAATTATTTCAAGAATAATAAATATTTTACAAGAATATTATAGGAATAATATAAAATTATTATGGAAAAATTTATAATAATAAATTTATTAATGCAATAAATTGGGTGTAGAAAAATATCTTGCTTCAAATATTCTAAAATATCCTTATTTTTAAATGGAAATGCTTTCCTTCTTTTAATTTAAAAAGGTATTAAAGCTGACACAGTATTTCAAAAATGATAAATATTTTCCACGAATACTAAAAGCATGAATTTATAATAGAACATTTCGAAAAAGAAATTGATGAATGTCTTATTTTCAAATATTAATTGTATTACTATAACATTTACTGATTTGATTTCTAAATGTGCACTGAAAATATGAATTTCTAAAACAAATTATGATTTGATACAGCCGACATGAATTTTATTTATTTTTTATTCAATTTTTTTTCTGTTTTTACTTGTTAAGGTAGCAGTCCAGAGGAAGCTTCTCGAATGTAATACATCTTAAAGAATCGTCTTCAATAACCGAAAATCACCTTAAATTTAAAAATTCGCCCTCATTTATCGTTATGCGTTGGATACTAATATTATAAATCAAGTTCTAGAGATACAGAGATGAGAAGTTGCTTCCTGATTTGTAAGATTTGTCTGATGAAAAGTATGATTTGAGGCAGCAGCAAAAGACATAATAAGAATAACTTTATTTTTTTATAACTTTTTTCTAGTTGTTATTTGTTAATGTTGCTGCCAAGAGGAAGTTTCTTGAGTAGAATACTCCCCAAGGAATTGTCTCCAATAACTGAGTGGTATCCAAAATTAATAATTTGCTATTATAAGCAGGATGTTAACATTATAATTCAAGTTCCAAAGCTATATAGTAGAAACGCTGCTTCTGATATGTAAAATGCTTAGTGAATGCATTCTTATCAAAGATGAAAGTCCAGCAAGTATGGGATGTCTTAGTACTACATTCATCTTTGCCATGGTGTTCAATTAAAGATCGAAAGAAACTGTCATTAACTGATAAAAAGCTGCGGTGAAAATGTGTTCTGATACAAATTGCGATTTGAGGTAACAGTAACAAACATGAAAATGATTTTCTTTTGTTTACGTGATTTTTTTATTGTTGCTTGTTAATGCTGTTGTCAAGAGAAAGTTTTTCAAGTGGAATGCCTCCTAAGGAGTTATCTTTAATAACTGAGTAGTACCTAAAATTAATTAATTTGCCCTCAGGTGCCATTATAT
>JAOUZG010050968.1:10188929-10211162 GCA_026289955.1 Argiope argentata | reverse complement strand
TGAGTAGTACCTAAAATTAATTAATTTGCCCTCAGGTGCCATTATATCCAGGATGCTAACATTATAATTCAAGTTCCAGAAGTATACAGAAGAAATACTTAGTGACATCCAACTTTATCATAGATGAAAGCTCAGCGAGCATAGGATGGCTTATTACCACATCCATCTTCGCCATGGTGTTCATTACAGATCGGAAGAAACTGTCATTAACTGATAAAAAAATTCAGATGCGGTGCCGAAGAAACCGCAAATTCGAAGTTGTCGTCCAGATTCGGGAAGCAGCTCCAACCGCAAGGATTAGTTTCGGGGTCAAGAGAGGGGGATTCACACCTGCTTGGCATGCGTGCAGGTTGATAACAAGGGATTATTCCATCCGGAACGATTACGGAAATCACCCGTAGGACAGCAGCCGGAAAATAAGAGTGCAAGTATAGGGGGTGTATTGTATCGTTAAAAGACCCCCTCCAGGTTGCCCCACACAGCTTACATAATGGATATGTGGGTATCCCTCAACATCTGTCTTGCGTGGAGGGCTCTCAACAAAGACTGAATACAGGGATTCCAATAGGCTGGGATTCAGCTGCAGTGCCTTACTTTCGATTAATACAATATCTTTTGCCACGAGAGTGAGATTGACAGCCCTTTCTCAACAAAAGGCAGAACATTAGAACTTTAACATATTTAATTGTCTTTATTAAAATATTTAATTTTTTTCCTACAAAAGTATTTGGATGCTTATGACTTTGTAATTTTCTTAAACAACATTTAATATCAGCTCGGAAAATTTTGGAGAAGTATTAAAATAAATAAATTACAACGTTGATAAAATTAATTATAATAACAGAATTAATAATCATCAATATAAAACTTTGAGTTGCTTTTTACTCTTAATATATTACATTGCTACTCATTCAATTATAAAACGAAATTAAAATATTTCTAAATTGTAATACTGAACCAGTAAAACGGTTTACCCGAAATTTTCTTGTATATTTTCCAATAAGCGTATATTATTAACCGAATGACATTAGTAAATAGTTACAAATTATTAGTAGATAGTTACAAAAGAAATTATTTTGAGATCTTGAGCGATTAATTGAAGAAAGACGGTTAATTCGTCAGCACTGAAAAAAAAAACGAATATATTTAGGACATCTTTTTTTCAGATTCAAACCAAAATTTGATTTGGGACTACAGTTGCAGTTACTAAATCACATATAGAATTTCATATATTTAAGTCATTGTGCTTTTGAGTAATTGCATTAATACGTTCGTGAAAATACAGATAGATAGACTGCTCTTTAATGGATATATTTCCTAATTTGATAAATTGTCCAGGCTTTTTTTTGATGTTAAAACTGTGTAACACATTTTAAACAACAAATTTGCTTAATTTTATATTTGTTGTTTCGTTGTGTTGTTTCTTATGGGACTTGCCATGGACAAGCTCGCCGAGATAGTCAGCGATTTAAGCCTAATCAGCGTCTCTTGTTTTGTAGTAACGCCAACTAAGGTCAAGAGTACTAATTTTGCTACTCACTCATCACATTCGCTTGCACAACCCCTTTTGATAGGAGAGGTGGGAATATTCACACACTTTATAGATAGAACACAAAAGGACTACCACCCTCGAACCAGGGACGCCGATATCGCGGAAAAGACAAACTACCTCTATGCCAGGAAGCCTGCCGTTTTATAGTTATCGAGTTAATTTAAATTTGGGCACACAAATAGATAAACTTCCTCTCGATGGAATTAATTCAAAATTTGACAGAAATCTATACATTTGAAGTAAAGACACTGTACCAAATCCCATTCCTGTAGTTCCAACCATTTTTGAGTTATCGTGCTGATATACAAGTGAGAATGATAGACAAGTATATTTCCAAAAGCATGTTTGGAAAATCCAGAATGGTCTGAAACGTGGAGATTTCGAAAAAATATCGAGTTCGAATTTTTTGACGAATATAATATTTACTCTTTATGTAAATTCATATACGAGTACGTAAAACAATGAGACAAAGAAAAATATCTTTATAGTTAATGTTTCATTTCTGTTATATTGTAATACTTTAATTTTTGATTTTGGTATAAATTAAATCCTGTGCGAATAATAAGGAAATTTTTAAAAAAATAGCTACATTTTCCATCATCATGCTTCTAATTTTTTATTTGTTTCTTAAAAGAGTTAATTATCAAAATTCTTGCTGAGATTTTCTACAGAGTGTCATTTTCTCTCAGGATCAATTATTACAGCAATGATTTTTCAATTAATTTTTTAATTTTTAAAATTATAGATTAAAGATTCTTCACGAATTCATAAGTAGCAAGTTGTCATCATAAATAGCTCGTGAAATTAACAGACATCATCGCTATTCTATGAAATTTTATTACTATTATTCATAAATTTAAAATACAATTTAATAATTTGGTCATTTTAAACTGAAAGAATTTCTTCAAGTATCTATACATCAAAATTTCTTAAATCGCTACCTCAAATTGATTTCAAAAACTACGATAGATTTAGATCATATTCATGACAGTTCATATTCTTCTGTAATCATTCTCGTTATTAGCAAAAACTATTATGAAAATAACCTAGGTCTGAAACAAAGGTAAATATGAAAATTACTTTTACTTATATTTTAAAGATATTTTTGTTGAATACAGAAGACACCTATATCTTTTCATTTTTTCCCTTATATCTAGATTCATTGAGATTTGATTTCACTGGTAATCTTTGGAAGTTATGAAATTTCAAAAGCAATCCACTGTCAAAAAGTGAAATTTCATTATAAAAGATAGATTCTTCGTTAGGATATAAACAGAGCTTTATATCTTATTATTATTATATAAGCTAATATTATGGAGACACTAAATTCATCTTTAGAATCAAAACTTTTTAAAAATATTAGTCATATTTATCAGCAACAAATATGCTGCTAGTATATTTAATTTCTATATTCTTTAGGTGTTCGACTAAGTTAAATATATGAGTTTGGATGAAAATTCACATTTTTATTTATTTTTATTTATTTTGACAATTCAAAAAACAGGTACGTGTGAAAACTTTAAATTCATTTTCTGAAGAATGAATTTTTTCAAAATTCTGAGTATCGTCATATCTTAAAAATTAATCAAGGCATTTTAATGAAATTTATAATTAATGCTCATGCAGAAAATTATGAGCTATGGATTCAATGTTGAATGTTTTAAAAATGGATTTCTCATTTTTTTTAATGAAAATATCGTTAAAAATATTCCACAATTTCATTACACACAAAAAAAAAATCTTATTTTTGAATATAATTCTTAGTTAGGTAATAGTTAGTTGCTCTCCAAGATACGTCACACGTCTAATTTTAAATAGAAAATTGTTACATTTCTTTTTCTGTAGAACAAATCTAGTTTTTATAAATAAATGCTAATCTTTACATCAAAATTTGCTTTTTCTTCGAAAGCAACGTATATATTTAAATAATTTCACTTTTATTAATCATTTCAACCCTCTATTAATAAAAAAACTTCCTATAAACATCAATTTTTTTTAATGAACTCCCGTTTGAACATAGTCGGATACCTTAACTATTCATACAATTAATATCGTGAAAGCAAGATAGTCAAAAGAGAGAAACATTTAAAAAAGATCCTGATTCAAATATATTTTATTCTTTTGGTATTAAAGAACTTAGCAGTCAATGGATAACGGTTAGAAATAATCTTTTTTCATGACCCTGTAGCTTTGTGTTATTAGATTTTTTTTTCTTTTTAAATTGGGTACATTAAAAGGTATTCTCGAATACTATAGTGTAAAATCTTTGTCTCAAAACTTAAGTAAAGTTCTGAGATTTTTTGAATCAGGATAACTTGAAGGATTCCACCCTCCCATTCGAGTACATGCGCAAGGCAAGGAAGCGAATTATCCTTGCTCTTGAGCGTCACTGGCTCCTACCATCCTTTCTGATCTCCGCTCTTGCTTATCTTTGGAACATTTTAGCCCGGGGCCACGCCCAAAGAGGGATGCCAGTGGCTGACTCAAACTTCGATCCCTGACGTCACTTGGCGTCGCCATTGCGCACTCGAGTGGTACCGGAAGAGTTTGCCAATCGCTACGTGGTATACTGTTCCAGACAGAATTATTTGGGGGAGAGGAGTGGGGGGATTAGGGGTTCATGATACTGGGAAATCTGGGATTCGTGAGTCTGCTTGGGAGAAAGGGGATTTTTTTTCTCCTTTCAGATGTTATTAAGTCGAATAGTTAAAAAGATGGGTGGGAATGATCGATTCTTTTCCCAGGTTTCCGAGAAAATTGTCCTTTGTTATTTGATTTTAATCTTTTAAGGAAAATATTAGAAAATTATTTTTTCATAATGGTTCATCGTCCTTATTTCTGTCTTTTTTTTTTTTTAAGAAATAGGAATAATACACAGCATGCTAAGTAATGAAATTTTGCTGTGAATTGATTTTAATGTTTACATTTTAATGCAGTTTGAACTTTCAAAGTTTATATAGCAATGCCATGATCAGGTTTCGCGTGGAAAGCCATGCGAAAATTGATTTTGAAAGTAATTGAATAAATATAACAATTTTTTTAATTGAATTTTCTGGAGATAAATATCATTCACTTCCAATGCATAATATTTGTGTAGTTCTGATTTCCAAAGTTTATGGAATACTGTCAAGGTTAGAATTCGAAAGAAAATGTAATTTGACTCCCGATTAAATATTCCAAGTTATTTAAAAATTATTTATGAATCAAAAAATCTTGAAAAACCCTTTTAGAAGCAATTCTAATCATTGAATGAAGAATGTTCACTAAAAACAAATTGCAGATTTCCAGTGTTGCGATTAGAGTTAGAAAGAAGAGCAATAAAAAATGATATGACTCCAAATAAAATTTTCCAAGTTATTTAAAAATATTTTAAAAATGAAAACAATCTTTAAACCCACTTTTAGAAGTAATTCTAATCATTGACTAAAACCGCAAAAAATGAATCGCAGATTTGCAGAGCCACGATTAGAGTTCGAAAGAAGAGCAATAAAAAATGATATGACTCCCAATCAAACTTTCCAAGTAATTTAAAAATATTTTTAGGATAAAAAATATCTTTAAAACCACTTTTAGAAGTAATTCTAATCATTGACTAAAACATGTTCGCTAAAAACGAATCGCAGGTTTGCAATGTCACGATTAGAGATCGAAAGGAGAACAATGTAGAAAATTTGGTGTCATTAAGAAGTAAATTTTAGAAATTGTTTTAAAATGTTTTAAGGATCAAACCATCTAAAAAAAACTATTTTTAGAATAGTCAGAATTTTGCCTTCGAGTGCTCTGAAATTTTAACCCTCGCTAGTTATTGCATTATTCTTTCCGCTGTAACGCGGACACGATATCATCATCAGAAGCAATTCTAATCATCGACTGAAAAATGTTCACTAGAAATGAATCGTAGATTTGTAATCATTGCAAAATTTAGGTACAGATCGTTCTGGTAACAGAAATTGTTAACACATATATTAGCGAATGAGTTTAACTTTTAAGAGAAATCATGACCTATGTGCACAATGAAATCACAAGAAATTTGAAAAATAAATTATTCCATCAGAAATAACAAATGCGTAATGTTCAAATATCAACGACGATTTCTTAAATAACCTTAAAAAATAGATAGCAAATTCTGCAATTATAATTTCCCTTTTCCGATTCATTCCAAAAATTTATATAAATACAGAATTCACCAAAAAATATTTATAAATTCCAATTGTTTTTCATTTTTTTTCTAGACGTGTTAATATATTTTTGTTAGACTTAGTCATAATTTCCAAAACTGTATTTAATTTTTTAATTTCATGTACTTTTCCATCGTTTTCATGTATCATTACTTCTGAGTTTACACTAAAGTGAGTTTGATGATTTTGAATCTAATAAAAGTTCTATTTATTGAATCCTGATAAAGAAACAGTTACATTGAATTTTTTAAAAAATTATAGTTTCCGCATATATAAAAATTATACTTCATTCATAATGAAAGCTGAAGATATAACTTGTGATCATTTTATACTCCAATATACATCTTTCTTTTTCCATAGCGTTGTTTTTGAGGCAAAAATGATTTTCTTTTAGTTCAAAATTCCAATGTAAAATTTGAAATACCAACAGACGCATAAAAACTAAAGCAATTTACGTTGATTAATATACTGTGCAGTTACTTAATACCTGAGAAGGACAGGTAGAACTGCGCAACAATGACTCATGTTTTTTATTCATTGTGATTTGTCGAAATGATTGTGTAATTTCTTTCGTAAGAATCAGTAGAATATATACAGGACTTAATTGCAGTTTCACTGTAAACGAAGCGAAATGTTTTTACCTCAATGATTGAAAAGCGATTTGTTGATGATTCCGGTTCTCATGGTAAATTAAAATGCAGATTTTACTTTTGAACAATAATAATTAGTTTTTTTATAATAAATAAAATTTAAAGTTTTTGAAAGAAGAATAGAGATAGTTGACTTAAAAATCAATTAAGTGACAATACGTTCGATAAACGAAAATCCTGTACGTTTTGACTATTACGAACGCATTGAAAATCCGTTCATCATAGGAACCAGAGTTTAGAATGTCCATATCTAAAATATATTCACGATAGTTATTGCGAGTTTCTTTGAAAGTTTTTATATTAATTGAAATTGAGAGCATTAAATACATGTAATTTAACTTGCTTGCATAATTTATTTATATTGCGATTTGTGAATGTATATGCAATGAAAGAAAAAAGGAAATGCAATGAAAGAAAAAAGGAATATACAATTTCTTCAATATTATATTTTCTTTGATAATATTTAGTGACATACTAAATTAATAATCCATTAAAAAAAGAAGAATGAATCTGAATGTGTTTTTTTCATTGTTTTCGAAAGGAAAAGCCCAAAAGAAAATTATTTCCGAATATATCTTAAGGTGTTTCGAATCTAACACAATCAGCAACATATTATGCAACTACATATTATATTCTCTTTCATTTGGATACAAATGGGGTTTAATGTATTAAATGCAGCAAATATATATGGTCTGATAATTGTGATTCAGACTTTCTAAAAACAATTTTTATCTATTAGTATAAAATGATTAAAATATCCTAATATATTTAATAATAAGAATCACATTTTGTCACATTTCTGTGATATAAAAAACCTTGGAAGAACACACACGCACGCACGCACACGCATGGTTACTCAAGAAAGGCTAATAAAATATAAGATATATAGTTATAATTATGTGTTTAAATTGAATTACTTACAATAAAGTAGGAATTTTTAAAATATTGATATATTCTAGGCTCCATTAACATTGTTTAAAATCATAAATACAGTGATATACTAAAATAATTTGGAAATTTTATTTAAAAATAAACTTGAACCATAGTATTGTATGGCTACAGTGAGAAGTGTATTACATTTTAAAACAAGATGTCGTAGTACGTCGACAGCGATTTCCTGGCATTGTTTCGACGGTATAAACGATCATACTTGGCATAAAAGTTTTGGACGTTGTTGAACGACGAACTGAAAAAATTTCATTGCACTAAAATTTCATTCGAAATGGTAAGACACTTAATGGGAATATCATTCTTTAAGCTCTAGAAATTACGTATACCAAACATGAAAGATATTCCGACTCATTTATTCTTTAAATAGCATTTGGAGTGATGGACGCATTACAGATTAGTAAGTTCGTTGTGGTACAAGAATTCTCCACCTGAAGAAATATGGAGGAGGTGATATTCTCTAACGTTTTGATCACATAAACAATCATACTTGGCACAAAATTTGTGAACATTATTGAACGACGAACTGAAAAAAATTTCGTTGCTCTAAAAGTTCATTCGAAATGGGAAGGAACTTAATTGGAATATCATTCTTTAAGCTCTAGAAATTATGTATACCAAACATGAAAGATATTCCGACTCATTTATTCTTTAAAAAGCATTTGGAGTAATGGACGTATTACAGATTAGTAAGTTCGTTGTGGTACAAGAATTCCCCACCTGAAGAGATATGGGGAAGGTGATATTCTCTAACGTTTGATCACATAAACGATCATACTTGGCACAAAATTTGTGGACGTTATTGAACGACGAACTGAAAAAAAAAAATTCGTTGCTCTAAAAGTTTATTCGAAATGGGAAGACACTTAATAGGAATATCATTTTTTAAGCTCTAGAAATTATGTATACCGAACATGAAAGATATTCCGACTTATTTATTCTTTAAATAGCATTTGGAGTGATGGACGTATTACAGATTAGTGAGTTCGTTATGGTACAGGTATTCCCCACCTGAGGAGATATAGGGGGAGGGGGTGACATTCTCCTGTAGAGAAACTTTATAATTTGTAGTCTCGGTGATTTAAAAACGTTAGAACTTCCGGAGGGGATCACTTTCTCCCCGGATATATGCCTGAGAGCAACCGCCACATGCTTTTCTCTATCAGGCGTGGACGATAAGCGTTGATATTTCGCTACTCAAGACTTGATGCAATATATTAAAAGGGGGGGGGGCTAAAGGGAAAAGAAGGAAGTTTTTCTGAGAATTTGATTTTTTGATTAAAGTATGAGATTTTTATTGAAATACTTTAAAAATGGGTTTTGCATATGATGTGATTTAGAAGAAATACTTCTACATAATATGTAGTTTCAAAGATTCTTGAGTTTAGTCTTTAATAAGTAGACTGATCAGAAGAAAAAAAAAGACTTTTAACGAGATTAGTTTCCTTCCAAATATCCTTCTTTATTCATATACTGTTTAAATTTATCTTTCATTTCCGAAACGGTTTTAGAAATCCATTTTTGTAATCGCTCTCAAATCTTTATGGCGAACTTACTTCCCTTTTTATTGTTTCAACTATCAACTTTTGGATTTAAAAAAAACTTATGCAGCATCAAATTTTGAAACTCGTGATTAATTCCCATTAGATTTAGAAAATTTAAAACATCCTGATTAGAAGTAAAAAATTTTGTTGCTCATCAGTAAAGTCTAAAGGCACAAATGTTTTTAGTCAAAATTATGTGAAAACAACTTTTTTTGATGCTCTAGTCCTCGACAATCACAACACCATCATGGCATGCCTTTTCTCACATCATTTATACCACTGATGCCAAAGAGTGCCAATTTTTTATTATTTTTGGTGGATATGTTGATGACTTTTAAGGTAGATCGACTAGAGTAATCTTATGTAAAAGTTTGTTACATCATCTAAAATGTTTCAGCAAAGGTTTTCCCTAAATCCAGGAACTTTTTTGAACTTTTACCACCTCAGGTGTCTTCTTCGTCATCTGACCATGGTTCAAAATTACGATATCTGTTACAAGATAGCTCTAGTGTTACTTTACAGTGGGACGTTAATATAATTAAACTAAAATCTACTCATGAAATATAATCATTGAAAAGGTTTGAATATAGTGTGTCAGAAATTAAATCGTTAGTGTTAAAAAGATTACAATCCTTCCGTAGTGATTTTTTCAAAGGGTCTACTTTCTTTTTTTACAAGAGGGGGGGGGGCTTATTCTATGATTCATCATTTCACTCATTAAAAACACAATAAAGTTTTTTTTTTTTGTTACAAAATTACAATTCTACCACAAACTGATAACAAGCAAGTCTCAATCATCATCCCCCAAAAAGCGAAAACAAGTTCTTTGTACCCCATTAAAAGTAGCAGAAAGTGTGTACATATGCACCGGCTGCCTTGTTTATAAATACATTAATGTGTAACAATAGCGTCCATATCAATACAACGTACATTTCCACAACAGCTAAACAAACATAAATCGATGATCCAAAAGAGACACGGAAATCGTCTGATTTTTTTTTGTTTGCTCTTTTTCTTTCTTTTTTTTATCACTCATCCCAAAGCATTGAGCGTTGTATACAACTGCACACCTTAACAAAAAACAGCTTAATGTGGAAAGAGCCAAACGCATCTAAACCATACTTTAAGCAAAAGTAGGTTATCTTTTTTTATAAACAAAAAATATTGGCTTTTCAGGTAAATATTATGTTTCCTCTCCAGGAAACAATATTTATCCAAAGCTTGTATAAATTTATTTATTCGCTTTAACTTTCAAATATGATTCATCGTTATTCAATGAATAATTTTTCAAAATAAAATACATTGTATTTTGTATGCATGAGTAAACCACCAGAAATCGATTAGCAATCGATTTCCTTTATAATTTACAAGCAAAATGTTGTATATTAGTTTTCGGTGTTCAATGACAAAGCAGCTAGTATTTATGCTTAAATGCAAAATATAAAAATGTGTCAAAGTATGTACTCGCACGATAGAGTAAATATATAAATAAACACAATTTTGAAGAACTTTTAAACGAAAGTATGAGACTTCTAAAGCAAGAGTAACTGTTTTATACCAATAAAAGTAAATTCTTCAATTGCCGTTATCATATTCGGGAATATTAAGCTATTGATAAAAAGGGAAAAGTTAGTCTTTTGTTATGTCTATGAAAATATATTATTTCATGGCAGGTGAAATAAATACATGAATTGTTGATTATGTAACAGCTGCCATTTCTATTGCATTGGAAATTATGTATTTAATTGAAAAGCGAGCATCTACTAACAATAAAAAAGAAAATATATTTAGTTCCAAATTTTGAAGCTGTATAAAAGTATATACAAATTTCATTGCTATAAGCAGACAGCTTAAATTTTCATAATAAGGGAAATGTTAAACGTATATTCTTATCAATAAAAATTCCGAGAAGTTATTGATAATAGTTGTAGATAATCTGATGAATACATTTCCATTAAAATTTGAATTTGTGTTGTGGACTCAAAAGAATGGATTAACAAACATTTTGAATGGATAAATAAACTTTTTGAAATTTAATTTTGATCTATTTATCACTTTTCAATAATTTCGTTTAATACTTTTAGCCTCGTTTCTTACTGTATTATATTCATTCACTAATTTAAAATAATTAAAACATCTCTAACGAAATTTGAATTAGTAAAATAGGACAAATGTGTTAATCAATAGCAGCCAGCCATTTTTACATGAAAATCACTGCAAACACGGAGTAAAAATGGTACTGAAAACATCAGACAAAAAAGTGTTAATCTTTTGAATTTTAAATTAAAAAAGATTTTTTAAACTTAACTTTTATTAATGTTTTTAATGTATATTTTTTATATTCTTCGCCTTTTTAATCTTTAAAGAATAATCCATTATTACAAATTTTATGACAAAAGGAGTTCTTGTTTTGATTTGCTATTCCACTAGATGGTGTCGTTTGTATTGAATCAAAATTTAATTTGATTCAATACAAATTAAATTTTAAAATACAAACAAAATTTAATTTGATTCAATACAAATTAAATTTTGATTGTATTGAATCAAAATTTAATTTCATAATTTATTAACTGATAATTTTTGATATTAACTGATAAGCTGAACTTATTAACTGATAAGATTTTAAAATTAAACGAATGATGAATGATGGATATTCCATTCTCTTTTGGTATATAACATCAACCAAATCCATAAATAAACTCATGAGAAAAGAAAAGTATGAATTTTCTGTTGGTCTTTTGGTTGGTTGTTCTATTGGCTATTCTGGAGCAGTTAGGCGTCATCCATAGGTCAATTTTTTTATCCTTCTAATTTTCAATTTCATCAAATATAAATGTAAATAAAAAACTTTTAATGCGATTAAATACTTTCAAATAAAGTATTGGTAATCTATTTATAGTTTTTAAGAAACTTTTAATAATTTTACTATTAATAGCTATAGATTTGCTTCAGGTTAAAAATTTTGCATTTTGTTTATCATATCCTTTGATCTAACTCCGAATATATTACAAATGCACGTTATTTGTGTTTTTTTATTAATCGGATAATTTTATTCATTTTTTCCGAATAAATCTTTTTCTCTTGAAAATTAAAATTATGAAAATAGACTTCAATTATTAAATGAACTTCTAAACCTTTAGAATTGCAGATAAACGCCATACCATGTAGTTAATATATGGAGGTTAACGTTTCCATACGTATTTCTAAAGAAAGGTGTGCCATTTTGCTTGAACTTGTAGAATTTTTCTTTCGATTAAAGAGATTTTTTGTGTTCGTTTCAGTTTTCCATCAGTTGATATGAGAACCAAACACACAACATTGAATCACCAGAGAATAAAGTATTTTGAATTGCAGTAGCAAAGTATTCTCTTCAGAATCAGAAGAGCAATAAAAATTTTTTTAGCTCTCTTATTCTCTCCACGGTTTCCGAGCTACAAATTCTCTTGTAGTTGCAACGATGTAGAAGAAAGCGGGAAGATAAGAGCGAATCCTTTGTAACGAAAAATCGCCAACTGCTTATCACATGCTTCAGTACACGGAGGAATCATTTACGGTTCTGAATCACAATGTTTAGCTGCTTTTTTTATCTCCCTCTCTCTTCTCTTTACTGTTTCCATTAGAAGAAACAAAAAGTTCCCCTGATGATTTCGCTAAAAAAGTATACCTAGATTCTATCACCGAGGTATTTTAGAATAATACAAAGGGTAGCTTTTTCCCTTTCCATTCAATTTTAACAAAGCAATCCAGCAAAATCCAACAAAACCAAACAATTACGATATTACTTTTTGATTTAGAAGATAAATTTCTGTTTCTGTTTGCACCACCCAGCCCTTATAAGCGAAATGTTTTCCGATCTTATAAAGAAGTACAATGCTGTTGAAAAGATAAGGATAGTTAATCGTAATAATTAGTGGAAGAATTCTCTTTTTGGCTTTGTCCTATACTTATATATTGTGGCCCCTTTTGTTGGGCATTTTACAGCAAATATATACGAGTACTTTCAATCTCTTTCCTTTAAATAGTTCAACAGAAACAGGTACATTGACTTACACACGAAGAAACCCCAATAAACAGATACCTTCAAAAAGTTTGAGGCAAAAATTCATATAGAATAACAAATTCAAACAGATTTGATGCAAAATTTTAGATAGAATAACAAATTTAAACAGATTTCATTAAAAATTTCCCATAGAATAACAAATTCAGACAGCTTTGATGCAAAATTTTTGATAGAATAATAAATTTAAACAGATTTGTTACAAAATTTCGAATAGAATAACAAATTCAGACAGATTTGATGCTAAATTTCATGTAGAATTATAAATTCAGACAGATTTGAGGAAAAATTTCACATAGAATTTTAAATTCAAATGGATTTGATGCAAAATTTCACATATAATTACAAATTAAATGATAAATTCACTTGTCAATTTTATCAATTTAGAGAGTTATAGTTTCGAGTTATTATTCAAAAGGACACGGGAAAATAATGATTTATTACTAATTTCAGTTTCTTTTAACAGTTAATTATTTGGTATAATTTTATGTATCATTTGTTGTATTTTCATCATCATAGAAAATGCTGATTAATTTATCTTCCAGTTAAAATACTAAATTTAAGCTTAGTTATGGGTATAATCCAGCTTGGTTCCCATATCCAGACAAAACCATGAGTCAAGAATTCAGGATAAGGGGGATACAGGCAAAGTCTTTCTGCCAAAGTGAAATTGGAGCCCCTTAAGTATCAGTTTAGCTAGAAGTGTGATCTAACTCCAGAATATGGAGGTTAGGTTCTCTTCCTAGAGAACTTTCAGGGGAAACTGACAACCATCTGTGTAAAGCTTGGAGAAAACCTATTAATTTCTCCAGCAGCAAGCAAATCATTGCTAAAAACACTTCTGTCCATCAGTTTTTTAACGATTCAGGTTAACAGAACAGTCAAAAGATAGGATCAAAAGATATTATTCAATAGAATATTAATCATAATGGAAAATTAAGAAATGCTATTTAAAAAAATAGCATAAAAGTAAAAATCCCAGTTTTTTTCAATAGTTATAGTTTGAAATCTTGTTCGAATTATAGTACAGAAGTAAAAATACCAGTTTACTACAGTAGCGCTAGTTTGATATCTTGTTCGAATTATTTACTGATAACAAAAAGTTTCTTCAAAACTTAAATAAAACGTGTTTAAAATCTATTGTTTGTTGGCATAAATATTGAAGTATTTTTATTGTAAATAAAAAACAACATTTAAATAAATTCCATTAAAGAAATAAATCTGTTAAATTTTCACTATAAACAATTCCGATAACAGCATGCGAGGAATAATTACGGTCAATTTCTTTTCATTTGAAATTAAAAATAGAATTTTGTTTAAGAATAATAAAAAAGTGTCACTATATAATACTTACTTACAACGTTTCTTGCTTAGAATAACAACATATTTTCTAAAGAATAGAATAATATCAGAACTTTTATAAACTACTTTTCAAAATTGTTATTTAAGTGTTTCATTAAAGTGAATAGAAAATAGCAAGACATAAGTGCGTTTAATCCAAATTTTTGAAAAAAATTTCTGTGAATGTAATATGTTGCATATCCATTAAATAGGAGACCGGGAAACTTTCTGAAATAATATTTTCTTTTCATAGAAATCATAATATTTAATTTTAATATTAATATTTTATAGCATTTACTTAAACTCTACTTATAAGAATTCATTTATAGAAAAACGGAATTCTAAAACATTCTATTATTTCCCATACTAGAGCCATAACTTTGTTTTCAAAAAGTTATAATATCAGGTCTTATGATATCAATGAATTCTTAATAGAAAACTCAAAGTCATCTAGAATTTTTGAAATGATACATACTTCCGTAAAAGAAATAATCAATAAAATAATAATAACAATAAACACAAACAATAATTATAAATAGATTACATCCAGCCAACCGTTATATTTCAAAACAGTGCAAACACGCCTTAATCAGTTTAATTCAATCTAAACTTAAAATAAATCGTCTGAAGAAAAAAAAACGTAATTTTTTAAAATTCAAATGATCCAATAATAACAAAAACACCATGGCAAAATGTATCACTACAGAATCATTAAAAGAGTGATTTGAGTATCTGAAAACCGAAAATAAATCCTGCAAACGATAAAAGCAATTTTATAAACGCGATGTTATTTAGATAAAACGGACTGACTTTTTAAAATAATGAGAATAGGTTTAACATCGTGTAAACATCTCGTTTTCAGAGAAGAGTAATTTGCACGCGATTCGCTCGTCTCTAGTGTGTGCCTAATAATTCTTAATCGTTTAATCTAAGAGAAACGCAGCTAGTTTATCCTATATTGTCTTCTTTAAAGGAAGTGGAAGGGTATTTTAATGAATACGGACTCTTAAAGATAGGCACACGAACAGGCATGAATTTTATTGCCACTCAAAGGAAGCTTGAGTTAAATGAAATTCAAATTAGGAATTCTCAGCTGTATAATGATTACTGCTATTTAAATTATCGTTTGGTTTTTCATTTTCAACCGGAAAGTTAATAGAGCTTTAACTTTTGGTTCAGATAGAGTTATTGTGTGGATAAAATGTGAATTATTGAATTCTAATTTCATAAAAAGTGAATGCAGCTATTTAAGACTTCGTTGTTATAATTTGGAAAAATATTAATTGATTAGAAACGATTAATATTATTATTTTAATGTTGTTTAAATCGACCTCAACAAAACTTTTCCTTCGCCTGATTAGAATATAATAGTAAAAAATTGAACAAATATAGTAATAATAATAATAACAATAACGAAATGAGCATAAATAATATTTCGAACCATTCTTCTACTAAATTAGGATGAACTATTATTGATTATATTATAATTAATTAAGAAAGATTTAAAGTGTTTAAAATATGAATTTTTGATTTTTGAGTGAGTAAATTTTGTCGGAAACAATTTTTTTCAGGTATTTATGCTTTAAAGAAAACCGCCTTGAATTAAAAACCAGGGATTTGCAAATGCTTATGCAGAGAAAAGGAAGAAGGGTAAATTGATTAAGAAATTCAAAAGAAAATCCATCTCACTGGTCGAAAATCATGAAATTTAATTAAAATCGTCACCAGAAACTTCGTAACTCTAATTTTAATAACGTATCAAAAATTTTACTTCAGATGATTGATTTCAGAGGCAAGCTAAAAACTTAAAAGATACACGGATTTTAAAGCTTTATGAGGATGGTAAAAACTAATATACTTTTATTTAATGGCTATTTCAAGAACTTATAATATATTATAAAAATAATTAAAACATACCAAAACAATTTCTTAATTCTGAAATTCAAGTGACTATTTTTTGGTTATTATTTGCGAAAAATAATGAAAACTCCTACAGAAATAAGCAAAATCTATTTCGAGCTTCAAAAAAAAGGTATTGTTGGTCAGTATACCCTGGTTGGTAGGGCGTTGGATTCGAATCCCTTGGGCTGCGAGTTCAAACCCGCCAGCCGAAGACACCCCGTGTATGTGTGAGTGGTGGATAGCGCACTTTAAATCTGTTGTGGTCACAAAGTACTCCAGGTTGAGAGTAATACCACTTGGGGTACTGGGTTAGAGGTGATCGTTCTCTGTTCTAGATCTAAATTACGATCTATGGATGAGAGGCATGAATGAAGTCTACCCCGTAAAAAGAGTTTGTGACGTGTGTGAGCTAGAAGTCAGATTTCTGTCCTCTGGTGCTCAGGGGTCCATATCCTCAGAAACTACTGCACCCCTCCTTCTGTTGTAAAGCGGAACACGAGAACAGCAACAATAAAAGGTATTATTTCTTGACAGGACCATTCAAAACACTTATGCAAAATATATTTAATTCAAAGATCTCTGCGAGAAGCTGAACAATACTATGTATTATTTAAGACAGAACAAAAAAAAAAGAAAATTGCTTGAGCAAATTACTCATTATAAATTCTATATGTTTATTTTTACACAAGAATTATTTAAAATCAGTTTTAATTCATTTCGTCTATTTTAGTTTTTTTTAAAATTTTCTATGGCATTACCTAACATGAAATTACAACTATTGTATACTAATTGTACACTATATGTATAGTGTACTATTGTACACTAATATGTACTACGCAGGCATGTATAATACACTGCAGTATTATGGCAATGTTTTCTTTACTGTACTCAGTTTACTCATCCGCACAAAAAGTTTATTGGCGTGTCTTTGTCTACGTATCTCACTTACGTCAGTAGGTAATTTACAATGTAACGAATTTCCGATAAACATTCAACAAACTTTTAATGTTTGCTACATTGTAAAAAGAAGCAGAAACTTTTGCCATAATAAAATCCCCATTAAGAACACAATGTAAGTAAATATGTTGAATAATACAATTTTTATTTTGGCGCAAATGTGCTACGAAGTAGCATATCTCAATTGCTACTCCATGCGCTACTCCATTGCTACTTTCATGACGAGTTTTATAGTTTCAAATCAACCGTACCAGAAGTTTTCTCACAAAAACAATCAAATAATAAATCCAGGGATGAAGTATCGAAAAATGTGTGATGTCTGGCTTTTACATTGTGCAATTTTCTTAGCTACGGCATATATCAAAGATGATAAAACACAGTGGGAGAGACACAGGCAAGTATGCGTGTTTTTGGGAGGTAATAACCAGTACAGCGAATAAGATAACTCATCTACTTGAAAATTCAGTGAACCGAAAAATTATGGGTAATCATCAAATTTATGAAAAAAAAAATCTAGGGAAACTTTCCAGTTTACAAATCCACCAGATGCTCAGTATGGATATGTTCTTTCTGAAATATACATCGTAATATTTTTAAAATGATCGATGAAATGATTCCTTTTTGAAGGTCACTGAGTCATCCATGGCCAAAAAGCAAATATCCGAGCATGGAAAAAAGGCGCCAAATTGCTGTTGTTGAAGCAGTCACCACCGTAACAGCGTCAGGTTCATCCTGTGCTGATGACCTAAGTGTCAATAGCCGAAGAGTTTCCTGTAGCAGAATTTCAGTTTTCAAAAGCTGTAATTGTTGAAAAAATAAAGTTAATCAAATTTGCTTTTCTCACGCGCCTAACAAATAGATTGAAAAGGATATTTTTGAATGCATTTTTTAACATACTTCTAAGAATATTTGATACCTTCTTCAAACAGAACAAACTGGATCGTGTTTCCAGTGGTTTTAATGACCTTTCGTGAAGATAAAAGACGTTTTGCAGGTGGCAAAAACATTTGATAATTGATTACAATGATTTTTGGATATATAAAAGAAATGTATTTTAAATTTCTTTTCTTTCTGTGAAAAATTATATCATAATAAAATTACATTATGGATAAATACAAAGTTTTTATATACTTATTGGATATTCTTTTTAATGTCATAATAATAATTTATAAAAGTAGCTCATTTAATTGTCTTAGGTTATACGGGCATCCCTTTTAATATACAGCCATACATAAATATGTAATAAAATGTAAAAGTTTAGTAGAATATGGAAAAGATAAGAATAAGATAGAATTTATATCGAACATTTCTTTAAAACTGAAAATCGGCGTGAAAGATTATTTAATAATAAAATGTGTCGATAATCATGTGATTTAGTAGAATATGTAAAAGATAGGAATAAGAAAGATTTGATTTCAAATATTACAAAAAAATTGAAATCGCCATGCAAGATTATTTAATAATCAAATATATCGATAATCATGTGATTTAGTAGAATGTGTAAAAGATAGGAATAAGAAAGATTTGATTTCAAATATTTCTTTAAAACTGAAAATCGCTGAGCAAGATTATTTAATAATCAAATGTGTCAATAATCATATGATTTAGGATAATATGAAAAGATAGGAATACGATAGATTTGATTTCAAATATTTCTTTAAAACTGAAAATCGCCGTGCAAGATTAATTAATAATCAAATGTGTCGATAATCATGTGATAATTTCATGTTATCTAATCATGTAACAGGGATTGCAAAGATAAACTAAATACATAAATTTCGTATGTCAGTCCTTCTGTTATCAAATTTCCTTTGGACGTAGTCAACTGAAATATAGTCATCAACATAAAACCATCAGCTACGAAGAAAATGACTCATTTGACCTTCAAAAGTTCCAACGTAATAAATACATTACTTCATGATATACTATACAAGCTAAAGATAATGTATAGTAATTTTTCCTGATTGCGATTAAGCTACAGTAAAACAAATATAATATAGTAATAACATTAATGATTACTGAATAGTTTATTTTCCTGATTAGAAATGGCGAAATACTAGGAATAAAAAAATCAAAGCTGTATAATAATGATGAATGCTAATATTTCGTTACGGCAAATCTTGGACCTTTTTCACTATAGTAGTTAAAAGTGAAATGAAATAATGATTTAAAAAATTGTTTTCGAAAAGAACAACAAAAATAAAATTGTTCAAAATATAATAAATGGAGTTTCAAACCACGATTTGAGGAGAAAACGATCTGAGATCTTTCTTTGCAGTGAGATGATTTGAATAATTTTTATTTTGAAAGCTTATTTGATTTTCTGGGAAATTCGGAGTTGTTCAAAACAGGAAACCTTTCCCAAAACTGCAAAACTGACGACAAATCCTTAATTGGATATGCTTAAGAAATATTCTGATATCTTTTATACATAGAATAATGATCTAATTTAACAAAAAGAAAGGCAAACCATTTCGAAAACTATTGGAACTTGATTTAAAAAGGATTTCACATACCATAACAGTATTCAACATACAAAATTTTTAAAAAGATGTCTTTATTTGAAATATATTTATATTCAAATGCAAATAAATTTTAAAGGAATACGAATATTTTTTTAAATAAACAAACATTTGCTAATATTTTCTTTATCTTGAATTTTTTTCAGTAGAAATACAAAATTTTAGGGTTTAAATATGCATATGTAGAGAAAATAAATAAAAAAATCTTCAATAAATCTATGAAAAAATTGTCTTTAAAAAATAATAAATCAGTATTTTTGTAATTAAATTTATAAAGAACTAAAAGACACATAAATAATAACTTATCAATTTTCAAAATTTTATTATTTGGATGCAACGATCGATTCTGTTTGGAATATACAAAATTCTTTTTACATTATTATATACATTACGACGAATTTCTATCTTCATCAGTTCTACGTGAGAATTTTAAAAAAGTAAACTTTATAGTTTGATATTTGCAGAACGAAAACGGAAAATAGTGTTTCTTATCAGTGAAAGATTAAAACAAGTAATACAAAAAACATTTTTTTAAAAATCCATTCCTACTTAGGTTAACAAGGAAAAATTTTATTTTAGTTACTTTTTATTAAATAATTATATTTAATATAAATATGTATAGAAATATGACAGAATCACAACAGAAAGCGAATTTCCTGGCAATTTTTCATTCTCCTTTCTACACATGGTGTTCGAACTCGCAGCCCAAGAGATGCGAATCCAACGCCATACCAACCAGAATAGACCGGCCAAATAATAGCAATTACTATAAATAATTGATCAAAAAATTATATTAACGCTGAATTTTCAACGCCAATCAAGGATTTAAAGCCAATTGTGGCAACGCAAAATGCGTGATTTTTCTACATCAGTTGGGGCATGCAATAGAGATTTAGAAATTTTTAATTTTCTTTATTTTGTATTAGTTTAATTCGGAAGTACTTCAAAATGATTCGGAAAAATCGATTAATAAACAATGTTTAATTTTAAATGCACCAAGCATTATCGAAATAAACAGAATCGTTTAAAATAACCGGCGGAGCATATTTTAAGCCTAACCTCAATAGTGAAGGGGAAAACCAACAGAATTCGTTAATTATTTAACAGCGGGGAAATGAAGATTTTTAAGGAGAAAGTTGGTTTTTAATTAATTAAATAATAGAAAATAATTAAATAATTAGAAATACTATAAACAATTTATCAAAAAAGTACTCATTGTCGCAAGAATTGAACTCGCATTTTTCACCTTCACAAGAAAAATACTGAAATCCTTGCATTTTTAAAGTATTAAAAATTAATTTAATTTATTTAGTGAATTAGTATTTGAAAAAACTGTATTAACATCAAAAGTCATCCACTATAAGTTTTAAAAAATTTACTTGAACTTGAGTGGATGAATAAACAGTATTTTATTAACGACTGAAACTTTGTACAATACATATATATAAATGTATATTGGGAGAATGTGAGCTAATAGTAGGAATTGAAAAAAAAACTTTCATGCATAAAAAAATTACTTCACTCAACAATATTATATACTAAGAGAATAATATATCACAAAATTATGCATGTAAATGAAAGAAAGAAATCGATACTTTAACTCAGTCTAGACGCCAGGTGATATTTAAATGTGTAAACCCTAACACTACGTCTGGCTAATGCTTATAAACTCGTATTTTCCGCATGTGTACTCTGAACTTAGCACAGTGTTGTCGAACTCGTAACAAAGAGTAGCAAATTCTAATTAATGTACAAATGATTTTCCACACCTGATGAATAGAGTGGAAATTATCTCACTGAATCTCGTGAGTTTATTTGACTAGCAAGGGTCGGCTAGGGAGAGTAACTTCCGGTCATGGATGACGTCAAGTGAACCATACTTCCGCGCCGAAGTCATTAGAAAGATACGATGACTTTGGCTCTACTGAGGTGAGAGGTTGAATTCATGGACGGCCAACAAATCGTTATTGAACACATTATATTGTGATGGTGAAACAACAGATCACTTATGGTTAGAGATTTCCATAAATCTTCCGACTTTATTATTAAGTTAATAGTTTTAAGCGCGCGATTGTTAGTATTTGAAATATAAAGAGAGGCATTAATATAATTTCTGTTATTACTTCACTCCAGTTGATATACTCGGCGTTTCTCGGGACATAAATGAAATATTTTCATGTTTGATTTTATCTCTGTAATCCTAACTTCGACATTCCAAAAGAAAAATGTGATAAAATAATTTCCAGATATTTAGTTTTAAACTTTTCGGAATTATTGCATGCATTTCAGTGTGCTACTAAATAAAAATTTAAGAAAATAAATGAGAAGTTATTTAGTTTCAGGAAATTTTCAGAAAGTCTCTATGCATTTCGATAAACTGATAAACGAAAATGTGACTGAATAAATTTACAAATATTTATTTTTAGGAGACTTTCGACATCCTAAAACTAAAATGTGACTAAATAATCTCCAGCTATTTAGTTTTAAATTGTTTGAAATCTATTTAGTTTAATAGTTTTCGAAATAGTCTCATGCATTTTGTTCTTCTAACAAATAAACATTTAAGAAAATAAGCTAGAAAT
>JAOUZG010050968.1:10168619-10188919 GCA_026289955.1 Argiope argentata | reverse complement strand
ATTTAGTTTTAGGAAATTTTCTGTAACTGCCTATACATTTCGATAAACTGATAAACAAAAATGTGACTGAATAAATTTACAACGATTTAGTGTTATGAGACTTTCGGCATCCTAAAACTAAAATATGACTAAATAACTTCCAGCTATTTAGTTTTAAATTCTTCGAAATCGTCTCATGTATTTCAGTTAACTAACAAATAAAAATTTAAGAAATAAAATTAGCAGTTATTTGGTTACACATATTTTCGAAAACTTCGTATACACTTTGATAAACTGATAAATAAAAGTGTGGCTGAATAAATTGGCTACTAATTAGTTTTAGGATTCTTTCGACGTTTTAAAGCAAAAATGTGACAAAATAACTTTTAAGCTATTTAGTTTTAAAGCTTTAGTTTTCGAAATCGTCTCATGTATTTCATTTTTCTAACAAATAAAAAATTAAGAAAATAAGTGAGCAATTATTTAGTTTCAGAAGATTTTCGAAAATTGCTTATACATTTCGATAAACTGATAAGCAAAAATGCGACTGAACAAATTTACAATTATTTAGTTTTAGGAGACTTTCAACATCCTAAAACTAAAATGTGACTAAATAATCTCTAGCTATTTAGCTTTAAATTCTTCGAAATCGTCTCATGTATTTCAGTTAACTAACAAATAAAAATTTAAGAAATAAAATTAGCAGTTATTTAGTTTCACATATTTTCGAAAACTCTGTATACACTTTGATAAACTGATAAATAAAAGTGTGAGTGAATAAATTGGCAACTATTTGGTCTTTAGGAAACTTTCGACATCCTAGAACAAAAATGTGACGAAATAATTTCTAGCAAACAATTTTAGTTTTTAAGTTTTCGAAATCATCTGTCTGCTAATAAATAAAAAATTAAGAAAACAAACTAGTATTTCCTTGAATTAAACAGTTATTTAATTCCAGGAAATTTTCGAAAACTCCCTATACATTTCGTTAAACCGATGAACAAAAAAGTGACTGAATTAATTTGAAACTATTTGGTTTTAAGAGACTTTCGATATGCTAAAACAAAAATGTGATAAAATTATTTCCAGTCATTTAGTCATTAAATTTGGATTCGACAGTCTGCTAATAAATAAAAATTTATCTATTATCTCCTAGAACCAAGCAGTTATTTATTTACAGGAGATTTTCGAAAACTCCCTATACATTCGAGAACTTGATAAACAAAAATGTGACTGAATTAATTATCAACTATTTAATTTTAGGAGATTTTCGTCATCCTCCGTTTCGATAAAAAGGCTTCGACATAGCCAACTGGAACTGCTGATCAATGTTTCATCCAAGCAGAACATTCCAAAAAATTCCTCTCCCATCGTTGATGATATATGGAGAAAGGAAAAAAAAGTCTATTATAAGACTTGGCAAGAAATCAAATATCGATCAGAAATCAACCGCTCCGTAAAGTCACGAAGGTGAAACTTGGACTCGATCGATCAATAACTTAGTAAAAGCGTGAGAGCTATTCGAGCACGGCCCAAATAACGTCGCAAATTATCTTCAAGAATTCCCTTCCGACCAGGCCGCCTTAAACTATATATAGTTAATTACTCATTTCCGGTCTGTAATAAAATTCGCAGACCACTAAAAATATCAGGTAAATATTTCATTAAAGATGCTATTTGAATCCAAAATCGATGGATTATTCTTAGGAATATTTTTAGTATTTATAAGGTGATATATTTACGAATTTAACCCGTTGACCTACGATTTTATTTAGCCTATTAATTAGATAGCACATACTATTTTCGACATTCACAGTTATTTCAATATATATTTGAGAGTGAAGAATCTATGAAATGATTATGTACAATTTTGTGTGCTCTCTCTGTTATAGATTCGAATTTCAAAATTTGCAATTTAATACACGAATACAACACTTCTTTGCATAATTAGAGGTTGGTTTATAGGAAAAAGGGAGTTTAAAATCCTCCTCTCTCTTTATTTTATTTATCTGGTCTTTCATAAGTAATATCCATATTGAGTTGAAATAACTATGAAAGGAAAAAGCTTTTCTTTGCCTCGAAGGAAATTACATAAAAAATGTATTTTGTTAAATAATAAATAATATTCTGCTATAAAATAGATTTTAATCTGCTTAATCTAGTTAAATAATAAATAATAATGCAATAAAATATAGGTTAAATAAAAATATATTTAGTTAAATAAAAATATATATTTGCTCTAGCTTTAAATAGATTGAATTCTCGGTTATTTATACTTGTTCATCCTAATATATATTGTGGAAAAAACTTTGGAAAACATGTCACAAAATAAAATAAAAGTAGTTTTAACACAAAAAACAAAAACAAACGACACTTTTTTTTAAAAAAAAACCAAGTCATTAAACACAAATAAAATATTCGGCAAATAATTCATAATTGTAAGCATAGACCTTTTACTCCAAATAAAAGTGGTTCAAAAGCTTTTGTGGTCCAAGATAATCCGTCAGATGACATTGACATGTGTCAATGATGTGTGCCCTTTTTCGGTCATTTTGGGGATTATCTGAGGTCGCCGCGGCGTCCAGTTCCCTAGATAATCGGTTTACTGTATTTATCTAGAGATAAGCAAATACATCTATCGAGTTAGTAAGAGTTTCTCTCTTCTCATTTTAGTTAAGGGTCGATGATAAAATCATAACCTCAACTTTGTTAAAACAACAAAATACTTTTAATTCGCCAATTTGTTCATTCACAGGATGTTTTACAATAATTATCAAACCTTTCGTGTCTGTTTTATAACGCATAAAATGAAAAAAAAAAAATTCACCGCAGTAATGATTGAAATGCACAAAAAAAGTATTTTTGAATGTTAGAAATCTTTAAAAGAAATTTCCCAAACCATAAATTGCTGAAATTGCACATATTAAAAGCTGCATATTTTCAACTTTGGTTAAAACAACGACAAAATATTTTTCTCTTGTCATTTTTTTTCATTCGAGAATGCTGTGTAATAAGTATCAATTCTTCCGTATCTGTTTTATAAAGCATAAATTGAAAAAAAATTGCATCGTAGTATTGACTGAAATGAAAATAAAAAATATTTTTGAATGTCAGAAATCTTTAAAAGAAATTTCCCAAACCATAAATTGCTGAAATTGCACATATTAAAAGCTGCATATTTTCAACTTTGGTTAAAACAACAACAAAATATTTTTCATTTGTCAGTTTTTATCATTCACAGGAGATTTTACACTAAGTATCAAACCTTCCGTATCTATTTGAAAACGCATTAATTGAAAAAAAAATATTGCATCGTAGTAAGGATTGGAAACATAGAAAAAATATTTTTTAATGTGAAAAATCTAAAAGAAATTTCCCAAACGATAAATTGCTGAAATTGCACATTTTAATAAAGTTGTATATTCTCAAATTTGATTAAAACAACAACAAAATATTATTATTTGTCAGTTTTTTTCATTCACAGAATGTTTTACACTAAGTATCAAATATTCCGTATCTATTTTATAATGCATTAATTGAAAAAAACTGCATCGTAGGAATGATTGAAAGCATAGAAAAAATATTTTTTAATGTGAGAAACCTAAAAGAAATTTCCCAAACGATAAATGGCTGAAATTACACATTTTAATAAAACTGTATATTTTCAACTTTGGCTAAAAAAACGACAAAATATTTTTCACTAATCAGTTTTTTTCCTTCACAGGATGTTTTATAACGCATATATTCAAAAAAAAAAAATTGCATCGGAGTAAGGGCTGAAATATATAGTAAAAAATATTTTTGAATGTTAGAGATCTTTAAAAGAAATTTTCCAAACGGTAAATTACTAAAATTCCATATTTTAATACAGTCATCAAATGTTTGTACTCATTTAATTGCAAGAATTTGAATACATAAATACTTATTAAAATTGTTATATACAATGATACGTTTCAAAAATTATTTAAAATCTAGCATCCGCTCTTTAAAAAAGCCGATAAAAGTCGAAAATTTATCATTATTTCATTTAGTATTTTGTTACAATTTAAGGATATTAATATAAGAATGATAACTATAAAAGCACATTGCATCTTAAAATAGACACAGATACAATTTTTTTACAAATTGCTTTTTATTTAATTCCATAGTGAATAAATTTGACACCAACGTGGGTCAGCAATATTGCATATCTGCTTGAAGTAATTGGATAACAATTTACACAATGTGTCATTCTTCTTTTTCCATTACTTCAGATATATTTCTATAGCTGTAATTCAAATAACAGTTTTTTTCCATTTTTATATTGTTCCTTTAAGAATGTGGTATACCTCTACCAATTTTGATTAGAATTTATTTCGAGTTTAAAAAAAGAATCAATTTCCTAAATCTCAGAAATGAACCATTATAAAAAATCATGAATCATTTTAAAAAGTCTACAGTATTTTACGGTTCCTTACTGCAGATTTAATGCCGGAATAGAAGTACAGTTAAATATGAACATATTTTTATTTGCTGTTTATTTTATATACTGCTTACATTGTTCATTGCTAAAAGAAAAAATGAACAGATTTCGAACGAAAAACTATCCTTCCAAAATAAATTTTAACAACATATCAGAAACAAACCGAAATCTTGATTCGTATTTCTCAAATATAAAAGATATTAAGCAACAAATAATAGAAGAAAAACTTTCTCGATAAAGATTGCATATTTTTATGACATCTTTCTGTTCAAGATGCGTAATAATAACGGTTAAAAAGATATTAAGAATTTTAATTCATTCTAATTCTATTTTCTTGTATCTCCAAAAAAATTAGAAATCCGTATATTATTTACATTATTCAGTGCTAAAGATAGAACGGAGAAACAGGTTTCTACCAAAAAAATTTCTTCTAAAATAAATTTGAACTATATATTAGAAATAAAGTGAAATCATAATCCGTATCTCTGAAATAGAAAAAGCAATTGAGCAACAAATATCAGAAAAAAAAACTTGCTCAAAAGAGATTGTGTAATTTTATGACATCTTTCAACTCAAGATGCATAACAATAAAGTTTAAAAAAAATTGTGAATTTTAATTCATCCTAATTCTATTTTCTTGTCTCTCCAAAAAAATTTAAAAAATTGGATAATATTTACATTATTTATTGCTAAAGATAGAACGAATGAATAGATTTAAAAGGGGGAAAAAATACATTATTTCAAAAAAAATTTTGACATGATATCAGAATAAAACTGAAATTATGATTCGTATTTGTCAAATACAAGAGAATTCAGCGACAAATATTAGAAGAAAAAACTTACGAGAAAAAGACTATATTTTTATGACATTTTTCAGTCCAAGATGCGTAACAATCAAGTTTAAAAAAGAAATTGAGAATTTTAATTCATTCTAATTCTATTTTCTTGTCAATCCAAAAAAATTTGCAATCTTTTTTCTTTCTCCTGAGAAACCATTTGAATTCATATCATCACATATATATTATCTCTTCACACACTCACACACAAAAAAAAACTATTCCTATTTTCAATTTTAGTATGGTCTATAGATTTATAAAGCCCACCAATTCTATTTTCTCTCTCACTTCCATAAAAAAATCTACTTTTATTCAAGATTTTGTAACAAAATGATGCTATTCTTTTTTCTTCTTTTTCTAAAGCCCAACAATGACTATTTTGTATGTTTCGGTTTTCCAGAAAAACAATGAATCGAAAGAAAAAAGGAGAGAGAGGAAAAAAAAATATCTTAAATGACGATGGGGAAAAAAAGCCACATTCTTCACAAGTGGTGGCTTTCTTTGGAAAGCGTAATTTCAAGAGTCCAAATGTCACTGATAAGAGGCCATTATTTGGAATATTAAAAAACGGCAGAGAAAAAAAACCTGAGAAGTCTATGGAAATGCAGAGAAAATAAAAATGCCTCGAGCGAGCACACTTTTTTTACAACAGGAAACCTCACCTGAAAGCCTCTGCCCTAGACAATAGCCCTGGGCTCTAGATTAAAGGAAAAAAAGGTCCTAATATGGGAGATAAAAGATGAACGGAAGGGCGGGTCCCTAACCAGTCACATGACGCAAGGGGTCACTAGTAGACTTTCCGAATACACGCAACCCTGAGTGCTGCCAACGACCAAAAGTGGAAGATGGTCTAACCACAAAACGGGGGGATGGCCCCCCTTTATACGCTTAAAAAATGCTGAAACTCTTAATTCGAAGCCATTGATAATTCGCATGTCTCCCATATTTGTGTCATTCGCATTGCTATTTATAATACTCCATTTTATATTCCTTTGTTGTAAAAACTATGACTCTCCGAAACATTAATGCCTTGATCTTACACGTAAAGACAATAAAATATTTTCGAGTAAACTCTTCAACGTTTTTTGCACGGAATATTTTACATAAGCCATATGTTATGTTATTAACCACCAATTGCTGTTTGTGGTTTCAAAGCCAGTTGGCTTCCATTAGCCAAGACGTCACACAGAAGTGCTTACATAAACCGTATGGTATAATTTTAATCAATACTATTATTAGTGGTTTCGAAGGGAGCCGTCTTCCATAAATTGGATACCGAGAAACTCCAGAAAGCGAAGACAAGTTTCAGTGTCAGTTTGAAACAGCTAAGATCCCCATAATTTTGATTACTTATCACAAAGTAAATAATTTGCACCAGTGTAGGGTATTTTTTTAACAAAAAGAATTCCTAAAAATATTGCTATATATCTTTTAATGACAAATATTATCTCATACGGTCGTGTATTTTTTTTTATAAAAAATTAAATTTTTCAAGCGATTTTTCAGTATAAAATTATTTGAAACTCTACAGTGTCTGATAAGGTAATTAATGGTGGAGTTGCATTAATGAATCTAATTTAACTATGAATCCGTCTTAAAGCGTGCGAATATGCTAACTTGTTTGAATTGCTTACAGGTAACCAGCATCACTGTGTATCGCATTCTATGTCAATAATCTGGGGTCTACAGTATATTCTGGAATATACTATAGACATCAGATACTTTGTATCATTTACTTAAGGTACATAAAACTGATACAGATTAGAAGTGCCAGGTACTTAGCAGAATTTTTTGGATTGGATTAATATCGGTTATAATCTCCTCGATCTCATTCATTTTCAATCGGGTGATGCTATTTATAGTTAACTGATACAGAGTGTTAAGTCAATATCTCTAATTCGCCGTTTGTTACATTGATGTTATGAGCATATGTGACGTTTTTTATCTATAGATATTTCATCACTAGCCGTAATTATTGTTTACCCTATGCAAAATGCGTACACCTCTGAAGAAATCCCCACCTTATTATTTGCTAAACATATCAGCAAAGCCTTTCTTTTCCTCTTTGCAACGATTCTTTGATCACTGCCAAAATAAGGAATCTCTTCTTCAGAATAAACGAACTGCCATTTTGGAAGCATAATCGAATCTCTAGCTGCTACCAGTTTCGACTAGAATTGGGTGATAGTGTCTAAAAATGATACCAAATATCCAATTAATACTTGTATTAACATGATGCAAAATATCAAGTTGATACTTGTATTAGGATGATGCAAAATACCAAAGTGCTATTTGTATCAGCATAAATATCAATGTGATAATTGTATTGAGATAAAACAAAGTATCAGATCAAATTCGAATCCACTATTATGCCTCCAGATTCTATAAGTATTTATTATGTGTTCTAAGTACCCATTTAAACTATTTGTTACTATTTCTTGAAAACATTATTTCTAACTCATTTGTTTACCTTTTCTTGAAGTGTTTATTAAATAAAAAAGAATGATGAGAATTTTGATGAGAAAACAAACATATTCTGCTTAAAAAATATTTTTCATTCGAATCAAGTAGATAATTTAAACATCAGAATTATTATTAGTAAATTGATTGCCAGAATTATTATTGATAAATTGATTAGAAAATTATTAGTATTTTTCGGATATAGCGATTTAAAAGGTACTTAAAAAGAAAATATTTATATTTTTAAGAACTAAATATAAATATTTTCTTAATAAGTATGAAATAAATATGAAATTTAATTTTGTGATTTTTTTAAAGTTTTTATTTAAGTCCTTACTTTTTAATAAAGCTTTAAAAAACAAAGAAAAAATTAAATTAACAACCAAAATTACAAGCAACGAGCAATTTGGGTTAAGAGATAACAATCTTTACATTTTATATCTATTAACTAATAATGTTTTAATACTTTTTGAAGAGAAAATAATCAGTTTACTGGTTGTATCAGGTACAAACGAGTATCAGTATCAACCTGTACATGATGCAGAGAAAATGGTGTTAACCTAACCCTAAATCTATTCTAAGCATACCAGAAGCATCAGGAAGTATGGATAGCAGAATTTATTATTAAAAATAGATGTTTATTAGATGATGATTAAAAACAAATATTCAATCACTTTAAGAAAAATTTAATCATCATCAAAATCTTGCTTCTAACATAGTTTGAACTGGATTCATCAAATTATAACATCTCAGTTAAAATTAAATTGATCTATTTTCTCATCCCAAAATCTTTAATATTTTATTTATTAGAATTGTTAATCTCCAAAGATCTATTTTCTTATCCTTATATATTTCAATTTATCCATACAGATAATTTAGTTTTTTAGCAGATTAATTCCAACATTTATTCTTACTATTGATCTAGAATTAAATTTATGAAGTTGCTAATTTATTAAAAAAGTTAAATAATAAAGCTAAGAATGAAAAAGAATAAATTCAACCATTAATAATAAATAAATAAAATCCTCTATAATGCTTTAAAAATATTAAATATTCCCTTCTAATGAATATTTTCGTGTATTTGGAAAAGAGCTATAACTTTAAGATAAGTTAAAACGATCATATTGTTTATATTTGAATAAAATTATCGTTAGTAAGCATTGCGAATCTAATGAAAATCGTTTTCATAAACACGGAACGGAAATTTCACTTCCAAAACAAAATTTTATTTATTCTGGGTTTTTTTATCACAGTCATCTCATGTGGAGCGATTTCATTCAGAGATAAATCTTTTATGCTTATTCTAAAATAATTAGAAATAACTGTTTGGAAATAATGCGACGGGTGAAATGTTGTTGATAGAAGCAATATTTTCACACCAAGTATCACTTAGATGCTAATCATTTGAAACTATCAAATTGAACTCAGTAAATTTAGAGTAGATTAAATGATTCTATAAAAATTCGTTGTATGAGAAAATAATATTACAGATAGTAGAAAAAAATCAATTTATTCTAATGATTATAAATTACTACTATAATACGATTATCAAATTAGTTTTCAAAAAAACATCTAAGGATATAAATTTGTTAAAATGAATGAATTTGCTCTGTTCAGTATATATTATATCGAATGTAAAGAATAAAGATAATGTTTAAGTTAGTTAGAAATAAATAACATGTATAAGGAAACTTCGATTATTTTTATAATGTTTCATCTGAATATTCTTTTTTTAAAAAGTTAATATTAAGATAACGATTTAAGAGTTAGGATATAACTAATTTTAGAAAATTTTCTAGTATTTTACGAAACAATTTTTAGTCTAATAAAAATCCAAGGAGTGAAATATAAAAATATTTGGAAATTCCTTTCAAAGTATATAAAATATCTTCAAAGATAATTTTCAGCCAAAAGATGCCTTTTTAAAACAACTTCTTCTAACACTCAAGAACTATATAAACTAAAGTAATACTATTTTACACATTTAAAGACAGTTTACACATCACAAGAAAAATAATGCTATATAAAAATTTAAGTTTGCCTTTTTTTTGTTTGGTTGTCCAAATTGTATTCTAGTGAAACAGTATATACATAAATTTACGAACTTTTTTATAAAGTCATTTATATATATGGCGATAAAATACGATAAAAACGAAAGCAGAAATAGCATTCTCCTTTTACTGTTTAAAACAAATTCTAATCACACACACACACACACACACACACACACTGAAAAAACCTTCCCTTCAAAAAGCGTATTTAAACATTAACTTTCGTGGCGTACTTAAATGACTTTCAATTTTAAGAAATGAATCTGTACTTACCAACAAAAAATAAAACATTTTTTGTATGACGTATAAGAAAATCAATGAAAAACATCAACACTCTTTATAAATTTTTCGGAAACGCACTTTAGCTAATACAGAACCCACTACAGTTTTTAACTTCAGAATTATCTCAACTTTTGAACTATGCTTAGGTTGCATTGAAAAAGACACGTCGGCAGTCTCAGAGCCTTTTTTCGAGCTTTAAAGTAAATCATATTAATTATCTACCAGAGAAATTCAATAAAATACATTTTCCTCTCTAAAATTCTTAAGTTCCTTATGTCGTCATGGGAAGCAACTATTTACCAACTGTAAGATGTTCTTTTGCGCTTATACACTCTGCAAACGTATTGATCGTTAATTCTTCCTCTACGTGAAAAAAATATCTTGATCTTATCTCAGTTCCGTGACTTCAGTATTAATTACTTTTTAGATAACAAGTAATCAAATACATTAAAACGAGACATGTTTCTATCATTAAAATACAATGGATGAAACTACTTACAAAATAGCTTCGCAAAGGGAGTTAACATTTTAATTCCTAATTAGAAGTCGTTGTATTAAAAAATGTATGAAAAATTCTTTAATAATTTATAAGCTGCATGTTGCAAGAATAAATCAACTGTTTCTCAACTACAATATAGGGAGGGTTTGAGAAATCTATTAAAATTATAATTATCCAAACTATGTGTACATCTTTAATTTATATTTAGTGCATTTATATCTTCAAATTGATAGTATATTTAATATAAAAAACACATAATATATTTAATACAAAAATATTATACTATGCATATTATTTTTTCAGTTCTTCATATAAAAATATGCAAAGAATCCAAGGAATCATTCCTATAATTTCTTTTTCTATCAAGTGTTTATTCCACTTACAGATTCAAGAAAGGTGGAAAAAACCTGAGGTACAAAAAGTCCTAATACTATTCTGAAGAATGTCAAAAATTCAACTAAACTCTTGATAATGCGGCCTTTGAAAACATATTACTTGAAACTTGTTACTTGATTGAAACATATTAAACCGCTAGCACCTATATGTCTAGACTTAAATATGTAGGTGCAACATAAGAATTCATTTTCTGATTAATATTTTTGAATTGTGCAATAAATCCTCTTTCCTTGATTTAAGCTACATCAAGAACATGAGTTACAATAAAAAAAGATTAATTTAATATAGTATATGTGAAACGGAAAGTGTGAAATAATGGAAACATTATGTAATAATGACAAGGGAGTCAATTATCTAAACATTATAGATACAAAATGAATCTACCACGATAGTTATATAACATCTAATACCATTGTCATATATTTTTTGTAGCGTAACGACCTTTTTCCATGGGCAGAATGTACGACAGAACATTAAATTAAATTGTCGGTGCTCATTTGGCGATCATCACATGAATAAAATTTTACTTCATTATCTAGTAAAATATACGATAAAAATATAAAAACCAACTTAAATAATAAAAGTTTTAATGTCATTTTATATATTTATATAAAATGACCAAAATAAAACTTATATGAAATGATTTGGCTATCGAAAGAATACTTTGTAGCTTAAATTTGTTTCCAAACAGCAGCTGGTTTTTTTAACTGCAAGACATAATAAAAACAAGCGATTCAAAACTTGCCGGCAAAATAATAATAATAAAAAATATTACTGTGAAAATTCATTTGGTTAGGAAAAAAAATTGGTTTTCAAATGAACAAGACGATAAAAATTTAATTTGTGTTTAGAAAAATAAAAATCAATTCTGAAGCTAAAATTCTCAATTTTGTAATTTCTGCACTCACAAAAACAAAGAAATTTCATAATAAAAAATAAAAATAAAATTTAAATAAAAGTTTAAAACATTTCAAAGTGTCGATACAAATAACAATAATATTTGTTTCTACAGAAATATATCCATATAAAATGTATAGATACATATAAAAATGACTTGTTAAACAACAGTAAGCATGTGAAATTTGGAATGCACATATTTATAATATAAAAATGATAATGAATTTTTTGTAATTTTCTGAAGGCGTTGAAATAAAAATTGATTTTAATGAGAAATTTTTATAAGTTTTTAAAAATGAGTTTACGAATTCGTCTAAATAAAAATGGTAATAAAAGTCGAAATATATTTTTTACTAAAAAAAAAGACGTATGAAAAAAATAAGACTTGCTTTTACTGGTCAATAAAAATTTTAACTATCCTATTTGATTTTTTTATATCGAAAGAGATAATTTTATCCCAGTTTAAATTTCAATATTTCTCTACAACTTTTACATTTATGAAATAATTTTTTTGCTTGATTCCTTAATATTTTGCATTTCTACATCTTTACTAAAATATTTTAGTTTCAAGGATATTGACATCTCGTTTACGATTGGTTTTTGTTTTAAAATAAAATTATTCATTGTAAAAATATAATCAATACTGCTCAATAAAACTTCAGAGTAATAAATTCAAAATTTTTTTTCTTCCTCACAGAGCCGTTGCACTTAAAAAAGTAATATTGTTAAATAAAACTTCAGATTAACTATCATTAAAAAAACACTCGTCCATGAAAACATTAAAATAAATAATTTATAGAAGTTAAATTAAAAATCAAACTCGTCGCTATTCTTTCAGATATTGATTTTTTCACTTATTGTTGCCATAGAAACTATTAGAATTTGTCAACGGAAAGCATACATTTTGTTTAGTTCATATTCGAAGAAAATAACTTTAGAAACAATACATCCTAAAAGCTATAATGGTACATCCTTGTAATTTTGAAAAACAACCGATCTGAGCTAATGCAGATCCTTTTCGGGAAATCTTTCAAGCTTCTTATTGATACGAATGTAATAATTCGTTCAACAGTTAGATTTTTTATTAGCTCGATAATTTTTTCACATGGAAATTTTTTTAATAGTTTTGATAGATAGTTCAAGTTAAAAAAACATACACATCTTTTTAAAATCACGTTTAAGAATTTTTAATTGATATCAGAAGGAGATATCGCTCAAAGGAAGTGCGTCATTTTTGATCATATAATTATGCATATAATTTAATTATTCATAGTTTTAAAAATACTGAATAATCGTTCAAAATTACATTTTTATTAGCTAGATATTTTTTCACATGGTAAAACTTTTGATAGTTTTTATGGATCGTTCAAATTTAAGAAATATACATATTTTTTTAAACGACATATAAGAACTTTTAATTTTTATTAGAAGGAGACATTGCTCAACAGAAGTGGGCCATTTTTTATAGTAAATTTTTGTTGTACAATTATGTATATAATTTAAGGATTCATAATTTTAAAAATACTGAATAATCCTTACAAATTTTTGAGTTTACATATTTTTTAACCATGTATAAGAATTCTTCATGTTAGAAGGAGACATCGTTCAACAGAAGTGGGCCATTTTTTATAGTAAATTATGAATATAATTTAAGGATTCATAATTTAAAAAATACTAAATTGTTGTTCAAAATGTATGAATATACATAATTTTTAAACCATGTATAAGAATTCTTAATTGATATTAGAAGGAGAAATCACTCAACAGAGCTGTTGCCATTTTTGATAGTATAATTATGTATATAATTTAAGGAATTCTGAAAAATGGTTCAAAATTTCTGATTATTTCCTGAGGAACTCCAAATTTATGTACTCACTCCTTTATTCTGCTAAATATTTTTTTATTAACTGCACTAATAAATAATGTTGCAAAAGAGTAATGAACAAGTACGTATTTCAATGAAAATAAATATAACCTGATTAATTGTTTCCGTTATAAATTTCCCACTCTTTCTCTCAATTCTGATTTCATTTTATTATTGTTGTTTTTTCGTTTTGTTCGCTCAGTCTCATCAAAGAAGTTACAAGAAGAATACATCCCTTCAGATAGAAAAAAAAAAAAAAAAAAAAAAAAAAGGCGGACAGACAGGAAAATGCCTGTGACCTTCAAAGAGATTTTGTACGAGGGGTTCCACATGAGATAATCCTTTCTTAGTATTCGTGGTCTTCAAATGGACGTTTTATTGATAAGGAATTATTTTTAATTTTGCTTTTCATTGATAAGACAAAGTCCATCAATATTTTTTATACTTGATATCCACTTTCTCGGGAAATTAATTTACCATTTGTTTTTGCACACCAGTTTTTACACATATTTCTTATAGAAGATACCAAAAGGGTAAGGATACAAAAGCTTTCAAGAATATCAAACGCGGCTTTCAGATTGTCTTTGCAAAAAATAATTACATGTTTTTTTAACAAAAAACATGAGCTCCGATTAAATCCAATTCCATCAACTTTTAAATTTTTAATTCTGAAAATCCACTCAAAATCGATAGAAAAGTTATATTCCATTTGACTTTTATATCCTTACGTTCTTGAAAGATTTTTGATCGAGTCAACTATTGAAAAACTGACTATGAAATTTAGGCTTTAAAGTCATATAGATATTAGTTTAATTTTACCTTTTATTTTCTTTAGGAAAAATGTAGTTCAACTGCATTTTTCATCTACACTTCACAAAAGGCATTAAAATGATTTCTAAAATTTTTATATTATTACTATTGCGTTTATCGTTAGAAGGTTAAAAACGTTACAGCTTTTTAATTAATAATTCTGAAAATCCAACCGAATTTGATAGAAACTTTTTTGGTTCATTTAACTTTTATACCAATATTTTTTATCGATTTTAGACAGTGAGGGTTAAAAAGCGACTATAAAGTCTAGGCTTTGCCATCAGATGAATATTATTTTAATTTTACCTTTATTTTCTTTAGGTAAAATGTAGTTTAACCGCATTTTTTCAATTAATACTATTAATTCACACTCTTCCTATACATATATTTTGTTCAAATTTTTAACGGTTAATAACATAGTTTTTATTCCTCCACTCAAATTCAAATACATTTTTCAAACTCGTACTAATACAGTTTTTTCAAATATTAATTCATTAATTAAATGTAATTATTTTTTAATACCATGAATAGAATTTTAACAATTTGCAATGGAGGCTGAAATCAACAAGCAGTAATTCAATCGGTAAAATGTAAGGATTTTATTATTTTTCACATGAAGATGAAGATTACGAGTTCAATTCTTTCGAAAATTAATAATTTTTTGATAAATTATTTATATTAATTGTAATTATTTAATTAAAAGTATCTAAAATAAAATTTTTCTTTGTTGACCTATGTAAGAATCCACTCAATTTTTTTTAATATTATTTGTTCACCTACACTTAAAAGAAGACATTAAAAAATAATTTCTAAAATTTTTATATTATTTCTATAATTATAAAGTTGAAAGTCTTAAATGTATTTATTATATCAGTAGCAAGCAGTATCTTTAAGCTGCATGTTATTATAACTGATATATATAGCTTTTAATGTGTCTTTATTTCTGCTATAATAATATAACGGTAGCAAGATGTATCGAGTTTTCAGCTGCATGTTATTGATTCTGTACCAGACGGATATTTTCTTTAATGGGAAAGGCAGGTGTGTTAAAAAAAGCAGAGTATAGAACAGCAATTTTAATTTCGAAATAAACCGTTAAAACATCCGGATGGGGAGAGGAGAAAAAAAACAAGTTGATAAAAACTAACAAAAAACAAATCGGCATGTGTTTTCGGCTTTTTTCGGTCACACAGCAAATGGTCTTAATAAAACAAGAAATAAGCCTGAGATTTCTATAAAAAAGAAAGAAATTAACTGCTCTCACAGCTCTTTTATCGCATTTAGGCGATCAATATCCTTTCTGTATGTGATTTTGGGTACAGGAAACCAGGTAGGAAAGCTGGCGATCATCACCATTAGCAAACAAGACGCATCGTCGCTGTGGAAAAAAGGATTGGAGAGGGGGGGGGGGTAAATCCTGCCTCGTCATCTCATCTAATGCTGGGGATGTCACTGGAATTTTATTGTGGAAAATGGCAACGGATGGAAGTATCGTTAATGAGGCAAGTGAAAAAGAAGGCTTGCACAGACAATTTCCTGTACAGAGTTGTAGAGTTTACAAAGTCACTGAAACATCAAGTTTATTCTAATAAATAAAAGGGAAAAAAGCGAGAGAGCAGCGGACATTCTTTATTCCACAGCAGTCTGTTATACGTGTTGCTTGTAGGTCACCTTTGCGCGCACTCAACTGTGCAATACGTCACGAGAGAGCGTACACCGGCAGAGCCTGACATTGCCTTTTAGTATCCATGGTTTCTACCTGTCACAAGTAGAGGTATTCGACACATCGACTACTGCAAAGAAATTATAGAGCGACAGAGAATTCCGGGTATTACTCACTGTTCTAACTATAACCTTTGTGAAGTTTAATAACATCGTTCAGACCGAATGCAGTAGGTGTTTCCTCAAACATTAACTATAAAAGATTAACGATCCATTTTCAAATATACCTCTAATTTAGCAATGCCGATGTATCTTTCAAATTAAATTCGGTTAAAAGGAAAAATTTTGAAAAAGGAAATTTGATTTTTTAGATACAAAATTATTTATTCCACTTCCCTTATCAAAATAAGTCAAGATCAAAATATTTTTATTGTCAAATTCTGAAATCTAGATGATTATAATTAAATATCGTTCGTACATCTGATGTTTTAATATATATTGCTTAAATCTACCAATTGATCTAAATTTAGTTAACCATTTTGAAAAGTGAAAGGATTTTTATGACCAAATATAAATTTAAAAAATAGTTCAAGAAACTTCTGTAACACAAATATTTACTTTTTAGTGTATTCTTTTTTGACTTCTACTCATGCTTTTATTTTCAGCCTCATATTTGTTGAAAGATAACACTAAATGGAAGATTTTTTTTAAAAAAAGCAAGAAATGGTAATTTTACGAAAAATCATTTGAATCTTGTTGCCTTTTTTCATCCTTCTGCTTAAAAATAATGTAAAAAGACATTTTCTTTGTTTTCAGTGATAACTATCATAAAATATTGTTCTACATAGCTGATAATAATAGTTACTGTAGAAGAAAATATTTTTTGTTTACATTTCCATATCCTAAAATCACTCTTGCATCGTATTTGACAATTTTATTTTTACCCCCCCCCCTTTTTTTTTTTTTGAAAAATTCTTTTTCGGGAAAGAAACATTGATCTTTTTTTCTCAAAAACTTTCAAAAAATATGGCTTATCCATAAATTTTAAAATTTCAAGAAAACCTCCATCAAAATCATTCCTTCAAATTCAAGATTCATTACCAGAGAATATTCCTAAAATTCAATGTTTTCTTTGAAATTATTAAATGATGATTTATAATAATAATGCATACCAACAACTAATGTATTCTCATATTAATATAATATTCAACACTATGCAATTGTGTCGTGATTATGGATATCTCTATATAATTACGTTTATCTATAATAATACCATGAGATCAATATGAAGTAAGTAATTTTTATTTAACCATGGTTCAATGTTTTGCATATAGTTTAGATTCAAAATTTTGACAAGAGTTTAAGAAAGCGATATTATGAAGTTATGAAGCACTAAATATGCTTGACTTTTATCAGTAGACTGTTATTTCTGTTAGGCAGCTGTTTCTCCTATTTATCGTTTGGAAATAAATTTTGTTGCCTTTTTATACTATTCTTCAACAATAATCACCTTGCTCATTTTCAAACGTTAGAGATGAATTCTACTAGGCAGATGTATCTACTATTTATCGTTTGGGAATAAACTCTTGTTGCATTTTTAAACTATTCATCAGCAATAATCAACTACATTTTCAAACGTTTTGATGAGAATATACAAATTGATTATTAATAAAGGTCTATGAACTTCTAAATAGCTATTCTATATATCTCTCTTTTTGTTAAGCTTGTGAAAGACAAGTTGATGAAAATATGTTGCCAACTTTTCTAGTTTTTAAAGTTGTGGTTTCACCAAGCTAATCACTCTTGAAAGCCGCAAAACACATCCATTACTAATCATTAAAGGTTGCTTCACCTTGTCCAAAAGAAATTTTGTTACTTAGTATTACTTGCAATTTGAGACGAAACAAAAACAGAATGAATACAAAAGTTTAATATGGCTTCTGTCCTAAGGTAATATAAAGGAAATGAAAACAATTGTTGCCTGTTGATCGTGGATAAAGAAAATGTCTTGTTGGCTGTATTGTAATGTTCTATTGTCCCCTGTTTGCTGAAAAAAAGATTTAATGGTTTTCAATAATGAAAGTTGCCGAGCTAGTTACTTAATATTCTTGATATTCAATTTCTTTAAAGATACAGTTTAAACTGCGCAAAAAAAATGAATGAAAACGTTCAAAAGGGTTTTGAACGTATGCACAGAATCAAGGCATTTACCAATACAGACAAAAGCTATTGAAATTTATAATTCTTTAAGAAATAAACTTCAGAATATTCATTATTTATATTCTAAGAGGTTATTATCCAAATAAATTTAAATTTGAATATCAAATTATTTTTTCGGCGTGAGGAGGGGAATGGTGTTATTCGAATAAAAGCAGGAAATTAACTCTAATTAAATCTTACTAGGCACTTGAAGTTGCTATAAACTAATCTGAGAATTTAAATTAAGTAAAAATGAAAAAAAAGGGAAATAAAACTGAAATTTTGTTTTATAAACATAAAGTAATGAAAACAATCGCTAAAAATATTTCCATTACTTGCTTAGATTTAATATCTGGTTTTAATAAACTAATCTGTTTGCTTCTGCATTTGTATATGCGTTAGAACATTGTCAAGAAAGAGAAACAATAACATATCTTGAAGGAATCAAGCAAAAATAGAAAAATAATAATTAAGTTTAGATCGGGTGCAAAAAAGAAGAAATTGTTGCTCTAAAAATATCATAATATTGCTCATTAACTGCAGTAAGCTGTGGTAATTCTCATTAACCAGTTTTTTTCTTTACTTTCATTTAGTTTCTTTTCACAACTAACTGCAAAATGATTGCTACCAGTAGACTAACTGCATTTGACTTAAACCCACTAATGAAACCCGACTCGATTACATCCGTGACTTATAATTAAATTTTCCCTTTATGAACAGTGGCCTTGTTTCTATTTTCACACAATTCATTAAGAATCGTTTGCAAAAATACATAAACGCAAATTATCTCACGTTTGGAGGATCTTATTTGGTCGAAACAGTTTCTTTTGATTTTCACTACAAGTATAAACCATTAAGAAATATGAATTCTCTGTCAGCTAAACAGTTAGGTTTAACACAATTATTGTTACAATCTTCTATGAGTTTAGACCTATTCAGAGCTCATAAAGAATAGAGACATTGTGTAGCAAGCAATTAGCAGTTTTTTTAAACGCCGAAAACAATGAAAGAAGAACGAAAACTGCAAAAAAAATTCTAACTTAGCATAAAACAGTAATTTTACTGTCATTTTAAACACTCGAAAGAATTCAGAGGAAACTAGTTAGGCATGTAAGCTCAATATGAGTTATAGCAAAGGCAGTAGTTTGTGAATTTGAAAGCTAATTTTAAGTGTTAGTTTTGTTATATATTTTAAGAACTCTCACTGCTCATTAGGTTTTCGATGCAGGAACACCGTTTCTTTGAAGGTATTCAGTAATTTTAGACCAAATGTATTCAATTTTTTTAAAGAGGAGGAACACGCAGTTTTGCTAATTTACTCTGACAAAGAAAAGAATGCACAGATCATGAGTTTACTTTTACGGCTTGAAGCAGTTCACTTCAGTTCGTCTAGAAAATGGATTCCTTTAAGTTTCTTTACTTAAATCTATAGGATTATTTTTTTCTGTTCTTTAGAACGGCTATTTATATCCGTAGAAGAAGGAGAAAGCTTTACTGCTCTGAACACTGTTTGTACGAATGAGCTCTTACAGAAGATAATAGCTCTGAATTTGTACAGGATCTCTTAAAGAGACCATACATTTTAAAATTTAAAAAAAGCATGTAGTCGTTTTTAAAGGAATATAAAAAGCTTTTGCAGTAATAGATAAATTTTAACCATTGTACTTGGTTTAATTGACTTCGAAAATTTCAGTTTAATAAACTTGACCTCATTACATATTTTAAATAAAATGTCCAAAATTGTTCATAAAAGACTTTCTCAAATTGTTGAGCTTTTTCTTACAGCGTAACGATACATAAGATATTTTTTTAAATCCTAAATCCTTTTTTACTGGCAAGATAAAATATATTTTGAATAAAAAAAAGTGTAAATTCAGATCGTTTTCTTATTTTATTTTTTATT
>JAOUZG010050968.1:10145859-10168219 GCA_026289955.1 Argiope argentata | reverse complement strand
ATATATATGTATGTATGTTTATGACATTTCGATAAGCATTTTCGAAAGAGGTCGAAGCAATTCACTGGTCAAGAACTTTTATTTTCGTGATAATTGCAGGTGACAAAAGATTTCATGTTATTAAACAACAGCATTTGGTAATTCTGGGGGGAGGGGAGAGAAAAGAAAAAGAGAGAAACCTTTCAGCCGAGACAATCTTTTTTTTAAAAACAAGTTTTCTGCGGTTTGGCGTGGGAGAGGGAGTTAAAAATGAATATTATGTAAATAAAGTAAGATTATAATTCGCTTTTCTTACAAACTAAAATAAAAACAGATAACGCTTTTCTTTAATCGACTCAGAGAATAATTGCAAAACTGCATTGATTTTCATTGCTTACATGTTTTCTTGCATTTTATCGACTTCTTAATAGCATCTTATGAGCGATATGATTCAGATATAATGGAATTTCAAAAACATAAGGAACATAATAATATAATAATAATAATAGACATAAGTAACATAAGGGACACAATAATATAATAATAAACATAAGTAATATAAGGGACACAATAATATAATAATAAACTTAAATAACATAAGGAACACAATAATATAATATTAAACATAAATAACATAAGAAACACAATAATATAATAATAAACATAAATAACATAAGGAACACAATAATATAATAATAAACTTAAATAACGAAAGAAAAAGATTGAACATAAGAAGAAGAAAAAAGTGAAATAAAAATGGTCTTAATGAGGGCCATTGCAATTCAAATGCACAATAGAAAATTTTATTTATGTTATTTAAATTTATATTGTTTGATAAAATAAACTAAATTAAATAAATAATTATTTTCTAAATTAATATCAAAATCATTAATGCGACTTTTTTGGTTAATTCTTATATTATTTGACCTTTACACGTAGTAGTAATAATAATTTAATCAATTATAATACATGAAAGATAAATTTCATTCATTTAGTGTGTTGCATTTTGGAGTCATCGCATTCACATATACATGACTGGAAAACAAGATACGAGAGTCAGATCAAAATTCGATAATATTTGGTAATAAAACTACATGCAAGATTTCATCCACCAATCAATCCTCTTGCTATTTTGAGTAATCATGTTCACGTGCATAGAGATGGCTTTCCAGTTAATAGATTTAAATTGAAATTGTTTAAGCTTAATAATTTTGGTGTAAGGACCAGATAAAAAGCTTCATTCCTTTTTCTTGTTTCATTTTGAAGTTATTGTGCTCAAATTAAGGAAGAGTTTTTAGTTTAGTTATATTAACTTCCCATAGTAAAACAACCCTAGGGTTATTTTGGAACGGAATTTGTAATTTTGAACCTCGGCCAGATGGCGAGGACGACACCTGAGTTTGCCAAAATGGCCCTAGTTTCGTTAAAAGGAAAACGTGGGGGTAAAAAATGCGCATTCGTTCTATTTTTTTCTTTTTTGCGTATATGAGTTAATGTCTGTTGTATTTTGTATTTATAAAAGGGCGAGTCAAATGAAAGCGAGCCACTCATGACAAGCAGAGTACTTTATTGAAAAATAGTGTCCACGAACATTGATACATTTGTAAAAATTGACAAACGAGAAGCCTGATTCGCGTTTCATTGAACTTCTTGGGCTGCTGATTCAAATAGTTGTAACTGATTCCTTGACGACGTCGTCCGACACGAATCTGGTATCTTTGAGATGATTTTTCAATTTCTCGAAACTGTGAAAGTCGCATGGTGACAAATCTGAGCTGCATGGAGGATATTGCAGCATTTCCTATTGGAACTTTGCCAGTTGTGTCTTAACCATATCAGTGACGTGGGGACAGGCATTGTCATGTAGCAAGATCAAACCATTGGTTAATCTTCCAGATTATTTGTTCATGATTGCGGCAAGGAGCCGATCCAGTGCTACACAATATCGTGAACTATTAATAGTCTCTCCAGGTTTAGCAATTTTGATCAGTAATGGCCCCTGACGATCGAAAAAGAGTCAATAGAACCTTTCTCGAGAAAATGACAGCCTTTGCTTTCTTTGCACACGAGGAACCGAACCATTCTTGTTCAAGGGGGTTGGCTCACTTTCATTTGACTCGCCCTCACATAAACTAGCCGCCTTTGGCGACAAGCTTGTTTTCTAGATTACTGGTCTCTCAGGCAATTAAATGATTAATATGAGATTTATTTAATGCGACTGAAAAACATGAATTCAACTAAATAAGATTTATATAAATTCAAAAATGTACATTTATTAAATAGAAACAGAGGTTTTCCTATTACGGAATTATCAATCAGCAAAAGCGTACGACTGAATTTTTAAATAAATGATTTTGAATTCCCTCATGATATTTTTAAAAAGATTATTTGTCAGAATAAATTTAAAAAAATATTATTAAAATTAAGAAGGAAAATTTTACGGAATTCAAATTAACATCATTAAAAAATATGGTTTTGAGTCTTGAAAAATAATTATTTTGAAATATTGGAGTTTTAATTTCCATAGGCAAGTTACAGCAATTATTTATCTCGAGACGGTTAGGCCTATTTTTGCGCTCGATTAAATTTTCTGTTTCTTGACTTTTTTCATATTTTCTTTCCTCTGACTGTATGGATAAGGTTCCCGTTTTGGCATACAGCAGTCAATGAATCCTCTCCAATAAATTCCGCACCGCATTTTGAAGCACCATTAATTATATAAGCGAAGATTAAATTAAGTACTGCAGTAAAAAAAGTTCAATGAAGCAGATTAAAATGTTTGTAAGAAGCTTTGACTGTTGCCATTCGTCAATAAGAAATGAGTGATTTCTCTGCCACGTACATTATTTTATGTATATATAGATGATCTTCAAAGCAAATGAAAGATGAAGATGTAATCATTAAAAAAATCCTCAATAACTAGTATTAAGAACGGAAATGCTTTATAAAGCCAAAAGAAACATCAATCAGTTTTCTACTATCATATCAACATCAGCTAGCAAATTAATATCCAATTACAGACTAATAACTCACGCGGAATTTTAATAAAATTAATGCCATCCATTCATTCCCTTTTTCATTCACAACGGCGATCTCGAGCGTCAAAAACAATCATTATCTAATTAAAATATCAGCAGTATCAGCGCTGAAATTCAGCAGGTTTTAAATCAAACGATTTTTTTTGTTTTGTTTTCAAAACCGACAGCGTAACGGCATCAAATTTAAAAACAGCCTCGATTCCGTACATGTAAAACGGGCAGTATATATTCAAAGATCAAAATTGTTTTTCATCACTTATTTATAAATCAGAATGCAGTTTGATATGGTTATTTTGATAAATGTTATCTTTGAATTAAATAAACAGAGGAGAAAATATGCAGATATATTTATATGAATATATTTATTATTTCGTTTTAAATTAAATTAATCTCGAGAGAAACTGACATAATATTTTTGGATAATATACGATTCAATTATGGATTATAACAATGAAGAAAAATGAGTTCTTAAAATTGAAATAATTTCATCATCATTGGAATGGTGGGATTGTGATAAACAATAAATAATTTAAAGCAGTTATATTGAAAGAAAAAGGTTTAAAATTATGTAATTTTGCGTATTTTTTAACGAATCTTTAAACAGAAAATACCGATTTGTGAAGCTCAACATCATGTAAAATCATGTTACATGAAGCTCAACATCATGTAAATTTATACCACAATGTTTTGGAAATATGAACTTGTGTTCTCAGAAACCAGCTAGTGAGCATGCGCAGATTCAAAATTTTTGTTAATGATTAAATAATAATCTAAATATTTGCTTGTGTTAAATATTCTGTGTGGTATTTAGATGTTTAATGTTCTGATATATCAATTATTATATTTCAGTCAATTATTTATTTAATTAAAATTATTATATACAATGAATTTACTAAATTTTGATAATTTTTAGATATATTCTTGAAACAATAAACATTTCGCCTTTTGAATTTTGTGGCGTACATTACTATTAGTTAAATCTAGTATTTAGTATTTCTTTAAATAAAACTTTTTAATGAAACAATTTAAATAACTGGTAGAAAAATTAATAAACAGAACTGACGGAAGATAGAAATTAATTAGATGGTAAAATTTTAACGTGATATTTATTACAACTGATTGAGAGTGATAAGTGATTTATGTAGTAATTTCAATAATTAAAATACAGTTTAAAATATAATTTTCTTAATTAAACAGAATTTTTAAATTCCAGTTTAATGACAAAATTGGAATAATTAATAAAAAGAATTTTTAAGTAGAGTTGGCCAAATTTACTATACTTAGATTAAAATTTTGTAAGTGTACTAGTTTATTACAACTGGCTGATAGTGAACAGTATATATTGCAATTATTTCAATAATTGAAGCACAGCTCGGAATATAATTGTCTGATTTAATCTTAATTTTTGAATTTTAAATCTTAGTTACGTAATAAATTTTTAAAATTTGAACTGTAAATTACTTTAGTAGACAAGAAGAACTTTTTCTTTTATTAAAAACAAATTTTTCTTTAAAGATAGAGACTTCTAAGCTAAAAAAACAAGAATTTATCTTCTACGACAATGTATTTTGAATTTTTTTTTTTACATAAGATTGATACTTATTTTTATAAAATGTTATAGTTTTCACATAAGCCTAAATTAAGTCTAAAAGTAAAAAAAGTTATCTCCAGAATGCAAACAGATACATAAATCCTGGGTTCAAACTGAAATTTGTTACTTGTAAAATACAAATTTAATTGAATAGATATGAATTTAATATAATTTTCATTGGCACTAAGCATGGCAATTAGCTGCGCATGAATATAAGAAAATTTAAAACGCTGTTCCATAGTTCTACAGAAAAAAAACACCAGAAATTTTGTAAAATAATGTAAATAATGAAATTAGTTCATTTATAAATAAAATAAATTTTACAGAATAATTCTGACAACAATTTAAATTATTCTTGAAAAAAGTATAGTTTAATGTTTTCATTTCATACATTCCCGTACGTTACTTTACATTTTCAAATAAAATTGCAATGTGACTTTATGTGCGAGTCAGATTGAATAATGGCTAATGTGAGTCATTATAGAGGAAACAAAATGCTAAATGTAATGAAAATGCAATTTTTTCTGGAAACATGTAATTTTTTAAACATGTACCTTTCAAATACTAGAAAAACAATGATTCATGTCTTTTCATTTATACATGTTACATTGCAGTAAAATGAAGAAGAAATATGAATGCTGTTAAAAATACCATTACTTAAATTTATTACTTGTTGCACATTTTGACTGTAAATAATAATCAATAACATGTCATTGTTAAATAAACCCTAATTTTCCTGAATAATATTAATGAGTTTGTGCCATTAATCATTTAGTTGACATATAAAGGCGATTTAAAGGTTCTTTATTTTTTATTATTTTGGTTACTTGTCAAAAAGATCACAGTTTCTTTTTTTATATTTGTTCAAGTAGAGTTAAACATAATTATTCATAATTAGTCGTGACAGGTGACCAGATGATAAGGACAGGAATATTAGTTATGTTTGACTTCAGATAAATTGGTTAGATATACTTTCATGTCCATGATTTTGCCAAATATTTAGAGATTAACGTCATGTTATTTTAATTGTTTTATTTAAGTTTCATTTATTGTATACATGATCCCCCCTGGGGAGCACCTCGATATGAAGATGAGATCTTCAGATGAATTTTACAGCATCACGTTCTTTCCCATCCATGACATCAATTTTCTTGTTTTTTCTTAGCCCAATGTCAATCAATATTAAATCATTATTAATAAACAATTTTCACAAGCGAATACAGTTTTTTAAAGTGATCACTGCCCTTTGGGGGACACCTTGAAATGAGGATGAGATGCTTCCGGCATGGTGGTAGGATCTCGCCACCCTACAAGCTAAACTGTAGGTGTAGGTTAGACTCCTCCCATCGATGACGGGACTTATTTCCTACGGGAAGGGTTGTATCGTGACCGGTTAGGGTCTTTAGGACTCAACAATAATTCCCTCCAGTGTTGCTGTTGCGGCGAAGCGGTCATTCAGTTCTATGGTTTATTACGTGTGTCCACGGAAGGGTCGGAGAGTCTGATATGACTTATTGTATACATGAACCTTTTTTAGTAGAAACGGTGGCATACCAACATAATGCTCTTAAAACGGATGTATGCGATTCATCTATCTTCTAAACTTTGTGATATTATTATTCTAATTTTATGTTTGTCTTGTAAATTACACATCAAACAGAATTTTTCTAATTTAACTTCCAATAGAAAGAACAAATAAAAGAATGTGCAGCATATGAAAGAAAATCAAACGATCAAATATTTGTCAAACAATAAAAATTGCTTAAATTTCAGGACAACAATACAATTTACTGTTGGAAATTAGGGAACAACATAAAAAAAACTCCAAAATTCAGGAAAAATCGAAGAGGATTTCAAATTGATATAACTATCAAAATAATTTCCCAAATTTTGACTTGATGTAAAATTTATTTTTGTACAGTAATATTTTCGAACTTTATCGCAAAAAACTGCCAAGATTTTCCTTAATTTTTAATTCACTGAAATAAAAAAATAAATCTAATAAAAAAAATTTAAAAAACCGACACATTTTATATATGACATTTTATACGACACATTTTATTTTTATGTCAAAGTATATATGTGCCATGTTGTAAAAGCTCTGTCAAATGGTCGACAACGTAGAATTATACGTGATTTTGTCCTTTTATCAGTAAACATTTATATTAAACATTTATACATAGAAGTTGTTCTCACATTTTCGAAAGATTTTAATGCATTTTAAATCAGGTTTCTGTCAATAATCCTTACATTTTAAATTTTTTGTTTGATTACAGTTTTGTTAAGATATCATTCTTCGCCATAACTTCCGTGATAGTTATCCTTTTTCAAAATTCATTCGGAGTCTACTACTCATCAAAACTCATATTCAAATCAAAGTTTTAATAACTTGTGAATTCCAATTTACATCCGGAAACAAGTATTCGGGTAATTAGTTTCTGTGAGTTTTGAAGAAAGAGTGTTAAAAAAAAGAAACTTATCATTTTGATTATGGTAAAAATTGAATTTCAAAATCAAACATTTCCTTGAAAAACACATTTTAAAACAATACCTAATGGTGCGAACAGAATATTTATCTTCATGAAACAATACTTACATCCTTGTAGCCTCATTTAGTAAAATTTTAATAGAAATATTTCTCATCAAAAAGTGTCTAGAAGAATAAGTTCGCGTTCCACTTTGGAACAAATAATTTTTTAAGGAATTGAACCATCATTGAATATCCATCTAAACGCATATCAGTGAAAATTCAATTAAAAAAAATAAAAGAATGAAAGAAACAAATTAATGTATGGTAACATAATAAAATATATAGTACTTACTTGAACATCATTTTAAACGAAATATTTACATCATTTCAGCTCCTTAAACTATACAACAACAGTAATATTTTAAAATTGATAATTGAATGTGATTAAATAATTGAAAATTGAATTATATATAGCAGTGTGTAATAGTTAATACCGAGTGTCCAAAAAGTTCTCGCACTCCAAATTAAAAAAATCATTTTCCATGGGTTTTTTTCAAGTATATTATATTTTTCCATACGAATAATGAAACTATGGACATGCTTGAAGTTTTTTTCGGCGATCGACTTATCTCAAAAAATCTTTGGCCACCTCGATCTCCTGATCTGACCATCCCGGACTTTCTTCTGTGGAGATATTTAAAGGACAAAGTTTAAGAAGGTGATCCTCAAATAATGGACGATTTGAAAATCGCAATTACCCAAAGGATACAAGAAATCACTCCTAGCATGTTAAAAGGCGTTTCGAAGAAATTGCGCAAACGAGTTCAGCTTTGTCTCCAAGAAAAGGGTGGACTTTTTGAACATTTATTATAAATGTGAGTTCAGAATTTTTTCTTAGTTATGTTAAAAGTACTTTTTATCATTGGCATAAAAATAATTATTTTTAAACCTATTGTTTTTGTAAAATAAATTCGCAAATCATCAGTACGGGAACTTTTTGGACACCCTTTATAATTCACCTGTTGACTAGATTAAAATAGATTAATATTTTAATAGAAGATAGGGCTGTGCGTCTTACCCATAAGCTGGGCGTCCCGTGTTCTGGCATGGTTGTTGTTCTTCTGTGTTCTATTTGCAAGGTGTGTGAATGTGCCAACCTGTAAAAAGGGGCTTTGCAAGCGAATGTGATGAGGGAGTAGCTAAGTCGTACTCTTTGATCTAGTAAGCACAACTACAAAGCCAGAAACGCTGTTAGGCGTAAATCACCGACAACTTCAGAGAACTTGTCCTTGGCAAGTGCCATTAGAAACAATAACAACAAAATATTTAGATGAAATTTGCATCAACTGTTTATCCTGACGAATCAACTAATCATTAGCTTTTTTGGTTAGGATCTTTAGGTCAAAACAGATTTTTTTTTCGTTAGTGCGAAAAATATCAGATCACAATAAAAAGAATTTTATTAGGTAATTATGAAATAAAAGAAAGATAGTATGTATATAGAAGAATACTTACCCTTTTGATAATTCAAGTAGCTTGTTCATTCTCCCAAGTAAATAGTCATGCTGTGCTTTCAGTGAATCATGCAGAATACACCTACAAAAAAAAAGGTTAAATAATTAGTTTCTTTATTACTATCCTCCTATAAAAGTGATTTAATATTTTGTTCATACTTCAATACTTATAACCCCGGAAGGTCTTCAACAATTTCCTAATGAAAGAGGTCCACATCGAAAGATTTATGTGAGCATTTGTTTCTAAGACTGAATATAGCAATTTTTCGGGGGGGGGGGGTTATAATTTTTATTTTAAATTTTGTCAAAAGTAGTTTAAGTAGAATTTAAATTTTAAATTTCATAAAATAACTTAATCAGTAATTTAAATTTTTATAAAAAATTGATAACGATTTTAATTTTATGAATTATAACACAAGGTCACTCAGGGTTCCGTTTGTGGATGATTATTTTCTAGATTAAATGCCTATTAGATGAATGTTATGACCAACTCAATCAATGGAGTCATACTCAGACAGTATGCTCAGTATTCTCTAGGAAGAGTAAATGTACAATTTAAATCACTTCACATAGCTTTCTAGAATTCTAAATCCTTGTTATTTAAAGAATGATATTTGTTGCCAAAAACTGATAAATTTGTTAGATCTTCATTTTCAGAGAGGAAATCTGTTTTAAGGCTTGCAAAGCTGTGCTTGTAGCTTATACTCTGTATAATCCAAACGATTCTTAAAATATCGAGCGTCACATTTTGCTTATTTTTAGATTCATTTAAACTTCTAAAAATATTATGCTTCTTTTTTTTTCAATTCCAACTATTAGTTAAACCTCTGCCTATATATATATCTTGTTCGAATTTTCAATCATTAATTAAATACTTTTTATTTATCCACTCAAGTTCAAATAAATTGTTTTAAACTTGTAATGGTTGACACTTGATGTTAATACAGTTTTTTTTAAATTATTGATTAATTAATTAGGTTATTTTTTTATTAAATTAAAACTAACTTTCCTGCTAAAAATCTGCATTTTCACACCATAAAATGAGTAAGACTTCAGTCTTTTTTTTGTCCCCCTAGTGAGGTTAGACTTATGTTTTCGACAGATTATTTTAAACGATTCTTTTTATTTTCTAAGTGTTTGGTGCATTTAAAATTAAACATTATTAATTAATCGATTTTTCGGATTCATTTTGAAGTGCTTTTGAATTAAAATAAAACAGAATAAAGGAAATTAAAATTTTCTAATCTGTATTACGTTACCCCAACTGGCGTAGAAAATTTGTGCATTTGTGTTGCCCAATTGGCGTTGAAAATTCACGCATATTCAACTTAATATTATGATTTGGTCTTATATGTATACATATTTATATTAATTGTAATTCTTTAATAAAATTTAACCAAAATAAAATTAACCAAAGTATTGAATAAAAAGTCCTAAGTAGGAATTGACCTAATTTTTTAATATATCTTACTTGTTTATTATTTTATTTTTCTGTTAGCTATCTTTTAGAATTGTAAATAGCAACATTTAAATATAATCATCCAGTTATTTTTCAAGATATCACATATCGCTTTTGCTATTATAGCCTCAATTTGGACAACAGTTTCACAAAACTTCTGTTCCAAAATCTCCGAAATTTAATAATCTCTTGAAATGAAAATTATATATTACAGTATTTCAATAAAATCTACACAAAATATCTAAAATATTTTACACGATAAATAAATTTTCAACAAATATAAAATAACAATGACGATGAAAACTAAACAAATATCTAAATGTTTTCAAAGAATTTTTTGAAAAGGATACAACAAGTAAATACGTGTGAAAATTACTTGGTAAGTGAAGCGAATCAAATTTCTGTTAGAAAAAATGAAGAGTTAAAAAATCTAACTGGTTTAAAATGACTGTTCTGATGCAAAAGAAAAAACAAAAACTTGAATATAAATAAAACAAAAGTTATTTGCTTATTTTTCAGTTTATATTAGATTCTAAGGTGAAACATTTTATAATTCGTTTCTTTTAGTGCTTTCTGGCTATTTTTAAAATATTCGGAACTTTCCCAGCAACAGAATTCTAAAATTTTAAATAAAATTTACTATATTCTTTTTCATAACTATTCCTTATGAAATTCTAAATATTATGAAAGAAAAGCAAGTAATATATATATAAAATTTAAGCCAATTCCTACTTATGTCAACCAAGAAAATTTTTATTTTATTTACTTTTTGTTAAATAATTATAATTAACATAAATAATTTATCAAAAAATTACTAATTTTCACATTCTTCACCTTCACGTGAAAAATACTAAAATCCTCGCATTTTAACGATTGAGATATTGCCTGCTTATTTTGATTATCATTACAAACTGTTTAAAATTCTATTTAAAGTATTAAAAATTAATTAAATTTAATTAATGAATTATTACTTTAAAAACTGTATTAATATCAAGTGTCATCTACTACAAGTTTTGAAAAAATATATTTGAGCTTGAGTGGATGAATAAAAAGTATTTTATTAATGATTAAAAATTTGAACAAATATAAATAGGGAGAGAGTAACTAATAGTGGGAATTGAATTATTCTCTAATCCACATAAAGAAGTGTTATTAAAAACAAATGAATTATTATTAATATTATCACAGTTAAGTAATTGGATAATTTTTTAAACTTTAAGTGCAAAAATACTCATTCTGATTCGGGGTTTAAAAAAATAATGAATTAATCTTCAATTAATAAAATTTCATTTGAATGGAAGAGAAAAATTGATTAAAGTAATATTAAAATATTCACCGCCTTGATGCAAAAAGTGATTTTAAAGTTAAAAAAAATTTGGATACAGATTTAGATTTTTTTATAAGTAATTGTGTTCGCTGATTCGCTTTAAAAATGGAGCATTCTTAATTTCTTAAAGTAATAAATTCAAAACAAATTTTTTCAAAAATCTCTAAACTAAAAGCATCTTTAAATAATTAATTATAACATTAAATTTGAATTTCTAAAGTTTAGAAAATTGAACCAATTGATTAAGTGCATATTACATAATTTTATCAAACTTGTAAAATAACCGAGTAAATTTTTGAATTTATGAAATTTTTGAAAAATTAACAATTTGTTGAAGTTTCGCGAAACTTTAAATGGCCGTCTCATTCCCTGGTTTTTCTTCACCATATTCTAAGTTTAAGGAAATTACTTCAGTTTAATTAAACAAATTTAATTCTTTTTAAAGCGAATTATTGTTATTAATGATTTGTTTTTATTGAGAAATAGATTTTAATATTATTAATCAAACAACGTTTGAATAAAAACTTCACGGAAGACGTATATTTCTTTTTAATATTAAAAAGAAAACAGAAACCGATGAAAATTTACCTTGATATATAAAATAATTTTAAAAAAATATCATTGTTATATATATGAAAGATTCAAATAACCACACTTCAATAAAGTACTTTTAAACCATTCTAAAGAACCTATATAAAGATCACATAAACGCAATCAACGCAGCAAATGATCCGGACTAGGTTAAAATGCTAATCTAAAGGGCTCTCAAATTTGTCCCCTGACTTCCAAAACCAGATATTTTTATCCATTTTAATTTAATCTTACAAAAAGCTTTAAAGAATTTTTTTTTGGAAAAAAAAACTGAAATGAAAGGTCAATTTAAGGTCATTTGCAAACAGAGTTTGCTTAGATTATAAAATAACATAATATAAAACTTTCAAAAGGTAATTAATGAAGTATAATGTTCCGACCCTGAAAATACATTAAATCATTTTCGAGGTTTCATCTCAAAATTGTGATGTCCCTAGGCAATTTTCTACTTTCTAATTATATATATATATATATATATATATATATATATATATATATATATATGAAAGTGAATATATGTTAATAAATGCATATATTTGAAAAATACACATATTAAGCATATATTATCCCGATGTTTTTATATTATTAATTATTCAGTCCTGCATATTATAAACGATAAATGCTTTTTTTCGTCTTTAAACATGAAACATTATATTGTTTTTTAATATTCTCCAACTGCTCTTTAATAGTCTTTAGCAAATTAATTTACTTATTAAATTCGAATTAAAAATTAACATTTTCAAGTTGTTTTCTTATGTAATTGAACTGTAAATACATAAGAAAACAAAATAACACATAATCTATTTAAACTAAATAAACAAATACAATACATAATCTATTTAAAATTTAGAAATTTTTTTTGGTTAAGATTAATCTGTGTGAAAAATCTATGTAATTCCTATGATTTCTCTTTCTATTTAGATTCATCACTTTTTATGAAATTAAACCATTTTTCTGTTTAATTTGAATGGATTGGATTAAAAAATATTGTTAGCACCAATCTTTTATTGAAATTATCTCATGATAATACAAAATAAAACCAATAATTAAATTGCCTAACTAATAAAAATTATTGCAGTGAATATATGATAGTATTCATGATATAAAAATTTTACAATATAATACATAAAAAATATTTTTCAAAGTGAAATATTCTGAATAAATAAAAGAATTTTTATTTTGCAACTAAAAAATTAAAATGCTTTCTTAATTGATCGACACATCCTACATTTAAATAAAAATTATTCCATTTTATTTTTTTACAAAAAATTATTAAAATAGTGTAAATATATATATTAGATATTTAAAAGACTAACTAAGAAAGTCTATACGAAAGTAATAAGTGGAATTAATGTCTATATTGGTATTCAGTTCATTGGCATTTTACATAAAAGGTTCGAATCAATAAACCAGGCGAGCTATTTAATATTCAAATTCAAACCTGCTGCCATCTAGTGAAAGAGGAATGTATTTAAATCAGGAATTCTACGAAAAGAACTCAATTAATATGAATAAGTAAGATAAAAATAAGCAATCAAGTATACAACATCTATAAGAATCAATTTTAATGAGTTGATTTCAAATTCTGAAATCAGGAACACAAATAAGTAGAGCCACGTGACTAGTAAAAGAATGCTAGTGTACTTCATTCCTTTTCAAACATCAGGAAACAGAGTTGTTCATCAAGAATTTGAATTATGAGAGAATTTTATTCATTACAGTTGCATGAACGAATTTGTTTTTTTTTAAACATTTGAAGGGAATGACTAGCGTTTAAAAAATAATATTGTACTTGATATCGAAATAATTCATATTTTTAATTGACTTCTTTACAGAATACATACAGTAATAATCTACCTTGAGTTAAGAAAATAAGCAATAATTAGTCATTAACGTAATATGAAAGAATTTCACTTAATGGAACTATTTGAAAAATGGATTTAAATAAAAAAAGAATTGTACATCGTTGATAGTAATGATGAATTTTGCTGTAAAATTTAAGAGAAATACTTAAGTGTGCTTTATTTTCTGAAAGTTAAGATCAAAGAGCAATGCTTGCCTCATTATTATTAGATAAAATTTGCCCTTCCTTTGTAATAAATTGTAAAAATTATAGCAATCTCTTTCGCATTGGTTAGTTGCGAGCTATTAGCGAAAGAATGTGAAATCCGAAACAGCTGCAAATATATTTTTCTGTATATCTTATTAAAACACAAAATTCTCCAAAGAATCTTCCTTCTTTATCACTTAATTCTAAAATGGAAATATTGCCTGTAAATAAATGTTTGATATTTAAAAGGATTTATGTAATAAACAAGTATACTTTAAATTCCAACTGTACAGGTAATATCTGTATGCTGTTTTAGACAGAAATTCGTCTTTAAAAAGTTTGTTAATAGAAATATATTTTCTAATATTAGACCATAGTCAGTTCTGAGGACGAATTCTAAGAATATATGTAGTATCCTGATTTTATTGTTTGGTTTAACTTTGACCACAGTATGAAATCCTTGTTGTTTTGTTATATAGTTTAACTTAGTATTGTACCTGGCCTATCAGTATAGTGACAAATACAAGACTTGCACTTGTTCGTCTTCAGTCGTTGGCTTTATTTCAGCAATAAAATATTTACAATTTCTCATCCCTTATTAATATATATATAATTGTCGACTGAAGTCTGTAAATCTAGGCTAGGGTAGGTTTAGGCAGTGTAACTATCGGAAGCACAAATCCCAAATTCTGTTTTGGTCTCCCAAAAGTATCAACCAGGATTTTCTTTAATGCGTAATGTATTTATCTATGTATGAATAAAATAAAGCCTGAATAAAAATTTGTGATGGGATCGTTAATCCTGTTTTGATTACATTATGTTCAATTTTAGCTAAGGTTAATGAGCAGAACACTGAAATTTATATCATTTTATATTTATGCTGTTTCATTATATTCTCACTATAAGACCAGTTAGAGGTTATAGCAAATATTTTCCTTGGCTATTTTTTTTAAAAATTACTATTACTTTTTTCTTCATTTCTTGATGTATTTGGCAATGAACCTTTTTCTATTAGTGGATCACTGTTTATTTCAATTCGACTCTACAGATTAGTTTTTATTTGAGTTCTCAGAAACATTATGGATAGAGAAGGTTTTCCCCTGCAAGTAAATAAGAACAAGAGATAATTACATAATGCGAGAAAAAATCAAATGATATTTGATCTGATCTGAGATATTTTTTGCAGGACAGCAACCTATCTAGACTGGACATCTTCTAGTAATTCCACAAAAGCCATATTGTTGCAATATTCCCATACTTGTAATAGTTTTTATTTATCTCTTTAGTTAACAAATTTACCTAAACATATTGATACTAATCGAGAAAATTAGAGTTCACATAGATTTGAAGTAAATTTCCGCATAAAAATATGTTTTAAAACTGTGATAATTGACTGTCCTTTCAATAAGTTTATTCACTTTATTAACAAATTAAAGTATTAAAAAAACAAAAATTATTACTAGTATTAGTAATTTACTTACAGAAGGTATGTATCATGGTAATTAATCAAAATAATTATTTTTGATGGATTAAAATAATTTATAATGAAGAAACGTTACCTGGTTTGATTTTGGAAATCATGGACTAAATGAATGTTTATTCTTAGTTTTATTTATAAATTTCTAAGTAATGTAAGAGAGTGTTTTCTATTACATTTCCTAATTTGTTAATTTTTAAAGAAAAATAATTAGTACTGATAAAACGGGAGTTAATTTGGATATTGTCAATGCTTTAAAAAAAATATCGTTCACTTCGAAAATAAATGTTGATTTTATTGAGAATTGAAATTAATCACGCATTTTAAAAATTCTTTTTCAATTTTAAGATAATGTCAAAATTATTTTTACGATATTAATATTTTTAGAAGATATGGTTATCTATTTCCATAAGCAAATCATAATGATTATCCATCTGCTGAAGGTTAAACCTATTTTCACGCTCGATTAAATTTTTTGTTCTACTCCTTGATGTATTTTACATTTTTCCCCCTCTGTCAGAATCGTTTGAAGCGGGAGAAGAGATTATAATAATATTATTTTTCAGATCCACCAATTAACGAAGTGTTGAATTATGCGCGACTAAAATCGTTTGAATGAATCAGTTTGAAACGTGTGTATATCTGTTTATTTACATTTGACTTTCGTAATAAATAACATTTCATTATAAATAACAAGAGCGATTTCTGTGCCACGTACATTTGCGTCTTCTATAAATAGATTGATTATAAAAAGCTGCAGTTTAAAAAATACATCCTGAATTTTATCAATTCATCTTCACCGGTATAATCACTTACCAGAGGTATAACGCGTATTGATTACTTTTATTCATAAATATTCAAATTCATAAAATAACAAAATATTCGAATTTATAAAATATAAAAGATGTATTTTATCTTTCGGTTATTGTAAGGAACTGATGGACATGCATATTCCAAATGAGTAATTCTAAATATTCCTGCGATTAATAAATTTATAAAAACTGCAAGTCATAGCTTCCACTATATGTTAGGGAAAATAATTGAATTTATATTGATTATTATAACGTGCAATAAAAAAACATTTCTAGCAAACTGTTACTCTTTACCATGCGACTGTGACTGTAAATGAATAAGTATAGAACAATATTATTTAATCTGCTCTTAATTTAGTTTATTATGTGTTCCACAGATTTGAGGCGAATATTATTATGGACAATAAATAATGAGTTGAACGTTGTATTCTTTATGCGAAACATTTTGTGACAAAATATGCCCAATCTATTAATTTTAAATAACCTTCAAGCACTTCAATAATTATTAACAATATATTTAAACAGCTTAGTTTCTTACTTTGCATGGAAAATTCATCTTTTAAAACATTTTTGTTATCTTATGCATTTTAAAACATCCATTTAAATTTTATGATAATCAAAATGCTTTTTCATTCCATGCATTAAATATATTCAATGAATTTCATATATTTGTATTATTATAATATTCTATGTGGGGAATTTTAGTGAGTCCTTTTAAGATTTACTAAAATGTATTTGTCATTTATTATTCGAAGTAAAATATGCATTTACAGCCTTTTATTTAATTTGTCTTTGTGCGTAAATATGAACTTTTGTTACTGATTTTTCATTTTTTTCCTTGATGAACTACAATGCTTAAATTTTAAACAGTTGTGTGCACTTGATGACAATACAATATTTTAAAGTTTTATAATTATCAATTAACCGGCAATTTTTTCATTTAATCAACATCATATGATTATAATTTTGAATCGAAATGATTTTGATTTTATAGCATTTATAACATTGAATTGTGAAATATACTAATGCAAAAAGTAGGAACGTTTTAATTAATGCACTAAAGCGTAGAAATTGGTTTTTAAATTAATAATAATAAACCATTACAGATTAAAGTGCTGAAAAGAATGTCATAAATAATTAAGTCACAATGAAAATCACAAGGAAGAAAATTCGAATACATTCATTAAGAAATCAAAATGCATTTTAAATCAGTTTAAAATTCTAATTTTTTTTGAGCATCTTTATGAACACTTTACACTTCAGTGATTTTAATTGTGCATCCATATTATTAAATTTTTTTTAAAATCTACTTTTTGGTGAACTAATATCAGTATTTTAGAAAATTATTTTCATAATCTGAAATACATTTCAACCATACGGATCATTTTAAATCTGCGATTATAAATTAGAAAATTTCTTCTACCTTTATTGTGGTATTTAGAATGATGAAACGTACCAATAAGACTCACACCCAATGCGTCCCAAAATACCTTTATTATGTCAGGTTAGCATGTCATTTCACGTTTTGTGCACCTGATTCATATAACAAATGTTGATGGAACCTTGAAATATGACAGGTTGAGTTGTCATATGAAATGATACACACAAAGTTCTTTTGTATAGCAAAGAAACCAGAAGCGTAAAGATAGACACGCTTGCTTGGTCCTCAAATGACAGATACGTTTATCAAACTATTCATAAATTAACAAGCAAGCATGAAAATGTTCAATCAATTAATTCACGATTTTTAATTTTATTGGAAGATGTACAACCAATTAATTCACGATTTTTAAATTTTATTTGAGATGTACAACCAATTAATTCACGATTTTTAAATTTTATTGGAGATATACAACCAATATTTTCAGGATTTTAAAATTTTATTGGAAGATGTACAACCAATTAATTCACGAATTTTAAATTTTATTGGAGATATACAACCAATATTTTCACGATTTTAAAATTTTAATGGAGATGTACAACCAATTAATTCACGATTTTAAAATTTTATTGGAGATATACAACCAATTTATTCACAATTTTAAAATTTTATTGGAAGATACTTTATTTATTTATTTTGTTATAATTTATTGAAAATTATTACCATGGAAGAAATAGGACAAAAACATCAAACACAAATTTCATAATGGCTTGCTTTAACTTTAAAATCAAATTTGGCAATTTGAATTACGGTGTATCGAACTGCTGCATCTTCATTCTTCTTTTTAACTCAATAAACTTTTAATTAATAAGGTCCTTTAAATTTTTATTAATAAACTCTTAGTTTATTTATTTATTAAGCTAAATAGCCAAAGTTATCAGCCTTTTAAATTATTTTAAAATTTTTAACTATTAAAATATGAATAATACCGAGGTGAAAATGTGAAAATGTCATACATTCTATTCTAACTGTTATTTATATCTTTTATATGTTAAATTTAACTTTAAGATGGGAACTTAAAAGAAACAGAACAAAACTTTATGAGAATATTCTATCACAATAAATAAAAGTAAAATAATGAAATAATTAGTTATCTTTTTCATTTGAATTTTTCTATAACTGTTTTACTAAAAATTCAAAACAATCGAATCGTAATTATTATGATATGCTAACAAGTAAATTAAATATCTTTATCGTTATAGTATCTTATTTCTTAATAGAGCAGTAGAAATAATATATTAAGAATAGAATATATTCATTCGTCAATTAAATTTTACCAATCTTTTTTCTATACATCTTCCCTCCAAAAATTATAATATTTATGATTAAAATATTGTAACTAGATTTGAATTTTTACAATTTGTACTAACTGTCTTGATATTTTGGTCGGTCAAAAAATAGTTGCGCTGTTAAAAAAATGAGCATTATTTTATCCTGAACATTTTCAGCCGATTTCGAAAACTTATTTAAAAACAATCCATGCTACATTTCTTTTTCTTCTTTTTTTTAAATAGTGGTTAGAATTTTCGCAGGTGGAAATCAGCGCATCCGTTGATGACACAAACAGCTGGCAAGAGGGGAAGACAGCCCTTCACTTCCGAAAATAATTTCACCTTTTTGACGAACATTCCCAGCAGATGTCTCCATGAAAAGTGGACAAGTCGATGAGAAAATAGATACTGTGCCTGTGGCAAGTCGTCTTCCTCCAGTTAAGTGTTAAACAAAGAAAAAGTTAATGACCTAGAGATACAATGAGCGATTACTGTTGTTAATGAGTGTCCTCTAGTGAATAAATCAGCATCCATAATTGCAGCAGGAAACCCAAACATCCTTCGACATATCTCGTGAAGAAAGAAGGTTTCAGCAGAAAGAGATTAATTGGACTAATTCACGGAAGTGGAGATTCTTACGCCTTTTGAGCGGCGGCTACAACTTGATTTTGGAAAGGAAGTAGTACAATTTGTCTCTCCATTTTTATTGATTGGAAAAGTAGACACTCTAAATGGCTACCACGCGACAGAGGCTTTCTTCTTTTTAAAAGGGACATAATTGAGTGTGTTTGTAGATTCTAAATAACCTGCAACATCAAATTTGTTCGTATAAATTTAAAATGCATGGTTGCTCAGAATTCTATTTTTATTATTTTTTTCATTGCTTTCTCTTTATACATTGATTCTTTTTTTATCTTTCTATCTTTATATATATGAAAAGTAATGTCTCCAGCATGGCCATTATGAAAAAGACTTTTTTTTTCAATAAAAATTCATTGTACTCAAATATCAAGGATTTACTCGAGCACACTTTTTAAATCTTATTTGAACGGGTGAATTTTCTTTTTTTTTATTAAAATTAAATAAGGGGCTAAGAGTCTTAAAAGAGAATATAAAAAATTCTGAAGGGAAAAAAAGCAAATAAGGAAAAATGTAAAGTTTCTACGTTCATAGGATAATCTGTAATTCAAAAATACAATAAAATACGTTGTTTTAGTTGAATTAATAATAAAAAAGTGCTTAAAATATAAATATATAAGAAATAAGAATCTCTTCACGATTTTTACTTAAATTAAAATCTACCGTGCACTGAGATTAGCTCTAAATATTTCAAAATACTGACTATGTAAATAAATTACTGAAAAGTGGTCAACTTTTGAGTTTTGAAAAGTCAAATTATGGTAAGAGCAGTTCAAAATTCAGTGTTTTAAATTTCAAAAAAGTTGTTTCTGTGATTAATGTCCTATACAGCTTAAAAAACTTTGTGCTCAAATATCGATGATTTTGCTTAAGTATGCTTTTTCAGTCATATTTGCACCGTTTATTTTTTCTAACAACCATAGGTATTAAAATTAAATAATGGTCTTGGATTCTCAGTTTGGAGAAGAGAAATAAAAAAAATTATGCAGGAAAAAAAAGCATTTAAGGAAAAGTTTGAAACTTCTTACGTTTATAGAATATATTGTAATTTAAAAACACTATAAAATACGTTGTTTTAATTAAAATAACAATAAAAAGGGCCGAAAAATAAATATGCAAGAAATAAAAATTTCTTCACGATTTTTACTGAAATTAAAATCTACCGTGCACTGAGAATAGCTCTAAAAAGTTCAAAATACTGACTATGTAAATGAATTACTGAAAAGTGGTCAGTGTTTTAGTTTGGAACAATAAAATTAGGGTAAGCGCAGTTCAAAATTCAATGTTTTAAATTCAATGTTATGAATAAAAAGTATTCTATTAACTATTGAGAATTTGAGCAAGACACACACACACACACAGACACACACACACACACACACACACAGGGAGAGTGTAAACTAATAGTAGGAATTGAATAAACAACGATAATAATTTTTTAATTGTTCTCTTTTCCATTTCAAGCTTTAAACTATTCAAAAACTTATACCAAAGATTCAACCTTTTATTTTCAATTTACGGTAGTTCCATGGGATGCATTATCTCTATAAACTTCAACCGAACTTGTCATACAAAATGAATTATTCCGCGAGAGACCTTTATTGTTTTGCTGAACATGTAATTTGATTAACCTGAATCACGCTATATTTTCCGCTCATCATTGCTAAAGTATTCTATGAATCGTGCTATAAGCAATACGCGCTATTTTTATAACCACAGCAAAAGACCTAAGGTGGGTGAGTTAGAGGGTAAATGCATCAAATTGCGTGGTTTTCGGTCATTTGACTTCGATGAGGTCCTCTACAAAAAAGTTGAAGTAATAATTCGATACAGTTCCAAACATTAACAAAAGAATGTGCAATATGTGGAATATGATATGGATATCTAGAAATTTTAAACAATCAGAGGAAAAAAGAACACAAAAAATTATAAAATGAAAGGGAGAGGGAACTAATTTATGGACGTAACTTAATTCTGACTTGACATTATGCATAGATAAACTCTCATTAACTTTGTCTGTTGACCCTAGTTTAGGGTAATTTTATTTATAGATATTTGTTCTTGAACGATGAGTGTTTTTTCTTTCTGACAGTTGGACAGCGACATTATGATGCAATAAATTGTAATTTTCAAGATAACTGATCAACCAATGTATGCGAATTTTTTAGGTAAGGAATATTTTTTCTTCTTCTTCTGGTTTAAAATAGCTTTATTTGTAAATAAATAACATTTTAAATGATTGATCTAAATTATGAAGTACAACTCGTACGGAAAAATGATATGATTTTACAATTGTGACAGTAATTGAGTTGAATATGTTTTTATTTCACACGTTGTTTTATATGTTTTGATCTTTATTTTTCGACAGGTATCTATCTCCTTTTGAGCAAAAACAATTAAAGCAAGAATCGATTTTTCATAGATGATTGATTTGATTTATGATGTTTACAAGTTTCAAATATGTTTAGCCATATTAACGTCCCGTTGTAAAGCAACACTAGGGCTATTTCGGTACTACTAGTAACCTCGTAATTTTGAGCCTTTGCCATATGGCGAGGACGACACCTAAGCTGGCGCCACATTCTCCACACCACATCAGCAGGAGGAAGTTTGGCCCTGACGGATTTAACGTCCAACAAATCCCCTGACATGATGGCTCTTTGGTAGAATCGAGTCTCGAACCAAAAACCCTACGGCTCAC
>JAOUZG010050968.1:10118831-10142042 GCA_026289955.1 Argiope argentata | reverse complement strand
CATTCTAGCTGAGTACCTTAATGAAGACGTTAGTTGCTATCATTTATTGCTGTCTCTCAAAATTTTAATCCATGCAGAAACACCTGTATTGTTCTACAGTTGTATTGCTTGGTCTCATATGAACCCTCGTGGAATATGAAACTCTTTCTTTCACTTAAGTCCTTCTAATAAAGAGTATGTACCCCTCATTGGTATGTGTAGTGGTAAGTGGTACTTCCTTCTACCACCGAAAGTCATTTCCAAGCAAACAGAACAAAGGTAGCTCGTTCCTCCCAATCTCCGAAAGTCATTCCTTTCTTCGCATCTCCTCCATTTTCATATTCGGAGATTGTCGCGTCATCAGAACAATCAGATGAACCCACGGAAAGAGTAGTTACGTGACCGGATGTTCAGAATCCGTAGCGTCCATAAGCTATTTTTTACGCTTCCTTTGCAGGCAGGATTTGTTCTCGGCAGGTGAAAGAATTATTATTTCTCTCCCCCCCCTCCCTCCTCTTTCTTTTCTTGTTGTTTTTGTGTTGCCACCGAATTTCAACTTATGTATCTATTTAATTCCACCACTCCCTTCAGCATCGGAATGCTTCGAAACACTTCTGCATTACGCAGTTCAATAGTTTGAGTTGAAGGGGTTTTTTTTTGTCTTTTTAAGTTATGTTATTCTAGTAAGTAAGTTATTTTAAAGTTATGTAATTCTAGAAAGAAGCTACATGGAATTCTATAAAAATTCAGGTTATATAAAGATAAAAAAAAAAATAGCGAGAGAGACGAATGATTGAAGGAATGTCTGTAGTTTTGAATTCCTTACACAGAATATAACATTTCTTTTATTTATAATATAAAATTTAATTCTTATTTGTGTAAACTGAATTGAAAGATGAGGGTAGAGTTGAAATAAAATATCAGTTTGACAGTTTTTGTGTTGTCATCGAATTTTAACTTGTGTATTCATTTAATTCCACCAATCCCTTCAGCATTACGAAGTTCGATAGTTTGAGTGGTAGGTTTTGTTTAAAGTTATGAAATTCTAGAAAGAAGAAATGTTTGTATTGCATGGGAGATAAATAATAATATAAAATAACCTAAAATAATTCAGGTTATATAAAGAAAAAAAAGAAGAAATAGATGAATAAAGGAATGAATATTTGTTGATTTGAATCCCTTGCACAGAATACAACATTTGCACATACATCAACCTATGTATCTATTTAATTCAACCACTCCCAGCAGCAACGAAATGCTTCTAAACACTTCTGCATTACGCAGTTGCATCATTTGAGTAGTTAGTTTTTCAAAGTTCTGAAATTCTAGAAAAAAGCTCTCTTTTTTTTACTATATGGGATTCGCTGAAATAATCCAAAAGATATAAAGGAAAAAATACTAAAATGAAATAAATATTGGAATGAATTTCTGTAGTTTTGAATTCTTAGCATTTGCTTCATTTATAATTAAAAATTTCATCCTTGTTTATATAAACTGAACTGTAAGACGAGAAAGGGCTTGAAATAAAATATAAAAAAATAGTAAAATTGTTATTTTTATCTAACAGTCAAGACCTTTGTACAGAAAAGATGTTTTTAGAAAAATAGAAATAAATGTTTATTAAGAAAAAGTTGTACCGTTATCCTCTGAAACACTCTGTGAATTGAATGACATAGTTGGAAGTAATGGAAGACATGAAATATTACTAGAAGGTCACATTATTAATGGAAAGAATGAAATAGGCCACGTTAAAAATTATATCTCCAACATGTGAAAAGCTTAAATCAGCCTTCAATGAAAAACTAATAAATAGAAATAATCCATATTAAAAATAATATAGTCAAAAATTTTATAGTCAACTACAGGAAAAGGTGGACAGAGGAATCATTTAAAAACCTTTAAGCATAATTCAGATTTCAATGACAAAAAATAATATTTTCTTTCTCACAAACGTTTAAAAAAAACGAAATGAAATCTGTAAATAAAATCAGACTTATTTAAAACATCACACACCAACTTCGATATAAAGTTACCAGACGTTTATTCCAAACGCCAGGTGATATATTAAAAATATACAAACAAAAAATAGTGTGATAGAAAGGCGTTAATAAGCACCTGCAACTGTTTTCAACCGTACTTGTTGGCGTTAAGCCTTTTGAACATAAAAATACAAAATAACGTCAAGGAATTAAATAAATGATTATATTCATATTCTCATTTCATGCAGTAAGTTAATGAATGTTTAAATTTGTAACTTGAATATTTGACGTTCATTTCTGAAGTTATATTATGTAAAAAATTACCGATACATCTAAGTATTCGTTCGTATGAGAAATTTTAGATGTTGCTGGCTTGTACCGATAACGTGATAAATTAAATATAAAAATTCTACTTCAGATTATCGTGCAAGGCATGTCTTTAGGCTTAACATGAATATACCGCTCACTTTCCTCTTTGCACAAATTTATGGACTTAGCTGACCTTTGAAAATAATCATTTGAATGTGTGTTTCAATTTATTTCTAGGTTTTTGCTTTTTTTTTAATAGTTTGCATTCTTGTGCTTTTCTAGAGAATTCCAGCAAGAGGACTTTCCAACAACAACAACAAAAATGGCTTTAGGAATATCAAATTCCATGAAAAAGTTTCCAGTGTCGGCTATCAAAGAAAAAGGTTCATAAAATCAAGTTTTTTTTCTTTTGTTTGTTTCCAAACGACGTTCTTTAAGTCAGTGGAACAAAAGAAGAGAGAGGTGAACGTTCCAGACATCCCTTTATCCCCCTTGACGATACTTTCTGAAAGTCAGCTTGCAAAGCCTGTTTTCCTTTCTTACTGCCGCACACTTTTGCTTTCACTGCAGATTTTAATGACGAAGCGCGCTGGAAACTCGTGAGAGGAAATTTTTTTTTCTTCAAACTATCATTAAACCAGTTCAAGGCATGAAACCCACTGGTCGTTTACTACTCGCTTCAAACCTTAATGTTTCTTCTAACGGTGAGAGTTGAAAAGATTACGAACATGACGGTTTGTGCGCTAGCGACCCTCTAATTTTACCTTTCTGGTATCAAAAAAAGATAATCTAAACCTGTAGATGCCTTACTGAGAGCCCACAGTTCGTTCTAAATTCAGTATATGAAGAATTCCTAGAGGCATGCTCTTCAGACGATTTAATTTAAACGTTAGTAGACTCTTCATATTTTAGAAAATTTAATAGCGTTTATGAATCTTATAATAACGGAAAGTTTAACAAAGCATTTTAAACAGTTTGAAATAGCTTTCGTGCAACTAGAAATTCCGGTTTTAATATAAATGTATCATTAAAATTAAAAGCTGGTCGTTCTTTTCCCAACTACTTATTTTTGAAAGAATGTTTACTTATGATAAATGGGGAAAATATTGAAAAGAAGTTAAATGTTTTGAACTTAGTGGAAATATTCAGTATTATTTAGTGCATTAGTTACGCTATAATTTTTCTAGGATCAAAACAGATAGTCTTTCTCTTAGATGATCTACCGGAAGTCCACAATTCTGTCTATATTCAAATTATTAGAAATGCGTATTCGTTAGGATGATTAAAAATTGATATTCTGTTTATATATCTAAAAAGCTTAATAGCATCTATATGTTTGATAGTAAAAGAAAATTTTAATTTTTTTTTTAATCTTGGGACGACTTAAGCGAAGAGAATATCCAGTTTTAATACTAATGCATCATCAAGATTAAAATTTTCGTCTTTTTCTATTTAGTGTTTTAAAAGTGGATTTACAGTTAAAAATAGATAAATCAATCGGGAATAAGATGATAAACCTTAGTGAAAATATTCAGTAAGGCTACCAAAATTATTCGAACTTCCTCCAAAGTAATTCGAAAAACATGAGGATTAGCTAAGGTAATTGGGAACAGAGATTACACTGCGCGCAGGTGAAGCTTAGCGAGCTGAGACACATGTGCCTTATTTAAGTCACTCCAGAGGAAGAGGATAAGCGTTTTTCCTCATCTTAATAAAATTTTACAACGTTTGTTAACTTTATTGTAACAGTAGAATTTTAAAGAAGAGGGCCACGATGGCTTGGTGGTAAGGTCTCGGCTCATGAGTTGCAGGGTTTCAGGTTCGAAACCCAATTCCCTAAAGAACTATCGTGTAAAGGGGGTTGTTAACTTTAAGTCCGGAAGGACCAAATGTCCTCCCATTGGCGTGGTGTAATGAGGAGTGCCTGGTAAGGTGTCATCCTCGTCGTCTGACCACGGTTCAGATTTACGAGGGCCATCCCAAAATAGTCGTTAGTCGTAGTATTTCATTACAGCGGTACCTTAATATAACTAAACTTAGCTAAAAGTAAATAGGAACTTTTTTTATGTGTCATTATCTATTATCTACGTAGGCTACATTCAAGATAAATTGTAAAGTCATAGGTTTTTCCTGAGTAATAGAATAAGGTTAGGAGTTACCCAGATAGTTTTAATCGAGGTGTAATTAGGAACAGGCTTTTGATGTAATAAAAATCGACATTTTTAATGAATATTATATAAATTATTACACGACAGAGATGATATTAACCCTTTTTAAGGCTGTGGTAAATATCGTACCACCGCCTTAAAATATTTTGAAAATATTGTAGTTCCAAAACTAACGAGAAATGGACAAAAGTGTCATGATCAACATGCAATGTTACTTTATGTTCAGCTTCTTGTTATGTTGTTCACCATAACAATTTAAAATAGTGCAATTGGTAATTTACATTGTATTTGGTTTTTCTACCACTTATTTGAAGTGTAATTAATACATTTTAAATTTTGAAATAACTAATAATAAATAGTTTTACAAAAATCACATTTACTTGTGAAATTGTTTATAATTCATATTTTTTTATTGAATAAGTCAGTAAAATGTCATTGATGTTTTGGAAAATGGTAAATATGTGTTTCCACCCCTGTAATAACTACAGCCCCAACAACAAAATTTTAACAAAAATACTTTTTTTTGATTATAAATGAGATTCTTTTTTCCAAATATAATGTAAAGTCATAATTTTGAAAGAAAACAGCTTGTGCCCGTTAAAGGGTTAAATCTAGGATTGTGGTAATGTCTTGCCTCGCCAGTAGTTTTTATTATTTTATGCTAAATTTAAAGAATCTACTATGTGTTCACTTTATAAGTTATACCAAACTCTCCGACCTGCCACCATACGGATTTAAACCATTAAACTGAATTACCAGTCCACCGCAACTGTGGTTGAGTCCTAAGGGCCATCACCGGCCAAGGTACAATCCTTCCAGTAGGAAGTACGTCCCGTCATCGATGAGAGGAACCTACCCCTACCAATGAATGTACCCTCCAGGATGGCTAGATACAACCACCATGCCGGAAGTATCTCATCCTCATTTCGATTTGCCCCCTTGATGCTAACATGTAACCGTATAATGTAATAAATTTGAGAAAAAATAAGAATAAGAACGAATTACAAATAAAATAGTATAAAGTAGAAAAGAATTAATAACGGAAGAATTAATTCTTTGTATCATGTTAATAAAAGAGGAATTAAAAAAAATCATGTCTAAAACCACAAAAAAATTAATCCTCCACAATATTAGATATCACTGCTGATAAATTTTCATTAAAACGGAAGCCACTAAAATAAAAATGATAACTATAGTTGTTCATCAGTGTCGAATATGTAAATTTTATATTTTAAAAAATTATAAAACTAAATTTGTTTTAATCATTTTTAAAGACTGCTAGCCAATATTTAGAACTATTTTTTTCGAAAGCCGAAACAAGTTAAGGTAAATATATCAAAATATTATATATGTGGCACATAAAATGAATATAATTGTATTATCAAAAAGACCATCAATGCAGAATGAACAACTCTTTCACATAGAAGCAATGTTCTTATTACTCACACTTATTTTTTATTAAGCTTGAAAAAGAACATAGAATTTTTAATAATTTTATGAATATTTTATTAATAAGTATGATAATAATGTTTTGTTATCGAGATTGCATTTACAATTTCTTGTTTTAAATATCGCTGTGTATTTAAACCACCATTTTACTTCGATAGCTTCAAGATGATTTATCAAAGATCAATATTTGAATTCAAATCAGACTTAATCCTTTTAGTGTTGAAAGGTGCTTAACAAACTCTCTAAGTTGATTTTAAGCACTCAATTTTTTATCTGATTTTATTATTTAAACCTTTCAAGAGGATCGTTTGGAAAAAATTATATCATAAAAAACTCATACCATTAAAAAAGGGATTTTTTTTCTTTATTCCAAGACATAATTTTCCATAAATTTTCGTTACAAAAGACCAGTTGTTTATTATATTAGCTATTTAAATTCGAAAACGATAAAAATTATCGACTAGATAATATATTTTAATTAGGGATGAAGTATATTTGATACAAGAAATATTGAAAAACACTCTACGGTGTAGATTGTAGGATCAAAAGATAACAAATTGGCAGGTGGTTACTTTGCATGCAGCAGATGCTCCTAATAAAAAGATTGTGGAAATTTTAATTATATTTTTCATTAAAACTTAATAGAAAAATTAACTTTGGAACATAATATTGATCAAAAATAATTTTTGCACCACGCTAAAATTCAGAAAATAAATTTTTAAGTGCTTCCAGTTTTATTTTGTGTAATATTTTTCTTCTAATTTCAATAATTTTTTTTAAAACTTCTTAAAAATAATTTTTTTAATAATTATTGTATTTACACACATATATTCGTTTTTTTTCAATATAAGTAATAGTTATTTTTCATAAACAGTATAGAAGCAGGGAATTCAAGTTTGAAACATTAAAATGCTTCTCTGTTTGGAATAGAAATTCGAATAACTTAAGTCTTTTAATTACATAAACTTGAAAATTATTTAAAAACAAGTTTTGAAATTTAATCCTCAAAGATCTGAGTAATTCTAACGGTATACTTATAACTACAGCGATAATCAACCGAAGATGAATTAAATTTTAAAACTTATAGCTTCAGAAGCTATAAATCATAGATAAAGAGGCGACAGCTGCAGCGTGTTCCATATAATATTTTCAGTGTCATTCTTAGGGTTTATATTACCTTAATTAGAACAACCTAAATATGAAAGCATGTAAATTACTTCAAAATATTTTCGGATTGGAAAAAATAGACGATATAAAATTTACTATAAATTCTCAGTTTCCTATATACCAAATTTTCATTTTTTGGAACTTCGGAAAAGTATAAAAGACCATGTTAACCGTATTAAACAACATCAAATGACTTACTTTTACTCATGAAGAAAAGTAAATTTTTGATTTTCTGTTTAATACAAATAATACTTTATATTCTTTGAAATCAAAGTATGGTATATTTATAAATATAAAAATCGTCAATACATTCACCATCCTTTCTTTGTGTGAAAAAGTAAGTATAAGTATTACACGAATAAAAATGGAAAGTTGGCGATAAAAAATGCAAGTAGTGCAACAAATCCGCATCTTTTTTTAAAAATTTTAATACATGTATGAAAATAATAAACATTTCTTACTTTACAATAAAATGTAAAAAATGTCTATATAATTTTACTGTCACTTTTTATGTCAAACAGAATAATAAATTTTAAAAGGATATTTTCAATAAAATTGCAATAAATGTATTCTGAAATAATGCTTGTATTTAAAACTCATTTTAAATGAAAGGTTGCAAACATTTTTTTCAGTTATGTATTAGTAAAAAGGCAAAAACACATAAATTCACAAAACATTAAAAAAACTTTTCTATTGATTAGATTACTGATATAAAAAATTATAAAGTTCATAAATTTATAAGCCTCCAATTTTCTAAAAACAATATCTTTTCAGCGAATGTATATTCAAAATTTCAACCCACCAGGAATAACGTATGCAGTGAGGTTCAAAATATTATGCCCGCAATAGCAAATGGAATTGCGAAAACATTATTAGTATTTTTACTATAAATATTTTCTAAACTAATAAAAATAATTAGTGAATTTTTTTCTAAACTAAACATTTTCTTTAGAATTAATAGAAGTAATTGTATTTAATTAAACTGTTCTTTAACTATAATTAGTTAATGATACGTTAAATTATTTTATTTTCACACTTACGTGGCGAACTTGAGGTTATGAAAAAAGTTTTATAGTATATATGGGGCAGTGACACATTTTTGCAACTGAAAAGGGATCAAGCAAGGATTTCTTTTTCTTGCAAAGCCCCTGTATGCTTTTTTCTCTTCCAACGTTTCTATATGAAGCATCCGAAAGCTAACCAAATAGCGAGCACACCGCCATCTGCATTGAACAAAGCACAATTCAGTTTTGCCACAAGAAATTATTCTCGTTCCTTTTATCAAATAATTCTTAAATTTCATCCCATATATAAAGTAAATATTTTGTGTATTTATTATTCTTGATAGTTAGTGAAAATTATTTTATTTTTGAAGAATTACTTGTTATGATGAAGAATTTAATTTATATTTATTACTTGGATAAAAGTTTTGTATAATTTTACATTGTAGAACTCCATTTAACAAAACAGTACGCACTGAATAAATAAATTAAAAAATAGAGAAAGTTTCAGTAATTTATTGTGAATTAAAATGGCTTTATAATGACCGGGCACCTCTATTATGACTATCTTTATTGCAATAAAAAACTATACATATTTCTTTATTAAATACTTTCTGTCGTTTATACTAATCATCAGACTAAGTAAAGAAATTTCTCATTTTTCAAACATAAACGTCAGAAAGTGCTTAATAAAGAAGTATATATAGTGCCATAAAGCCAAGAAATAAGTCATAAAAGTTAATATCTTTTGTCATTAATAATTCGTCACTTACTGAATTTAATGGCATTAATATTTGGAGACAAGTGAAAAGAGCACTAACTAAAATTTTGGAACACTTTTTTTCAGTTTTTATAAAATATTTTTTTAATTAGGCAGCTCACAAAATAATGAAATAAAATTGCTGTTAAATAATGATTAATAAAAAGGATGTTCTAACATTAAAAAGTCTCAATATATTTAATATATATAAGACTTTTTATATTATTTTGAAAAAAATTTATTAATTAAAACTTGAATTTGCTTTAATTTGAAAGCACGATATTTATTTATTACCTCAGATCTTTAAAATTTATTACGGAACTTTTTTTTTTGTTTAAAATACAGAACGGAAAATGTAGCTGTTCTAACATAAAATATTATACACTACCTTTATGTTTTTACGTACTGCATAAAACTGAAAAAAGGGGGGAAAAGTCTTTGTTGCTTGGAAAAATAATAGAGCCTGCATTGTGGCGCAGGTGCAAAAAACGGAAACAATGAACTCCAGAAAACAAGGATGAAATGTTGCCTCGATTCTCAAATGGAAACCTTGATCATTTTATCGCGAAAAACTCATCAGAATACATCCAGATTTCAGATTTTGAAAATTTATTTTTAGTTTAATTCTGGAAAAGTATTAATCATTTCTAGAATTTTAAAGTTGATATTCTTTTTTCTATCTTCAAGGAATTCTAAATTATTTTCCTATGTTTTAAGAGTAAAATATGTTTTGATGACACAATCCGAAGAGAATTCGGATATATTTGGAAATAAATAGAATCGATCAAATAACCATACGTTTACTAATAATGCAAAGTCATATGGTTGGAAAGAAAAAAAGAAGAAAAGATGTGTATGTCTCTATTCACGCTAAGAATTGTTACACCCAGAACATTTTTGATATGTAACAAATTATTTTGAAAGTAGACGATTTTAAAATAAACAAGCGCAATTTCAAATTACTCTTAAATTTTAGTACGAAATTTAAAACGGAATTACATTCTAATCATTACAATTAATTTAATTCGCCTCATTTAATAATAAATTATACTAATTATACAAATATTAAATTAAGAAAGTTAACTTGATATGCAAACAAATTACCATAATTAACAATATAAAATATGCTACAAATAGATTTCATAGAGGTTAGTTTTATAGGACACATATTAAATTGATTCAAGTCTTCCCTAAAGAGTACTTGTAAGCAGACAAAATTGGATAAATTTGAAATCTCTTAATAATAAAACCATCTTTAATATCAGATTCTTCATATTGAATCATTCATATTAAATCATTAAGATTAAATCATTCATATTAAATCATTCATACTAAATCATTAAAATTAAATCATTCAAATTATATCATTCATATTAAATCATCATACATAACAAATCTTTCATTATATCATTCATATTAAATCATTAAAATTAAATCATTCATATTATATCATTCATATTAAATCATTAAAATTAAATCATTCATATTAAATCACTAAAATTAAATCATTCATATTAAATCATTCATATTAAATCATTCATATTAAATCATTAAAATTAAATCATTCATATTATATCATTCATATTAAATCATTAAAATTAAATCATTCATATTATATCATTCATAATAAATCAATTGTAGTCATCATATTAAATAATTAAGTCATATATTTTTGAAAGAAAGTTGAAATACAAACAAATTGTCATTATTAGAGATATCAAATATGCTACTATTTGCTGTCATAGAAGATAATTTTATAAGATATGTATTATATTAATTCAGATCTTTCCCAAAAGAGCAATTGTATGCATAGAAAGTTAGATGACCTTAAGATTTCTGTTTTCAAAGCCTTCATTGTCGACAATCAATCATAAGTAACGGTTTTTATATATGCTCAAGCCTTTGGAAATTATAATGGAACAAAATTTTATTTTTATCCCTTCATTCTGAATGTCTTAACTGCATCATGTAAAATTGTGAAAAATAATAAAACGTCTCGCAGAGAAGAACGTTATTCTAAAGGTTATCGAACTATCGATTGTTTTTTGTAACAACTTTTATTTCTGTTTATAACACGACAGCTGATATCTTCTACATCTATAGTCTAATTCAAAAGGGCAACAATTCATAAAATTATTCAAGGTTAACACAAAGAACTTTTAAAATTAATTTTAAACAGCAGCAACTCTAAACTTTATTACATATTTTTGTGTGATATAAGTTAAAAGGGAATTTAAACTTGAATTTTAGGACAATATTAAGTTTTCAAGTTCCAATATTTCAAAATTTTATAGTCATTGCCTTTGGAACAAAATCTTTGTTAAATTAAACACAGATGGAACTAAAACGCATATATATAAACAGCTGAAACATCCATCTCTAAATACTTGGCCTCAACTTCTACAAAACTGCATAATGAATTCACTCGTCTGCTTTAAAGAGTCAGATTTAAAGTTAATCAGATTAGGGCATATTTCGATAGAAAACGCACTTCTCAATCAATGTAGTGTACCAGTAAAAATTAGTTCAATATTTTTCACCAATCAAAATTAGTTCATAGTATATATAGAAAATTCACTTCCTTTGCCATAAATTCCAAAGATCATTTTTAATTCTCACATGCGTAGCAGTATAAAACTTTTGAAAAATTTATATTTATGTGCAAAAAAGTGTCACCCATTTTTTTTATTCAACAGCATTATTTTTAACATGAAAAACTGAATATACCACCGATTGAAATTCCGATTTTTTTTAATTAATTAAACTAATAAATTTTTTTTGTTCAGAAGATTGAAAGGAATGTTGCACTGATTTAAAATGTTATAAATCGTTGAGATTCAAACTTGAAAACATGACAAAATTCTCAAAAGATTTCATATTTCAATTTACGCCATATTTTTTGAAGAAAATTGAAATGTTATATTGGAAACTGTAGAGATTTTTTTACCTGCTCATATTTAAGAGTTATTTGTTTAAATATAAATATTTTTTGTTATCTGTGTAGATAATAATTTATCATAAACAGCATCATAAGATAAACTGTAATATGAAAGTTTTTATGAAATTCAGATAAATAACTCAGATATTATCCTTTATAACCAAATTTATTACATTTATCCAGATGTATTTCTCCAGAAAATTATAGTGCGATCAATAAACAAATACCCTAATCTTTTCTATTCCCCAGATTTAAAAAAAATGAAAGTATTAAGAGTTTTATGAATTGCAAACATTTGTTAGTATTTATCCAAACCGCTAATTTTTATTTATAGACAAAAGTCCTAAAGTTTTTAAAATTAGTACATATGACGCAGGGATAGTGATTAAAAGATCAATTTTCCTTTTTACGTTTCAGTTAAAATTAATTATTCAAAAATAAAGCTTGTATAATTTAATTTTTTTTATAAAAATCGTTTCTTCTTTCTATCCAGAATGCAGCAGCATGAGAGTATATTTAATGATCAGAAAATAAAGTATTCAAAATAATCTTAATTATTATTTTTTATTAAAAAAACAACGATAATGAGCTAAATATGAAACATTTTACAGTGTAAAAAAAACATATGATTTGCAAGCTACTTTGCATGTGTTAGAAAAAATGGCGGATATGGAAACAACTAAATCGAACAATATTTTTTTAATGAAATTTCGCAAGAATCACTGATTTAAAATAATGCAAAGATTAATGCATTCTCATTTTAGCACTTGTACTACCACATAAAAGGCGTTTAACAAGTAATTCTAAATCTGAAAACTGCTCTCACCTGCTTTAGCAGATGTTTTTCACTCTTAGAGAGAATTTTTCTAACTATAACTAGATTCTTTTTTTAAGCAAATTTCAACATCAGAAAAATTGCAAACAATTTATTGAAAGGAATTGTTTAGAAAATGAGGTTTTTTTGATAAATTTTGTTAATGAGAAATTTATAAACCTGATTTCTAAAAAAATTTTAGAAAGAAAAAAGTCATTGATTGATTTTTTGCTACACTGCTTCATTTTTTTGCGAAAAACACCTTCTATCAACAGGATATAAAGAGGTAAAAATTAAGTAAATAGGTAAACAAAGTAAAATGACTCTTGAAGTTTGAAGTAAATTTTACTAAAACAAATCTCAAAAAGTATTTTATTCAGAATTCATTTCACAAAATTTCAGCAGACCAAACCAGCTTTTGTTAAAAATATATATAAAAATGTTTTGAGATCACACTTTCGGTATAAAAAATAATAATAAATGTTTACAGAAAACGCTCGATTTTTTTTGCAAAATATAAAATTTATTTTAACAATAATAGATGTTGATATTTTACACGTGAGGTTCATTTAATTATAACTAACCTAGATTCGCTTTTAACAAGCTGTGTTAATTTCTGCTCAGGGAATTTTTTAATGAAGTTTCGAACTGAGACGATAGGGCTCATTTCGTTTAATGGATCCAACTTCATCATTAAAACAGTGAGATAGAAAAGAAAAAAGGCGTATAGAGAAAAAAAACTGGTAGGATAGTACTTTTATTTAACTCCGCGTACGGATAGCATAGAATTATAGAACAAAGGTTGAATGATCAAAGAAAAATGACGTTCCCTTGAAGCCTTTTTTTAGATTATCTCTCAAAGAAATCGCTTTTTGAGTCACGCCAGGACGAACATCCGGACCAAACCAACCAAGCGATGCACTTCGAATGCTGCACAAATAAAAAGTGAACGCTTTCGCTAATCGTTTACCTCTTGTGCGAATATGCATCTCTTCAACTCGATGATTTCGATGAAACTTACAGATTGGACGATAACTTAATATTCACAAACGGCGCTTCACCTCTTTTATCAGATAAAATTCTCAAATTTTCGAAGCGTTCTCACGCGCGATTGGTACAGACGATTTCTGTTCAGAAAGGCGTTCTATTCATTAAAATTCAGTTTCTGCGAAATAAGTCGGACAAGTAGCAGCTGAGGATCCGACAGAACGGTGCCATTGTGACTGGTGGGGGGGATTAGTCATAAAAGAATACGCAATGCAAATCAAATGAAAAAAAGCTCCAATGGCCCAATGCAAATGAAAACGAATTGAAAATTAATTCTTTTTTGATTAATAATTCGAAATTTGCACTGGATAATATATTTTTTTAATAAATTTAAGTGTTATTTTTGGTTTAATATTGGATGTAATGACATTCTGATCATGCATGTATTTTTTTAAACTTTTTAAACCCCTCCCTGAAAACTATTTGTAACAACAGATTTAAATTATTTAGAAAATATTTTCGGCTAAGTTGATTTCTAAGAGTAATTTATGTCAATTATTTCTGTTTAGGATTTCTTTGCATGTAGACCATTTTCAATTTTCTTTCAATTACAGAAACTCCTAAAAGAATTTACTTATTTGTAAACCAATATCTAGCTCATCTGATCACAATTAGATAAACAGGTCCTTTTTTATGATGAATTTTCTTCAAAACAGCTAAGTGCGAATGTTATAAAATGAAAGAATTCCATAGTAACCATGTTTCAAATTGATAAAAATAATGCAAAATCTTCTGTCTGTGATATTACTTTTATACTTATGCTTCAATTAAGTTTTCTTTCTAACAACTTAACAAAAATTTCAAACAAAATTTGAAAAAAAAAAATTCTAATATATGATAAGAATTTATTTAAAATGAAGAAAAAAAGGAGTATTAAAAACAAAGTATCATTTTCTGGGAATAACTTTTCAAAAAACACCACATCGGTAATTTTTTAAATAAGAAGATGCAAATAAATAGCAAACTTTAAAAAAAAATTCTCCCCTGAATTTTTTTATTTGATACTGTTATTAGTCAAATATTCAGTTTACAAAAAATGTAAACTACAGTTACATTTTTTTCAGGTTTTCATATTTTAACAGCTGTTTTTAATCTAGTTCTTTCAAAAATAGAAGACTTTGAAACAACTGAGTATGTAATACTCATCTAGAGCTCTGCCTTGCTGTTTGCTCCACATTATTTTTTCATTTTTTATATTATCATTTCATGACACCTCTCTTAATAAAATTCAAATAAATAAGAAATACAACAACATTACTCTATAAAATGATTTATATTTCCCGAGTAATGTTCGAGATATGATGAATAAGTTGTCATTTTAAGCACCCAAATATTCTTTTATTTATTAAAAACTTTATAACGTTTTCCATTGTTGTTCTGTTTCCATTTTTTACTTTCAAATGAATACCGTTTGTTTCTATTCAAGCAATTTTTAATAAATTAAACACTATTTTTATGTTGCATTATTTAAATTGTTTAATTTTAGAAATTCTTTCCAATTAAAAAGAAATTATAAAATACGTCTTCATAAACTATACAATATTCGAATTTAAAATTTTATTTTTGAAACTATAAAATTTGGATAAATATTCTTATCTCCCAAGTAATAATTGTATAACAGAAATTAGGAAGATGACAGCAAAACGCTTTCGTTTATAGCAGCCGAAACAATAAGCAAAAACTGCAAGGATTCAATATGAACTATTTTTGTAGAATCCATAATATTGTGTAGATTTCCTTTAAAATAATCATTCAAAAGCTTCATTTCTTTTACACTGTACTTGCCTGAATTTATATGTGATTATAAGCGACAATTGAATTACAAGCAAATGAATAAGATTTAATTCACAAAAAAGTTTAAAGAAAATGATGATATTTTTTTCAGTAATTCAATTGTTTTTCTTCTATGATAGAAAATTTAATTAAATTTTGTTCTGTTTAATTAATTTTATTCAGTATGACATTAAGTGATTGATGACATTAATAATTTGATTTATTTCTAACGGTATTTTTTGATCAGTTAATGTGATTTCGAAAGACAAAATGTTCATAATATCCATTATTGAAATATATGCACAATGTAATTAGAATATCCGTTTATGTATTCCTGAAGAAATAAATAAACAAGAGCAAATTAATACCATTGCATTATTATATCTATTGAATATGAATAACGCAAAACACTATATAAAAACAAGTGCGAGGTTTAAAGGCAAAATGACAATTTGGATACTAGTTTTCGGAAAAAAATATTAAATCTAGTTGTTTTAATGGAGAGTTCCAGTGTTTATTTTTCAAACGAAGAAGAATCAAGCCATAAGGTCACGAAAATTAGACAAACAATTCCATTCTAGCGTGACGAAATATGTTTCTTTCAGGTTCAGATATTTGGTCATTACTTCTTCAACCTTATTTAATGTGTTATTTTTATCAAAACAAATATTTTACAAACTGAGCAACGAACCGTTTTATTGCTCTATTATTATTTACTTAAGTTGCATGAATAATTTTAACGAAATAAACTTTGGCAACATAAATGATGTTTCTATTTAGACAACCGGAATCAAAAGAAATATGTCATCAACGAAACAGGAAAAAATTCGCGGACTCGGATAGAAAATGCACACTAATGTGTTTCTCTTAACGTAATCGCGTTGTAAAAATAAAGACGACATACTATGTGTTTCTTACTTGTTGCTTTTCTGTTCCAAACGATCGTTCGAAGTCGGCAACAACAGCAATCGACTAAAACTAACGTGGAAATCAATTTAACCTTGTAATCCATCTCCTAGTCTAGACAGAAACAGAGTGAATAGTTAGCAAACGATTTTTCTCCCTTGTGCTGCACCTGGTCAGAACTTATCGTTTGCTTCTGTCTCAGCAGAAAAAGGTAGAAAAATATTTTTCGCGTGCAGCGTCATATCGTAATGACGGCCTTCTGTTCTGCTGCAAAACGTAGAGTAGTTTCGCGCGTTCTCTGCATCCCTCGCGCCTCATTGGCTGATGTAATTGTAATGAGTCACGCAAAAAGTCAGGCTTAATGTTTGCGTGTTTTTATTTGAAGCCGCGCTATTAACGACAAAGCGGTTCGTGTGCCTTCCGCCTAAAATTAAAAAGAGAGAGTCCCCAATATTTAGACCGGTTGTTTGAAAACCTTTTGGGAGAACGTAGTTTCATCCCCCTTTTCTTTTTTCTTTTTATACCAAATTCGAGATTGCAAGATAGTTTTTATTCTCTAAAGACCACACACCATCGTACAAAAATAATTTAATGATAGTAAGTCATTTTTGATAGTGGGAATTAATTGTGAGAATATTGATTTTAGATACATTTTTACTAAATAAAGTGGAATAAAACCTCTGGCGGTATGCAGGCAACAGAAGAAGTTTGATTTTTTTAATAATATATGCTTAAAAAAATCGTTTGCTATAAAAGCAATCCTCAAATAGATGGGAATTTATTATTATAGAATAACCGTAATAAGATATGCTATGACAGAATTTTGGATTTTGGAATTAGAATTTTGGATGAAAAGCAAAATGCTTTTTAAACTTCCGATTCCTATTAGTGAAAATTTCAAAATGACAGGTAGAAATTTCATCCACGACAAACACCTTGTTTTATACAAACTTTAAACAGCGAAGAAGTAGTGGTTTTTATGTAAAGATATTATTGTAAGTTGTTTTTCATTTTCTTTTAAAAGATCAAGAAGTCCCTTCCCTTCAAGATAGGCATCTTCTTTCTTATACCGAAGCAATAAATAAATAAATAAAAATCTTAAAATAATAATAATAAATATAGTAAAAAAAGTTATTATTGTTGAAATAACAATTGCTCAAGAGTTTGTTGCCCTTTTCTTTTATACTGCTAAGAAAAATGCCAACAAACATTTCTCTTGTCGGCATTTTTCTTAGCCAATTATCAGTATTTCTTAAATTAGTTCTCTTTAACGTTCCTTGGTGATTAGAGCATTAAATTAACCAGTAATATAAAAATATTAAGTCAATTCCTACTTAGGTCAACAAAGAAAAATATTATTTTAGTTGCTTTTTATTAAATAATTACAATTAATATAAATAATTTATCAAAAAATATTGATTTACGCAAGAATTGAAAGCGCATTCTTCATCTTCACGTGAAAAACATTGAAATCCTTGCATTTTACCGATTGAACTACTACCTGTTGATTTAAATGTTCATAATAAACTGCTAAAATTCTATTTAAAGTATTAAAAATGAAATAAATTTAATTAATGAATTAATATTTGAAAAAACTTTATTAAGTTCAAGTTCATCCACTACAAGTTTTAAAAAAAGGAATTTCTACTTGAGTAGATGTATAAAAATTATTTTACTTCCGATTAAAAAATTGAGCAAGCTATATAAATAAATATATATAGCGAGATGGAAAAACTATATAGATAAATATGTATAGCGAACTAATAGTAGGAATTGAAAAATGTGCAACAGGGGAAATGAAATAAAGTTACAGAAATATCCCTATAAGACCAAACGATAAATGTTTGCAGAAAACAATTGCATTTTACTGACATAAAATCAAATTAAAGATTGCATGAAAATCATTTCTAAAACAAAATTTTGGTATCGAAACCATGGTATATTTTAAGATCTTTAAGTTAGAATTTGTCATTCCCACAAAAACTTCCTGAATATTCTGCTGCTGAGAATTTAATGTAAATCAAAGCGTAATGCGGTTTAACTCTAAAAATATCTATATAAACAAGTAAAAAATACTACAGATGAAACTTTTTGAACTATAAATAATAATATACAAATTCTTCATCATAAAAATTATTGCATGATAATGTAATTCTTGTTATCTTTTTCAAAAGGGGGGAATTGATAAACAGGAAATAAAAAACACAAAATTATTATAATTTTGAAGGTGCATAATTTATCATTTATTAATACGTGTTTAGGTTATAGGCATTAGTCTGTGACTAATGCCGGAAACGTAAGCATAAAATCTATTCAACAAGTTTATTAAATTTTCAAAAACTTTAGGAAATTCTGAGAAAAATATATTTTTGACGTTTTTGTCGAGAATGGGGGAAAACGCTATGCTTAAGAAACGTCAATCGAAGATTAGTTCGTGACAACTCAAACTACAATAATCGATATCCATCATAACTTCAAAAATCGAAAATAAAGTTTGTTCCGGCAAAAAAAGGCAATTTTTATTGATTAAAACAAAAAGGTTTTTATTTCATTAACAGAAAGTTGGTTTTTTAAAGCGAAGTCCATATAAGGCGAAAAATTTTATACACTGTGAAAAATTAAAACATGCTTAGCTTTACAGAATAACGCTCAATAAAACTAAAAGAAAACGATTACATTATAATGCAATAGTTATCATTAGAAACAGAAATATTAATACGTAATACGAAATAAATATACATAAGAAATATAGAAGTTTTAATGATTTAAAAAACATACAGAATCACTGAAAAAACTAACATTTTTCATATTAGTTTCCAAATAGTAGGCATTCCTAATGTTAGATTCTCAGCTTTCAAACCGCATGGTAACCATAACCTGGTGGCAAAGTTCCAGCAATGGGACTAGAGGGTTTCAGGTATGAAACCTTTTCCAACTAATACTGTGCTCGTCGGGACAAGCACCTTGATGGATTTGCCTGAGGAGCAAAAATTTGGAATAGTAGGCTCCAGTTCAGACGTCAACCTTGTCATCTAATAGTAGTTCAGAAACATGTGGTCCATCATAAAAGGGTTCAAGTCTTCCATAGAAACATGACATTTATGTAATTAAACTAAGCTAATTTTTAAACCGTAGTGTCATAGTTTCAAGTCTAGATCCCACAAAAAGTATCTCATGTTTTTGGAGCATAAATACATTTTTTTAGTTGCTGAACTTGCCATCGGTTAGTTAAAATATAATACTGTAAGAATGAATTAAGGTGAAAATTCGGTTAATTAAAATATAATATTTTAAAAATGAATCAAGGCAAAAATTTGGTTAATTAAAATATAATACTGCAAAAATGAATTAAGGATAAAATTCAGTTAATTAAAATATATTTTAAAAATGAATTAAGGAGAAAATTTTGTTGATTGATGTATAATACTGTAAAGTGGAAAATTCGATTAGTGAAAATGTAATTTTGTAAAAAGGAATTAAGGAGAAAATTTGATTAATTAAAATAAAATATTGTAAAAATAAATTAGGGAGAAAATTCAGTTAATTCAAATATAACACTATAAAAAGGAATTAAGAAGAAAATTCGGTTAATTAAAATATAATATTGTAAAAATAAATTTTAAAAAATTCGGTTTATTAATATACAATATTGTAAAAATGAATTAAAAAGAAAATTCGGTTAGTAAAAATGTAATATTGTAATTCGGTAGATTAAAATTTAATATTGTAAAAGTAAACTAAGGAGAAATTCGGTTAATTAAAACATAATATTGTAAAAATGAATCAAAAAGCAAATTCAATTGATTAAAATATAATATTGTAAAAATAAATTAATTAGAAAATTCAGTTGATTGAAAAATAATATTATTAATATCAAAATAAAGCTATATGTAAATGCTTCTAAACTGAATTTCAAGAAACACATACAAAAATAGTACCGTTAAAAAACTATCTGAATTGTGAAGCATTATCTCTATTATTTTACTGCTGATTTAAACCGAACTTTATTTTCATGAATAGAATTGTGCCCGAGATGACATGATGTGTATATTTATATAAAAAAAGTACCTTAAATTCTTTAAAGTGAGCATACAAGAAACATTAAGAGGCAACATTCAAGGATATGGTGGAAGGGGGGGTGGAGAGACAATCTCATATTTTTGGGATTTTGGACAATTTTTAGAACTGTCCCAGTATTGTGCAGCTAATATGAACAACAATCGATTCCTTGAAAAGAAAAATCTGGAACTCAATTTCTTTTTCATTCTTTATATTTCGTATTTCTTGGATTTCATGTACAATAAGTATTCAGAAAAGACATTAGTCAAAGTAAAGAATCTTTAAACAAGAGACGTTAAAGAATGAAAAATTACATATCATCATATTACTTTACACCAAATTGGTGCATGAGGCCACAACAGTTGTTAGCCATCTAATCTGGTCTAACGCTACCTCCCGATCGCATTCCCAATTTTGGCATCGATAGAAATGTCTTTCCAGAATCTAAGCATTCCAGAGGCTTTCCAGAATCTAAGCATTATTATGAATGAGTAAAAGACCTTTTTAATTCGATTTTTATCTCTTCATCAATGCCTCTCATTTTATTTATTGTAATTGCATCACGTGAAAAACCGTTATATTCTTCGATTTTGGTTTACTGAAAGCAAATCATTACTTAACCTCATCTCTTTTATCTTGTTTTCATTTATTTTCATATTCACCTGTTTGGTTATATTCTCGAATATCTCTGTCTTTTTCTCCATGTCGGCGAAATTTGAAGACAATAAAACAATATTGTCAGCAAAATCCACGCAGGATTGAAATCCCAGTATACTCCTGTCTTTTGGCGCTTTAATGTCTATCTCATTATTCGGTCTATTGAAATTATTACAAGTATTCCAGACAGTACGCGTCCCTTCCGTACTTCAATTTTGATATCAAATGCGTCTGACGATATGCCATTATTCGGTCTATTGCGATTATAAAATTGTATTCCAGACAGGACACATCTTTTCTAAACAATTTTGATATCAATTGCATCTGGTGATATGTTATTTACAATGATTTAGGTTCTACTTTCATATTCGGATTTCTAATAATATTGATTAATTTTTTAGAAAATTAATTAATTTTTTTCCATAGAATAGAATATATTCTAGAGGCAGTCTCTATCAATGCTATCAAATACTTACTCGAAATCTGTATAAGACCGATATAAAATTGAATTTAGATAGCAGAGATTTGAAATCCTAAATGAAGCATTTAAAGTATTTCAAAATAATTATATCTTTTTGAAATATTAATGTCATCTTTTAATTCTATTTACGAGGTGTCATTTAAACATATAAATTCAATTTAAAAAAATGAAATCTACGGTCGCAAATTTCAAGTTATCATGCAAGAACATTATTATTTTTTAAGTAATTATTTATCTTAATTGATTTAAGTCATTAATAAGTTTAAACCAGTTTGAAAAACTTCTCTCTCTCACACACTCTAATGATAATTTTTTTAACTGCTATTTTAATTTTATCTAGGTGGCAAACAAAGTTTTGGAGCTCGACCGTTTAAAAAAAAAAAAACAGTAATTTCGACGAAAAGTTCACTACTACTGGAAGCTTTTGTATATGTGGTAAAATCCAATGAACGTAATGCAGATTGATATTAAGATTATATTCTAATATTTACAGCATTTTGAGATATACAATTAGTAAGAATGGACTTATAATATCAATAAAGAATAAATATAAGTCGCGTTTTACAAAATTGCGATAGTTAAAACTGAAAAAGATTAAAAAAAACGCAATCTTCTGAGAGCGAGATTAATTATTTAAGAGTCAGAAATCGTAGACAAACTGGAAGATGCCGTCATTTCATAGAAATGACAAACAAAAAGCAGTTGATAGTAACTTTAATGAAATATTTCAAACAATACTAGCAAAACAAACCTCAGATGCCATGGGTCAGGTGATTCACTATCTACGAATGAAAAAATGAATATTTTTTGCCCGTAAATTTTAGAGACATTAAAACCTCCTAACCAAAACAACATCATGTTCTCATATGATAAAAAATAATTTTCAAAAACTTATTTTTATAACTGTGCCAAAAAGTAAAAAATTATTTTTAATATTTATAAATAGAACTCTTTATTATAAATATTATGAAAAGTTGTTGCATACCTCCATTAGCCAGCAGTGCTTGACCAGATCCATGACTGGATGGGGAAAGATTGCAGCTTCTAGTCACTAGGACCAGAGCACCTAGAAATAGGTAGAGGACCGACTTAGCTCTATCACACATATTCGCTTACACATAACTTCTGTTACAGGGGGGTACATTCACGCATCTCACAGATAGCTTTCTGAAGAATAACCATGCTTTAACCTGGACTCGAACCCGTGACTCCCAGAACAGGAGGAAGACGCACTACCTTAGTGCCAGAAAGCCGGCAGTATTGAAACTGATTTCGATAGTCTATTTTTTCCAAAATTCACTACCAGATGGCATCACTGGTATAAAATCAAAATCTGAATGAATTATCAATTTTTTTTTTTGAAATTCATTGCCAGGTGGCATTACTTGCCAAAAATCAAAATTTGAATGAATTAACTAATTAAATGGTAGTTAATTAAGTTCTGAAAAATTAAAATAGTACATTATCTTTTAGAATACAAAGGCGATACATTTTCAAAACTATAGCAAATCAGGAAACGAGAAGAAAAATCAATTACACAGTTCCAAGATTACAAACATTAAATATATCAAAGTAAATGAAAGTGGATAGAATAAGAATTAAGCATTTAGAATTTTTGATTTATGATCTCTTAGTTACAAATGAAGTGCAATTTATTCAACTAGATTGTATATTTAATGTGGTAATTTGACTTCCATTTTTCGAGTTTTATTGAATCAAATATA
>JAOUZG010050968.1:10072396-10111705 GCA_026289955.1 Argiope argentata | reverse complement strand
CATTCCAGACGGCCGATAATTCTACCACGTAAAAAATCATCCAAATGAGTTCTTTGTGTCATAACTAAGCAATTATTCCTCTGAAACTCTTATAAAGCGCTTACGAACAATTTTACTTCTTTGCCTGTATTCCTTATAAATGACTCTCGTCATTATGACATACTATCTGTGTCATCTGCTAGCTTCCTACAATTTGTACATGATTTTTGAAAATGTTTGTAGTTATTTTCCAGGTGATATATGTATTTTAGAGTTTGATTTCTGAGTGACTCTGAATTATCCCTAATTTATGGACATAAGTGTATAATAAAAACATAGACAAAAGTTCTATGGAGTTATATGTATAACTGGAAGTTGTAGAGTGACATAACATCGGTTCGGTACAGTGGCATAAAAAAAACCACATTCATCTTTATTAGTAATAGGAATAATATTAACTTTAGCTTAATAAGTTATATAATTCTAATTTAAATTAGTTTATTTATAACCGAAAAAATTGATCATCGCGCATTTTAGCATTTTATTCTGCATTAAAAAAAATTTCAAATACCAATGCATTTTCTGCTGTTGTTTTCTTCAGTATGTGCGTGTGTGTATGTGTGCGTTCTAATTCACCTCTTGGGTTTTTGAAATAATTAAGCTTCTGCTAGGACATGTTCTTCAGTTTCTAGCGTGCTTTCTCTCTCTTTCACATACCATTCTGGAGGTCCATATCGTCTAATGTGTAAGGGGGGCCATTTCCCATCGAATAAGTTAACAACCTGGTCAGTACGCCAATGGGAGAAGAATTTAGAATGAAAATATCATAAATTTAATATACACTAATAAAAACACTAATAATTACTATATAAGTTTCGGGAAATTAAAACTATCTTTAGCCATTTTTTGAATTTTGCATCGAAATTCCTAAGAACTGAAAAATTAAAAGTTTAATTAAATTAAATTTTAAACTTCATTTTGCATTTGATGGGAAAGTCACTCGAAAAAGTTACGCTAAAATAATTATGTTGCAGCCAATAATTATTTTATTAATAACAGCTCATACATTCATTTTGTTGGGAAATAAATTTATAAAATCATCAAAACCGCAATTTTCAAGTATTTAGTTCATTTGATGTAAAGTTGAACTATTGGTAAGATTATGAATAGGTAGATTTCGAATGTGAAAAAAAAAGCCTATTGCATCCACAGTAATTATCGTGATCTAGAAATTAGAACTGAATTTATATTAAATAATTTTCAAATAAAAGTACTGCAAATTAGATGTAAGAATATTTCATACGCGAGAACCAGAATATAAATTAATTTTCTTTCAAAGAAGATCTTCAAGGGTTGGATAATAAAAACAAACGGTGGAATTTGAAAACACATACAGTATGAGTTAATAGTGGTATGAATTATTACTAATTCTGATTCTGATTCTGATTGAATGATAGTATTACTGTACTGTTTAACCATAGTTGTGGCTCAATCTTATGTTAAACATCAAATAATCCTGCTTTTACTTTTAGGAAATTTTTAGGACATCAAAAACAATACATCTTAGATGATAAGAATGTATAATTGAGGCCTAGAATAACTACTCTAATATTTTCATAAAAATTGTTAGGATATATAATGCTTTCTGAGTTTAATTTACGCAAAATATTTACAAATCGTTGCTCAAATTGTAAAATATTTAATATCATTCTGGCAATTAGAATTCAAATACTGAAAAATAAAGAAAAAAGATTTATGTTTACAAAAATAAAACAGAAATTATGTTTGAAAAATGAGAAACCAGCTGCCAACTGGCAAACGATTTTTTTAATGTTCATAGAATTCCAATCTTGTTATTACACTTCACACTTTCATACTTCACATATTTATACTTCTTTTGGCTTAGAAGGAATAAGAAATAATATTTTAGCTGGCACCAGATAGTATTCGTTTGCGTCAACCACTTGGTCACTATTTTTATTCTAAATTAAAGAATTCATATTATGTTCTAGCGATGTTTACACACGGTGGAATACGCGAATGGAATGTTGATGTGCAGCTTTTGTGGTTATAAGTATTTTGAAGAGGACAACAACAACGCTCGCTTTATCTATTGTTTCATAAGTCATATAGAAATATCTTATTTTAGCTTATTTCTTGTCCTTGTTGTTTGATGATTAAACTTTTCTCTGCTCATCTGATGCTTTTGCAAATAATTCAAGATCACTGAAAATCTCATGGATGTTTTGTTTTAATTACAATTCAATAACTATACAACCTGAAGTTTTCCCTTCAAATTACCAGTGTCACAACAATCGTTATGAAGGCACCGTCATGATTTTATTTTTACAATCGGCTCATAATTATGAGTTCTGTTGATCTTCAGATTATGTCCTTGCGATGTTTACACACGTAGAACCTATCTTTGATGCTGCCTTTACTCATTATCAGCATATTATTACTTATTCCAGATGGCATCTATACCATCTGGAAAAAGAATAGTAAATAAAACCAAAAGATTAATAAATTCGCCAATGCTTAATATTCTTCTCGTATGTCTTTATTGCGATAATTACAATTTGTGCATTGGCGCAGCTGTAAACGTGTCTATGCATATATTCTCCAGATGGCCAATTATTTGCAAAATGGATTGCTTCGTATTAGCAATATTGCTTAGAAATTGTCTTTGTAATTCATTTAGAGTCTAAAAATCCCATTTCACCATTAAAACACAACATGATGAAGTGTTTTACATCATTAGACCTACCATTTCATTTGGTGATCCGGTGAGAAGCAATTGTTATTTGATCACCATAACGCTGTTTGATATAAAATGTATAGTTAGCAAATATCAAAGGCTTTTATGTATAGTTGGTAAATATAAAAGCTTTTATGTATAGTTGGTAAATATCAAAAGCTCTTATGCATAGTTGGTAAATATCCAAGGCTCTTATGTATTGTAGGTAAATATCATTTCTATATGAAAAGGGTAGCTTCCACCAAGAAAAAAAATACATTGCAATAGCTAACAAATATGGAGGAAAATTAACGAATAAATCATCCTACTCACATAGAATAACAAAAGACCAAAGTCAAATAATTTTTATTACAATAAAGATGGAGAAAACAAATACAATTGGGTGAAAGGGGACATGAATTGTCTTGTTGTGTGCCATAAATGCAGAAACCCAAGTTATTCTAATATTGAAGCAATTGACACTGTCGATGAAGATAAATTAATGCATGGAAGCAAGAAGTGTTAATTATTCTTCCTTATCTAAACAAAGATTATTTAATAACTATGAATATACTATACTAAGCTACGATGCGGAATATTATAAAATATTTAGCAATGAAATGTTGCTTAAATACTCTTTCGCACATTCAAGACTGTTTTATTTTAAAATTATGACTATACTCCAAATGTTCAATTTCAAGAACATAGTGTTTTGCTGTTAAATAAACTTCGATTAAAAACTGATTTTTTTAAATTCTTTCTCTTCCAAAATAAAATGAGCACTAGTAAAAGATTAATCCTTACAGAAATTTTCATAGTCACTCATGCTTTCAGGAATATTACAAAAAAAAACCCAATAAAAACAAAATAAATGAATAAATAAAAATGAAAAAAAAAATACCTCGGAATTTCAAATACTAAATTGAATGTTATTTTTTATTTGTAAAATTTAATAATTTAATATCTGTATTTATTTTGTTTGTTTGTTTTCATAATTTTTTTTATATAATGGCTTCGAATTTTTCATGATAGATTCGAATTTTCATTTATCTATTTATAAAATAATCTTTTTTCACAGAAAGACATGTCAAGTACATAATTAAATATTATTAAATAATGTCAAGGAAGCTTAACTTTCAATATTTTAAACATCACAATTTTCCAAATCATTGCCCTATCTTAACTATGTAGCAACATAAAATCTTTTTAAGATACGATTTTGTGAAATTTCGGGATTGTGTCACTTGCGCTCAGTCTCATTAACGCTAACTCATTAAAGGGTGTCATTTGCGCTCACATGGTAGGTTTACTGCAATTTAATCACCTTTGGCAGGAAAACTTGGCGTGCATCTAGAGGGGCTAAAGAGAATGCACGTTTCTCGCATTGATAAGATTAAGTGACATAATTAAGAGTCCTTATCTTCGAAATATTCGATTTTTTTTTCTCACGGTAAAACTGTAAAATGTTCTTTAAGAACGCTATTTACATTTTTAATAGTTTATTTTAGATTAGGGGTTAGATTAAATTTAGATGAAAAAGGGAGAGCAAAAAAATATATAAATCTAGCTGAGGGATGCACAACCTTTTCAGGATGAGGGGCCAAAATATGAAAAGAGATCATGGCGAGGTCCAAAAAAGCACATGAATGCTAAAAAATATTAAAAACGCGAAAACACTGGAGTTTTTTTTAATGGCAATACGCATGAATTACAATTAATACTTTACTTATTTTATTCATGCACACATTATGCAATAAATAAATGAATAAAACACAAACTTTATAGTTACGATTACCTAAACCTAAAAAAAAAAAGAGATTCCTGCTAAAAAGGTTGCAAACTTGAAATAGAATAACAGAGGAAAACTTTTTGGTAATTATACAGAGAACGCAATTTAAATTTTGAGAAAAAAAAATTAATAATCGAAATTAGTAAAAATAATGAATTTATTTAAAATTATTGATTTTATGTTGGGCTTAACATTAGTTGTAGCAATGCGTAGAACAGCAGAAAGGTTCTCACCTCATTCTTAATTTTGATTTGTTTAAATTCATTAGTGAGAAAATTTGCTCACAAATGTAAGTGCTTTTAAGAAAGTTGCACATGCAGCTGCATTTTTCATTAAGCATAAAAATTCCTGTAGCAAATCTTTATAAAATTCTAATATCGGTTTACCTTTGAACTGATTTTTGAAAAAAATCAGACTTCTGTAAATCAATTTAGGCTAACTGCATACTCTCATCCACTAGATTAACATCAACAGAAAATGGAGAAGAAAATTCATCAAATTTCGTTTGGCACTTTTCAAAATCTGAAAACCGATCATCAAATGCTTTATGAAAGATTTGAATTGGAACCTCATACTACATTTTCATGTGTGAAAAATTTTCACGTTCGCGAGCTTCTCCTATACGAAAATCGTACTCGCCGTTAGCCATGAAGGGAACAAACTGAAAAGCTTCGTTATAAAAAGTAAATAAACTTAATGAACAACTGTTAATTATTTATTCTGATGTAGAATCGTTTTCTTTTTAGATTTTTATCCTTTTTCATTTGAAAAAAGTCTCATTTCATTTTAAATTAGTCATATTTTATTAACAACATTCGCGGGCCAACTTCGAAGGCTATGAGGGCCAATTTTGGCCCACGGTGCATAGGTTGTGCATCCCTGATCTAAATGATAGAATAAACCGAACAGTAGAAAAATATTCTTTGGACAAGGACTTAAAGAGCTGCCTTGTAACTCTTGCTAATATAACAAAATTGTTATAAAATTATTTTAAAGCAATGATTAATAAAATTTTATTTGAATTTTTTTTAAATAATACTAATAATAATTGAAAAACAATTTTTAGTAATAAAATAGAATTGAAAAAACTAAGCAAGTGTAAACTTGAAGAAATAAAATGCTTTTAGTACTCTTTCTTACTTTTTTTGCATATATTAATCTTTCTACTTACCATCAATGGTTAAAATTGTATTTAAGTTGCAGTGTGAAAGAGAATATTTTGTATATTTTAAAAACTGTTGAATTGAAATAATTTATTTGATTTGTGTTATATATTTGAATAATAGCATTTTCTTAATAAGCTATTTATATATACTTACAAGTTTTTTTTATTGATATATTGAATAGCCACTTTACAATGTTGAAGTATTTCAAAGAAATTTTTAAAACGTACATGTTTACTGCTAAATAATTTTATCTAATTATCTTAAAGAAGATGATGAAATTAAAAGCAAACGCATTTCCTTAATACTTATTACTAACACTTATTTGCTATCACATTTGATAAGATATTATGCTTCAAAGATTCTAAATTATTAGGAATGAAATTATAATATTTATTTCCTTGTAAATTATAAATTTAAACAAGAGTTATGCTTTTAAAAAATCCTTCTTAAAATAGTCGAATACTTCAGTTGGGGAAAAGACTCCTTATATAGAGAACATCAAATAAATTGAATAATTATTTAACAATTTATGTAATTTGAATAAAATTGTCTTCAACGGAAAATGAAACAAAGTTTGTTTTCCCTCATATAAATGTAAGGCAAGCAAATGTCCAAATTACTATCAATATTTGAAATTTTTAAAAATAAAAATAAAATAATTATTACATTTTTAGCCTTTCCTTAGAACTACTTAATTTGTTTGAATATTATACTATGCCAAACTATAATTTATACTACATATGGAAAAATCTTAATATCCATCCTGATTGTGATATAGTCAAAAATAATTAAATAATCTTTTAAAAATTGTCACTAAAAACTATAATAGTAAATTTTAGAATAGCAAACCTATAAAATAATTGTTAATTTGTCAAATATTTGCAATATATCTGGAAGGAAATTGAAATAATGTTTGAAAACTGGTTGGTTATAACTATAGGTGTATAAAATTTTTATTATAATAATTGTAGATATAAAAATGTGAAATTTTTTAAATCTCCATAGCTTTCATGTCATTTTATGTTTTTAAACTCGCTAGTACTCAAGTTTTATGTCATTTTAGTAGAAATAAAATTACATTATTTATTTAAATCAGATTCATTAAATCAGTTCAATGGTACAAAATGGGTTTTGATTTTCTAGTTCCTATCAACATATAAAATCTAAACTCAAGTTTGATATTTTATGAATTGTAGCATTTCTTTTTTTATTCGTTTATTCCTCAAGATATAAAAGCACACATATTGTTTGGTGTCTTTTTATATTAATTATAATTTTTTCTTTAGTTTTTTTCCAACTCCAATTAATGATAATGATTACAAATGCTTTCTGAGGGTATGGATAGACCTCTTGATATGAACATCAAATTCAGAAAATAATTTAAATTCTAATTTAAGCCCCTTTGGGGGAGCCTCCTTCAACCCCTCAAAAAAGAATAACCTAACATTATTAATTTCAAGCTGTTTAAATTCTATTTCTGCTTCGCTAAAACCTATAACATATTTATAACCTTTTCAATAAATTATTTTAAAAAATATCCTGGAATTGCATTAATTAAAGGGAATAAAAATTTGTTCCAAATTAACTCCTTCGACACCTATTCAGAATTACATTATAACACTTGGGCATATGTGATAGGGTTCATGTGATATAAGGACTGACTTTTTGAATTAATCAGTAAAGATTTATCAAATATCCACTGATAAAGTTCATTCATTTCTTAGTTTAGATATGTCTTGGTATTTAAGACCAGGGATAATGATTTCCCGCCCTCTTTTGTACACTTAGTGAATTCGTGAATTCCGTTGTGTCGTTCTGTGTTGTGCACGTCGTCTTCGCTTGTAAATAATGCCTGCTTCCGTGATGGAATAAAAAGAACTAAAAATTCAACCGGTATTCTCCATGATTTCGGCCACGACTCTGCTATTTATTCTCAGCAAATCATTTAAATGCGTTTTTTCATTATATATATATATATATATATATATATATATATATAAATTTTTGCTCAATTGCCTACCTTTTTTAATGAAATTTTGTAATTGGAAGTATGTCTGGAAGCAGGATTTAAAAAAGAAAAACTCATTCCTAAGTGCAACGATGTAATGCTTTTTGAAAAAAAAGTGACTTCAGAAACCTTTCTGTCATAGCTATGACATTAGTCTTATCTTACGCCTTAATATTCAAACATTTGCTATTGTAATTTCACTTTCGGTTACTATAAAGGTTAAATTTACATGAATCTATACTTTTGGCAAGAAATTCGGAGATGAAAAAAGAAGGATAAAAAAGGAAGGAATAAAATATAAAGTTACATATTTAATTTCTAGCTTTCTTTCATGCTTAGATCTAGGATACCGCTTTTAAAAATATTAGACAGAAATTTACTACTTTATTACCTGCGAATAGAACTTTAGCACATGATGCTGTATCTGAAAATCTAGCGCTTTAATGTAGTACGTGTAGATGCTGCATTTAGATATCGTTTGAGGTACATTAGATTATGTATAGTTAAATCTGACAGTAAATGAGCTAGGAAATGAAGTAATGTATTTCAGATTTGAAGGAATTTCTGTAATTATGAACACTTTCGATTTGAAAATATGCTTTTCTCCCCTTGAGAATTAACCAGCAGCTTTTTTTTAAATTTTAAATATGATTCTTATAATTTATTATAGCCGAAGCGCTTATTATTTTACAAAAAAAATATAACTTATTTGAACAACTTTAACGTAAAAAAGTACATTAGCTCATTTCAAGTATCCGTTTGTAGAATATATGTGCATAAAAGCATACATACTTATTGAAAGAACTAAACATTATTGATATCCATTTAAATTTGAATAAAAAACACTTTTTATGTTTTTTTTTCATTTTGTTAAATAAAATTAAACTTTAAGACATAAAAAGATAAAATCCTCCTAAAACTAAAAAATACAGTTCACTTTGATAGATAAAATTTGTATTACGTGCATCAAAATTATAATTTTTTTAAATATCTTCGGTGTAGGAAAATTATGAACATGTTCCTTCATAGTAAGTTTTTAAAGCAAATTTCGCTCATTCTACTTATTACTTTTATCAATCGTTTGAAACGCGGTAACGGTCATTAGCATTTTTCCCACGGTAGCCTTTTAACATTATCAGAGATATGGAGTGTCATTCTCACTGTGACGATGATTGATTACCATATGGCGCACATTGTAAAATCGCCAAATTTTACATACAAAGATTAAAGTTATAATGTGGTACCCTTTTTAAGGCTTGAGCGCAAATGACACCCTCTAATGAGTTAGCTCTAATGGGATTGAGCGCAAATGACACAGAACCGAAATTTCGAGGGGAAGGGGAGGCTCTCAGCGGGATAAACTTTTCAATTTTCATAACAGGTGACCCAAAGAGAATTTAATCAAAATTTTAAAACTTCTTAAATATTCTTATCCGTTTTACGATACTGCTGTAGATGATATGTATTGTCGAAAACATGAAGGTTACTTTATTATTTTCAAAATTTAATCATCAGTTAATTAATTAAATTTAATTGACTTTTAGAAACCCTATCCCAAAATTATTTCAGAAGAAAAAAATTAACAGCATAATTTATAACATTTATAGTAATAAATTAAAAAATAAAAATTAGAAAGTAGAAAATAATAAACATTTATAATTTTAGTCCGTGTTTAGAGTGATTTTATAAAACGTTTTTTTATTACATTTATTTTAATGGTAACTTGTTGCATAATTTATGAATACAGCTATAAATTATTTTTTTGAATCTCCCTCTATACATAATGTTTTTTGATTAAGTAAATCATTAACGAAAAATTTATTTCCATATTATAAAATCTTAATACAGAATACGAAATCAATTGCTCGTAATAATACTACTAACAAATTTAGCGGAAACCGTTTTAAAAATAAACATTTTAAATGTTTATAGAGTTCTATGATCATTTTACAGAATTACTAACGACTCCCTGTAAAGAAACTTGTATCCCTGCAGCAAATAAATAATTCTTTATTCTAATATAAAAAGTTTATTATAACTATCCTTCAAAGTAGGTAATCTCATGACCAAGGTAAATACACCAATTGTTTCTTCACTTGGCTATACTACTAATTTAAAATTAAATAGTAAAGTTGTATTATAAAAAGATTAGATGATTAGATTTGATAGTTAAATTATCCGTTTTTAAATAACACTATGAGTAATGGAAAAAGAAACTAATATTAAAAATTTTGGTTTCATTATGATTGCAGAAAGGCATCCCATTCTTCAGACTTTCGCAGCAGTTTAAAAACAATGGAGTCATTACAGCTGTAGTCCAAATCATTTGGACCGCACGACATACCTTTGATGAGAAAATCGAAGTTGCCCTTTGAATCGAAAGTCATACTTTATGACCGAGTTCACGGCTCCGTAGTCTCCCTCTAGTGGTAAATTACGAAGTTATACATAAATTAAATGGTTTCAAATTGAAGAGTCGTGGTTAAATTCTGCTTGAGCGGCGTATTTCTAATTCTAAAATTGATTCTAAAGCTTGAGAAATATGAGAAAATATATCACCATTAAGAAAACGCACATTCATCTCTTTTCATATATATATATATATATATATATATATATATATATTAAATCACGGTATAAGAAATAAGAAAGATTTTACAATTACCCATTGAAAAGTTATTTTCACTGAGAAAGAAGATATCTTCTAATATCATTATGTTGATGAATTAAATGTAAAAGCTGCCAACACAGAGAAGGATATTTCTCTGTGGCTGCCAAATTATTGAGTCTGATTTCACTCGTTTGAACAACTCACATGTTTATGTTATTTTATGATAATTTTTCTTCTTCTTTCGAATCCTAAGTTCAATTTACTCTAGCCATCTGCTCTGGACTTCCTGAAATGGTACACAAGCGATTATTCTAATTCGTTTGCAGGACTTTTATCTACTTATTAACACTGGATAAAATTGATGAAAATTCCTAAAAAGAAAAGTTTAATATTTTATAAAAAAAAAGTTAGATGACTGCAAAAAAAAGTGCCATAAAAATTAGAATTATCAGAAATTCTCTTTTTTGAAGGGAATAATTTTTTTTCAGTTTATGTTCTAAATTTCATAAGAGAAAACAAAAGTGTTCATAGCAATAATTCTCAATCTGGATGAAGCAAAGACACGAAAAAATAATCAAAAACTGTAAAGAATTATGTTTAACTTATGGAATTGAAGTAAGATATGAATCGCCAAATTAAAATGAAAGCAAGAATGTCATTTTTAATAATTTAGAATTGAATTTTTCAGAATTCATTCTAAAAATTGATTAGAAAATGTATCTCATTTATATGGAAGCATCTGAAAAGAACATTTTAGAATTCATTTCAGCAACTAAAATGGCATTTCAATATTAAATCCTTGAAATTTTAAAATTCGTATTCAGTTTCAAATTTCAATAAAAGAAACACTAAAAGTAGTGGGGGACGAAAACGGGCACTAAAATTTGAGAGCCGTTATTTAAAACTGTTATTTCCTCGCTAATCAGCCGAACACTTTTTAACCGTTATGGCTGTATCTTCGGAGTGTATCGTTTTCAGCAGCTGTTCCACAGGAAGTAGTAGATTTGGGAGATTGCTAGAAAAGCTGTTTTCTCTCTTCCAAGTACATTCTCTGAAATTTTCAACAAAGTTAAAAAGAATTCTCCTTGGAAAAGAATAGCTTTCCTATTGATTATTTTTTTATTAATTTCCTTTTGTATAATAGGACCTTCATAAACCAGGAACTGTAACGACTTTTCTCACACCTGCTGCAATGCGGTTTCGCCACAATAGAACCCTTCTTTAGCGATTGAACTTTTATGTGAAAGGAATATATTAAACGTTCTAATTAGTTCAAAATCTGAATAGTTCAATTGAAAAATTTAATTTTTTAAGCTTGCTAATAAAAATGTAATCAATTAAATTCGAAATAAATAAAACATTCTTAAAATTCAGGATTTGGGAAAATATTCAAAATATAACGTCAGATAATTTATGCTATTAAATTCGAATAATGTTTCCACTTATAATCTTTATTGCATTAGGTATCTGAGGATTATATGGCTATTTTTATTCCATGCTAAAATTGTGATGTTAAAAAAAATCCAATGACAAACATTTACTAATGTAATCTAAATACTTTTAAGTTTTTTTGAAAAAAATATATTTTTTACTTTTAATTAAAATTTAGCATTTTGCATTTTTTTATTTATTATTAATTTTTTAATGTAAAATGGATATTGATAATAATGCAGACATGTTCCTTTTTTTCAGTATAAATCCATTTCTATTGAGTTTCTTTTAATTAAGCGAAAAAAAGATGAAATTACAAGACTTTATTATTTTTATGAAAAGAATTTATTTACTTCATTTTGATTTAAGTAGAACAAAAAAATCCCAGCAAATGAGAAACTTTCATATATAAAATCAAAAATTCAAACCAACAAAAGTTTTTGGAATAACGTAATAGAATACGCGAGATATAGCAGAATGAAGATTTAAGGTAGGCGATAACTTTAAAAAGTCGATTTTTAGCGAAATTATGATTTTTAAAAATTTAATATTCTTAATTTTATAAGAATATTAGGAAGGGTGAAGAATTCTTCATAAAACCTAAATAATTTTGTTTCTAAAACCTATGTTATGGGAAGTTGCACTGATTTTTTTATTTGAATTTACATAAATTATATATTATAATATATAATTTATATTATATATTAAAATATTTATTATTTTAATGCTATTTTACATTTTTAGATACTATTTTCGCAAATTTTAATCTCTGATAGAATTATGAGAAACCTCATAAATTAAAATCTAATGCATAATTTTTTTGTTCAAATCTGATATAATAATTTCTTAATATGTTTTGCAGTTCATGATCAAGAGAATAAAAAATCTATTAATTTAAAAATATTTTATAATTGTTTAAGTGCTTTACAACATGAAAGAAAAAATGAAAATTTCGTTTTCTCTATCAGTTTAACCCTATTATTTAAAGAATGGATTGAAATTCAGCTTACAATTTAGCTCAGGAACTAGATATATATTTTTCGAGCTATTTGCAAAATTTTAAGCAAATCATTTTTAAGCCACTAAATTAGAAGGTTTTTGTTTTATATCTCTTTTTAGCCAAAAAATAAAAAGCCATTTTTTCCCCCAATTTTTGCCAACTAACTGCTGTTTCTTTCTTCCATGGATGTTTCCACTTTTTTAATGCAAATATTCAAAAATATAACTATTATCGAAATTATTTTTTTAAAAAAAAACCTTCATTCCGTATGATAGTCAATTTATTAAACGTAAAAATTCTTGAATTTTGAAGGAATAACAGCATGCAGGTACTACAGCTAGCAAGATTGAACTTCTCGCGATTTCCATTAACATTTTGAGAAAATTAATATTTTGAGCACCATTAATATTTTGAGAAAATTCATCAGATATTATTGAAGAACATTATATCTCCTTTTCACGTACAAAAAAAGAAAGAAAAAGCAAAAATTTCCGATTAAAATAAGAAAAGCACGCTAGAAAGAAAGAAGACATTTCCTGAACTGAATGAAAGGTTTGCGTGCTGCTGTTACATCATTTGAGTTTTCTTTTCAAGAAAAAAGTTATGATCATATTGACCTCAATATTTCATTTACTTGTAGCATACTTCTTAAATATCCCATAAAAAACAATCCAAAACTCAAATGGGGGAGGGGAGGTATATTCATTATACTAACGCCCCATTTTAAAGAAACAGACATTAAATTCGGACAGACTACGGTTTCTGTAATCGTGGCCCAGTGAGCTGGCATTCTCTTTTTAAATTTTTACACCCCAAACAGAAGGAAGTTTAACCCTATTGGCTTAATACCACTCCACTCCTGTATAAGGGAGAATTTTTATGGGATTTCTGTGGACGGAGCAGTCTTTTTCGTGAGGTCACCATCATTTCATCTTTGACTGGTAAAAGTAACTTATACAAAAAGTTCAACAACTTTTCACGGAACAATTTTAAACAGCTTGTTTATATTGGTTGTTAAAAGTACAGGATTTGTAGGATCCTCATGTCATATTAATACTACCGAAGGGCTGTTTCGAATGGATTGGACAAAGCTGAACCATCATAAAATAAAATGAAGGCATATATCTTCTTCCCACTTTCCTAATTACTGTTCGAAACTACTATGAGACTGTTGGATACAAGATGGCAAAATCAGAAATTTTGAGTGAGTTTTTGAAACGAATTCAAAATTTGAAATGGATTTCGGCCAAACCTGTCTCAAATTCACCCTATTTCAAATACGAGACTTATAAAGAAACAAGACGCCTTCAAATAAACATTTATTTAAAATTTCAGTAGTAGTATTTATTATCTCGTTTTAATTTGTCTACAGATGCAATTTATTCCAAACTTACTAGTCCTATTGTTTTAGAATTTTTAAAAGATATATTTTTGAATCCCTTCAGTTAAGTGATTTTTTAAAAATTTGTATCTTCCTAAAAAGAGTTATTCCTATAAAAGTACATTTTTAATATGTTAATATTAAGTAATTGAAATAGAAATCACGCTAATTTTCAGGTTAATAAATGTTGAATGTAATATTACATTTTAAATCATATACAATACTGAATTCCAAATTAAATTTCAGGCATTAGAGTGTACTTCAAAGTATGAATCTTTTGCAAATCATTAATGCATTCCAGTGTGAAATGGTTGCATTGCAGCATATGAAATGCTATTTAATATTTATTTCACTTTTTTTTTGACAGATGCGCTAAAAGTAAAATGGAACAATTAAGAAACAAATATATATTTACATATAATATATATAAGAAATTGTTTTCAAATCCCAGAATGATTTGCTAAATCACACAAGAAAATAATCTTTTGAAAACTGGATTGAATAATTGCTTTAGTTTTTATTCTAGTATAGAAGATTTAAGTGCACTTGTCAATTAATTTTATCAAACTGCCAATTGTTTTGAGTATAAATGAAAAGAATTGTTTAATTCAAATTTTCTGCAAGCAGGAGAAATGTAAACTTTTAAATATGCACCATCATTCTTTTTTTAAGTAACTTAAAGCACAAACATAGAATTTTAAGAAACTTAAAACAAAATTGTTATTTTTCTAAAATAACCACCTGTTATATTATATCCAAAGGTTTTTGTATTTTAAATTTTCTGGTAATGAAGATCTCGTAATACTTTCCCTACTAGATAAAAAAAATGCAACAAGAATTTCTTCCAATACTTTCCCAACAAGGCCAGTAAAAATACTTTAAAAAAAAGAACATTTAAAACAATTGATATTAATTTAATTTCTTAACCATTTATACTTCTTAAGTGAATTTTCAAATTATTAAATTAAAAAAAATATTCAAAGGATAATCATAAATCAAATTTTGAAATATATAGGTGTAAAATAAAAAAAAGACATATTCATTATTAATGTGTAATTGAAATTATGAAAACATTATATGGAAGATTCAGCAGAGGTTTTTAAAGATCTTATTTAAAAAAGCAAAATTATGTTACAAAGGAATGATAATGTCCACTGAAAATATTTATTTTTCTCGAAAATTCAAATAATAAATTGAATCAATTCTAGTATAACAAATTTTCAAATCTGCATTTTTCTTAGTAAACAAAGGGGGAGTATAACATCTTGATATGTGTTTTGTAGAGCCAACAAAGAATCAAAAATGTTTCTTTTTATTTGAATTAAAAAATAAATAAACCAATTTTTTAAAACTGTGATAAACTGCAATTTCCAAAGTATGAAATTCGTGTCAAACACAATCTCAGCAGTCTTCCTGAAACCAAACAGGAAGAAACATAGGCTAACCAAACATAATTGCGCAGTGAAAGTTTAAACATTGATCTCGTTCAGTTTTCAAATTTTGATATGTGATGGTAGAGTTACAATAGCCTTTTAAACACGTAAAAAAGCTCTTTTTGGCAGTTAAGAACTGAAGAGTAGTGTGCTTTGAAATTCCGCTTTTAAAAGATAAGTGTTAGCAGGGCCCGTGTTAGCCTATGTAGGGCCCGGGGCAAACTCTTCTTGGGGGCTCCCTTTGCTTCACTGCTTTAATAAGGAAGAACATTCATTAAAGAAGGAAACGCAAAATAAAATTTCTGTACGATTTGGGGGCCTCCACTTACGTGGGGGCCTGGGGCAACTGCAACGTATGCCCTTACCTTAGCCAGGTCATGAGTGTTAGGATAATCATATCCAATGACTAATGGATACTCAACAAATGATAATTCGAGAAATTCGAAAGTTATTAAGACTCTCGGTGACAATGGATACTTTTCGCAGATGAGTTCTGGAAACAGAAATAACGACTCATTGTAAATTGAAAAGTAAATCTCCTTTAAAGTCATCACAAACCACAAAGAACGGTCGTGGGCTCGAAATTGTATATCATATGATTATAAAGGACCATCAGTAATATTTAGCTATGAAAAATAAATGGAACCTAGATGGACCAGATTGCCAAGTATCCTGTTGGTGTGTTTCAATGGCAGACAAGGTAGTAGTTCAGTGATATGTTAAGTAGTAAAAGTCTTTGAGGACATCTGAACCTTCCTAAATTTATGCATACATTCAATAGTTTTCATCTCAAAAATTGAAGTAATGCCTTTTTGACAAAAGAATTAAAACAATCTATAAAAGATATTATTCTAGCTAATAAATTTCTATATCATTTCGATAATTATAACAAACAAATTAATAATATGCCATAGACACTCTCTGTAAATAAAGTGAACCGTGTCTCAAAGTTCATTTAACAACAAACCTAAATTTTAATTGCAACGATATTTACCGAGATTCTATAAAAAATGAAACGTGTAGCAAGAATGGGTTTAATAACATTATTAATAATGCTAAAGTGTGTCATTTCTTCACTCTTCCTTACATTTGATGCAGTATGGAGTTTAGAATAATTAAAATAGAATTTAGATGTAACGTAAATTTCGAAATTCTAAGAATCAGATACACAACGGCAACAATGAAAAAAAAGTTTTAAAATACAATTTTTTTTATGTAAAGATGTGCAAAATTTTCATTTAACGAAATACACTGTAAACTTAAATGTTATGATCATAGATCCTTTATTGTACAAGAAATCAGATCAATGATCTCGATTATTAACAGATGAAGTTATATATTTATCGTCTTTACAAAAATATATTCAAACAAAACCGGCCGAACGACCTTTTAATCCAATTCTCTGTATATAATTCTAAGTAAAAAATGTTCCTGAGCAATATTTAAATGAATGATCTGTTGTTAAACGAATAATTCACATTGACTTCAGACTATCAGCCGAAATTTCAACTAGCTTATATAAGTTTATAAAAGGAAAGATAAACATACGAATGAATTTATAAATAAAATTTAAATTATATCCTGATGTACAAACTATTATCATCACAAAAAAGTTGTCTGAACAAACTTTCATAAAATCAAAAACCAAAATAAAGAATAACTCTATCCAGAACAAAATAAATCCTTCATCGTGTTATTCCAGCAATGAATATTTTGCAAGTTTGTGAACAAATAAAATAGTGTTTGTAAAAATTGACAAAAGGATTTCCATTCTCATTAAATAGGATCCAACAAGTAGGAAAATTCGTTTTCAAATTCAAGTATTGTAAATTCAAGTATATTGAAAAAACAGCAACAAATATTTTAATCAAAAATTTTAAAAACAAAAGACACTATTTTACTACTGTAATTTTCATTTATTAATTACATATAATTTTTAAATACTTTAGCAGAATTACAACTGAAACAAACCTTATTTACAATATTTATAATAAAATGCAAACACTATATTCATATATTAAATTCAATAACACATTGAAAATGGTTAATGACCTTAAAAATAGTCTATAATACAGTGTTTTCACAACTAGGTTGCAAATCAAATTTTTTTAAAACGTTTCCTTTGAAAAGTTGAAAATATGTATAATTCAACAATTCATAACATTTGTTAGTTTGCAACCATTTCAGAGAAATAAAATATCCCACACTTGCTGGTTGATCTTCAATATTTGATTGCTTGTTGATCTTCAATATTCAATATCCACTCCAGTATATCAGCTAGTAATCTTGAACATCCTTGAAGTTAAATGCACATTCTGACATTGATACAAACCAGTTCCTTTATAATGTTTTTTTTTCTTTTCCAGAAAACATTGTTTATTGTTTGGTACATTACTTCGCAGTTGCTTTATCAGAATATTGAAGTCAGCCAGTAATGTGTGGGTTTGTGTAACTAAATCCATGAAATTGTTCTTGATCCATAGATTCCAAAATTTGATCATCAACAGGACTCAGACTGGCAGAATCTGTAGTATAATAACTATCAAAATTTCTTGTATCATATTCACTTGACTGCAAGAAAATATAAAATGCATTATTAGACTGTATATTGTATTGTATAATCAAAATTTCAATTTCAGCATTGATTTACAGGAAAATTAATATTATGTTAGGGAGCTATTTTTACAGATTTTTTATAATAAAACCATGTATGAACTCAAGATTTCAATTTTCAAATTAAAACATGCTTTATTCTTGCATAATTAACTGCATTACATACTAAAATGATAAAAATTACTTTAATATCAATTTTTTATTATTAAAACTTAATTATGCCAGTTTTCATAGTAAATGGTTTATATAATAGGAAAGGAGACGAATTTACAACAAATATAGGCAAAACGATCAAACAAATATAAATATACTTCAGATATTACACAATTTGGAACAAGAAAATAATTGTATAGTTTCATTTTAGTTGTTATAGCTATTATTTGTAAATATTAGGGAAGAAATCGAAATAATTATGTGTTTTAAAAAACTTCTTAAAGACAGATTTAAAAAACAAAAACAACCATCCTTTTAAGGATTAAATTATGGTATTAAAGAACTACTTAAAGTTAACAAAACCCCGATATAATGGAATTTTTAAAAATATTATACTTTAATTGGCACAACCTCTGCATGTAGGCAGGATAATTATCTTTTTTAAGCACAAAATGCTCAACAACAAAGTTATATCCCAAGCAGCAAAAGATCGTCGGCCAACCATTGGCCACACATCGCAACGCAGAACGCGCGACGTCGGGCCGAGATCGGAAGCCGATGTCGCGCCAACATTGGTCTTGTCCCACGGCGGAACGCCGGGCGATGATCGCGCCGACTTCTTTTCGATGAAATTTCCGATCGTTTCCCGATGTGCTTTCTCATGGCCGACGTCATTCCAATCATTTCCCGATATGTTTTATCAATGGGCGATCCAATGCCAACCATTTCCCAATGTATTTTAGCAATGGGCGATATGTTACCAACCATTTCCCAATGTATATTTTACATATGGACGACCCAATGCCAATCATTTCCCAATGTATTTTAGCAATGGACGACCCAATGCCAATCATTATCCAATGTATATTTTAGCAATGGACGACCCAATGCCAATCATTTCCCAATGTATTTTAGCAATGGGCAATATGTTACCAACCATTTCCCAATGCTTTTTAGCAATGGGAGGCCAAATATCAATCATTGGGCGATTTATTACTGAACACTTGCCGCATCAAATTGAAATATTAGTTTATTGGTTTTCTTAAACCCTATAATTTAGTGTCATAATAGTTAAAATTATTGTACTTTCAAATTTTTTTCAAACGAATGAAAATAATAAATATTTTAAGTAGTTTACTTTTCTTTTTTACTTATGAATATTTTTGTTTGCTATTTATTTTGATAAATTTAAAATTCCATAAAACACTTGCTTTCCATAGAATGATATGTTTCATTATTTTAATTTTAACTCTTTGACTTTCTTAATTATTATTATAGCATATTATTTTATCACAATCTTACTCTATAAATTTTCAAATTACATTTTTTTTACTGCTCTAAGGAATATAAATAAATGTTAAAATTATCTGAAATAATTTTAAATTTGATCACTTGCACATCTTATTTCTAATAATATAATCTTATATCTCTATACAAGGTTAGTTTCTTTCATTTATATTTCCTATTTATTTTCATCATTAAATGCATGGGAAAAACTGCTAACATAATCATAGTTTCAATTGCATAATTAATCAGTATAATTATATATATATATACTATTAAATTGTTAATATTGCCTATACAATTTGTTAATTTTAAAAGTTATTTCATGAAAATTCAAAGCATATTATTCTTATATAATTCTATTTTCTATATAAGACTATATAATTCTTATTAAAAATATTATATAGTTCTATATAATATATATAGAACTATATGTACATTCTTATAGTTTGTTATAAGCTTTTATATTGTTTAATGTAAGCAATAAAAAAAGAATTACTAAAATGAAATGAATAAAACACAAATTTCTATTTTAACATAATTTGAACATCCCCCCTTTTCTTACTGCATTGGTAAAAAATTGTTTAAAACACTAAATTATAGCATTCCTATTATGTGTTTCTTCAATAGGCAATATTTTTACAAGCACAATTTAACAAGTTACTTTAAATATCTTTTCTAGATCTCTGTATAGTAAGGTTTATTTTAGTTGCAAAAGAACCAAAATTGATCTATGACAAATTCTGAATATAATACAAAAATTCCATACACAAAATGCAACACTTCTTTCATTTATATGAAACTCCTATTAACTTACAAACTTTATGTTGAAGAAACTTTATACCTCATTATAAATGTTAGTGCTAGGGAGTGTGTAATAAATAACATTCTACAAGACAATTACCAAAAAATAATGAATAAAGCACAAATTTCTTTTGAAACATAATTTGAACATTTCCCTATTTTTTCTAATGCAATAGTTAGAAATTGTTTAAAATTCTAAATTATGCCATTCCTATTATATGTTTCTTCATTTTATTTGCATGAAATTCTTTATGTTTACTATTAACTTACATACTTGTTGAAGAAACTTTATACTTCATTATAAATGTCAGTGTTAGCTAGTGTCTAATAGACAACATTTTACAAATAAAAAAAATTATTTGAAATTTGTAATATTTATTTATTTATTATAAGTTTAAATTTGGCTTTGTAGCATAAGAATCAAATTTGGTGTATGATTAACTTTAACATTTCACGAAAATTCTAAATAAATGCCTAATTTCAAACAAACACTTTCAATTATACAAAATTACTTCTGAAAAAAGTTTAAATATATATATATTATTTTCCCCTTTTATTTTTTGGAGAAAGGAAAAAAAAACAATTTATTTAAAAAGACCTTTATTAAATAAAATTTCACAAATACAAAGTAAAATGATATAGGATGATAGGTAAAATGAGTATTAGGCTGAATTTTCTGTAATGAACTTGTGCACCCAAGCAGCATCCTGAAACTGACTCAATAACTATCATGAATAAATAAATAATATTTTCGCATCATTTATAAACAAAATTTAATTAAAAAAATATTTATAATACTTGAAGCATTTGAAATTTCTACAAATTTATATAAATACCACACAATTTATGTAAATATTATATATATGTATAACTGAATCATCTGCTATATATAAGAAACCTTTCTTTAGATTCACTTTTCCTTTTTGGTCACCTTTCATGAGCCTAGAAAATAATTATAATAATTATTGAGTTTTCCCTTTTATTAAAAAAAGTACATATAAAATATTTGATAGTTGGAGAAAAGTATTTAACAAGTAGAAGTCTTATAGAACTTCATAAACATGATAATGTTTAGGATAATAGAGAAAAATAAAAAAAAATATCTGAAACTAATGGGAGTAAAATTTGTGACTATTTTATGAAATAATTAGAAACTATTTATATAAGAGTATTAAAAAATGCCTGCATTATCTCAAGTTTTAAAGAAATTTCTGTTTTGAAGTTTACAGTAAATATATTTAAATATATTCTGCTAAGCCTTTTAAACCTCATGTCAAAATAAAAATAATTATACAAATGTTATTGCAATACCAAAATCTAGAACCGATATTTAATACTTTTTAAAACTTCTTCCATTTGAACATTTAAAATTGTGAACAAAAAGAAAGAATTTAAACGAAAGGAAAAATTAATTCAGTTAACTAGAATTTTCATTGCTTGAGTTGCTATTCAGAAAAAAAAAGAGGCTGCTATTATAAAATTTATTCTATATATATAAAGGAAAATGAAAGTTATGCAAAATAAAATTGATTCTTTTCTTATAAATGAAAAAAGCTTTCATATAAAAAAAAATGAAAATTGAAATAATCCTACTTGTTGTAATGTAGTAGACTTGGATAACATTTGAAAATTCATTATATGTTTCATGCAAAGGCATATTATATTTTGGCCTTTTGTTTTACACATAAGTTTGAAAACTCCTTGGCTGCTTCCACTGGGCTGGCAAAATGGAACTGACCTGACAGGAATATAATGGTCAGGAATATTTTCAATCCTAAGCAAGTTCTAAAGCATAAATTGAATTGAAATCTTACATAGAATTGTTTCTAATTTCCCTCTGCAGTTACAATCAGTAGAAACAATACTCTAGCTCACACATTATAATTATCAATATATCATTTTGCCTCTTGTCGACTTCAGGAGTAGAATCTCCCACACTAGTTTTCAAAGAAACAAGGACATATTTTCCTGTTGCTCGTATTTTCTGATTGATTATAGAATTTATTTTACCTCAAATTTCATTTTCAGTTTTGAAGTGCACAAAATTTCCATTCATTGAATAGGAGATATATTTCACATTTTGTCATTTTTAGAAATTGTATGAAATATGATTTTTCATACATTGCCAACCAGTTATAGGCATTATATTCAATGTGAAGTCATTCTGTTCATAATTTTTTAGCAATGCAGATAAAATATTATGTATATGCTTTTCTTCAGGTTAACTTTCTCTTTATGAGCAGATCTGATGAATCTACAAAGCATATTTCTTAATTAAAATAATGATTGAGCTTTCACTTATTTTAAAAGTACAATAAATATTTGTTGATAAATGAAGATGTGTAATTAACGTGCAAACGTTTTACAGCACTTCATAGGCATAATAGCTTTGCTATGATAATGGTTTGTGTAGACAAACTTTTAATAGTGTTTACAATAACAAAGAAAAGTAAAAACAACTCAAACTAATGGGAATAAAATTTGTTATTATTTTACGAAATATGACACAATTATAAACTATTTATATTAGAGTATTCAAAAATGCCTACTCAATCCCAAGTTTTAAAGATTTTTTTCCTACCCTTACAATACGATCGTATTTTAACCGCCTACTTGGCACACTTTTCCCAAAAGTCGCCAACAACGAGCTTGTGTAATCTTTCGGGACTCCTCTTTTCAATGTGAAAGCTAAAAAGGGTTGCCATATTAGAGAAAACGGGGTTGCTATCTTTGGCGCGTTATCACCTACTAAGCTAAGCTTTTTTTAGCCTGACGCCAAAGTAAAAATATAATTACACAAATTTATTGCCATACCAATAAATAAGAACGTTATTTAATACTTTTTAAAAATCTCTTTTATTTGAAAATGTTAACCGAAAGAAATTGTAAAAGAGGAAAAATAGCTGGAATAATTTAAGAACACTCAAAATAAAAATATAACAAAAAATAAAATCACTTGAAAAAAAATACACGCAAAAAAAGAAATGACGATAACTCAATTAATAAAGTTTTAGCTCTTAAATGAAACAGGGTGATTAACAATGGATTAGGCCTAATGGTCGTTTTCACCTAACGCTAATAATATCACTTGCAACTCTTTGTATCAGGTAATCAATAAGTTCGAACAACCTTAACAAAAAAAAATCCTTTTTATTCACTATTTAGAATAAACACTATACTATTTAAAAAATATAAAGTAATAAATATATTTACACTTACCAAGTTTTTTGAAATGATAGCACGCGTTGCTGGTTCAATTCCAAAATACACAAACACCAGGTGAATCATGGGAAATTCCTAAAATATATTCATGAAGTGTCGTCTAATAAAAGCGATTTTCCTGATATCGGCGCGAGTAGGGGCCGATTGCGTTGAAACGACCATTTTCACTACGTCGGCGTACGAGGTCGCGCCAAGCTAAATGCGAGCTTAAGATATTATCGCAAAATAACTGGTCAGAATCCGACATCGCGCCAATGCAACGCCAACATCAGTGAAATACTCGCGAGCTGTAGCCAATGGATGCGACCAATCGCCAATGTGTTTCCAACAATTCTTGCTGCCTGGGATAATATCTTCACGGTACGCCCGACATTCAAAATAACGGAAAACAATACTAAAAACGAGGTAAATCTAGGGATATCATAAAAATATCTTTTGGTAATCGGATAAAACTTATTTTAAGACTCAAACATTTAGTATCAAATTAATTTCTCAAAAGTTGGTTAAAAAATATATAAGCTTCTTTATGTAAAAATTGTTATTACGAAAAATTAAGAACTTAATCTGTTCAATTATTTAAATTTTATTATAACCATTAAAGGCAGCAAGAATAAGTTACACACAGTTAATGAAAACATCCAAATCACAGACAACCGATATGGAAATTAATGCATATTAATGAAGAACATATATATGCATATAAAGAGCATTTATGAAAAACTGAAAAGTATCAAATGTTTTGCTATGCTACAAAAGAAACTTTCACAATTTTACTCTTTTCAATTAATTTGCAAAAAGAAAAAAAAAAACGATTTGAGATGCCTTATTTTCTAAAATTCTTTTTAAAATCATGCATATTACATATGTGTATACAATCATTTCATATATGCAGAATTTTGTTGCTCTTATTTTTAAAAATAATATTCGTATGTTTAACATATAAATAACATTCACCCTTAAATTTAGAGAATTTTATTTAAAATTCTTTTAGTAGAATTTTTATCTAATTTAGAAAGAATTCGATTAGAATTTTCATCTATAGTGACAAATCAAGTTTCGATTCTAACCCATTTCAGCAGACTAGTCCAGCTAAATTATGTGAATGTCAGAAACAAATCTATATTCCTCAAAGATAAGAATAATAACTTCATAAGCTAAGATTTATAGCGCTATTTTGTTGTTCATTTCCAATTGATTAAGCAAAGTATCAGCAAAATTGGAAAGGATATCTTTTACATTTATTTTATTGAATTGAAACTTTTAGGTTCATTGAAATATATTAATTTTATTATTTAATAAAATGGTATTAACAGGATTTCCAAGAAAATTGGGTAGTTCACATGACGTAATTCTAAATTGTAAAAAATCTGTATAGTAGTCATTTATAAATCTTAACTAAGCAGCATATAGACCTAAAATTCGAGTTAGAGAACTAATAAAAAATTAATGTTTTTGTCTTCTATGCATAAACTGAAATCACGATATATATGAACACAAAAATACTTCATTTCCCATATTTAATATGCTTTATTTTTATAACTCTCTTGGAATTTAATCTTTTGAGAAAACAAAAAGAAAAGTTGTCAATAATTATTATACAAAAAAATGTTTTATAAAGTTTGAAATGATAGAAATCAACAATATAACATGAAACTGATGTCAATTGAAATGATAAATTAAAAAAAATAATAGATATATATAATAATATTTGTTATTTCATATTTACCACAGTTGGTTTGAATGGAGGTGGTATTTCTTTTCTCTCCAATTTATCCCAGCTAATTGTACTGAAAAATGGATGGTCCTTAATATCGCCAGTAGGATTTGACGGCATTCCCAGTCTCTTCACAGGCGACTTGAGTAGTAACTAGAAGAACATTTATAAATTTAGATACAAAACCACATGCAAAAAAATTGCTAACTTTTATAAAGGAAAGTGAAGACAACTTATTAAATTGAGATTTGATTAAATGCAAACAATTTATCTAAGCTGGAAATTTTGATTTCCTGTTTCATTTAACAGCAGTTATTTCTTGAGTTATGTTAAGAAGTTTTATAATAATTTCAAATTATTATATGTAAAAAGTATTTTGTACTCAAAAATTATATAGTTTCATTTAGTAAAATATTTTTCAGCAATTTTCAAACACTAATTTTTTACAATTAGATTAAATCGGCAATTTTAAATACTGAGTGATGAATTTTTTAAACTCAAGATTGTTGATAAGAATTATAAGGGATAAAACATAGCATTTACATTATTCTATTGTTTCTTTCATAAACTGTGAAGTGCATCTGACTTTTCCTATTTGAAAGAATTTTCAAAATTCTAAATGCATTACCACTTTTTCATTACAGAAAATGGCAATGAAAAAATATATTTGTATTGTTTATTTTTGAATAATACATTGGAAAACTATACCAAACAGTTAAAATATTAGCTGAAAACATTATATTGTTGGCTCTCTAAAGAATTGTCATTTCTGAAAAGTGAAGTATTTTCTTTTATGCCACATAACATCTATGTTTTAAACATTATATTCATTGTTAAAAGATTAGAAGTTGGGAAAACGCTATTGTCGGATAGCGTGTAATGAAAAGAGAACTTAATTAAAAGCAATTGCTAAAACAAAAGAGTCATTCACTAAATGTGTATAAAATATGATGAATATAAAAATTGTTGAATATATATTAATAAATTATTATCGAAATATTTTAAACGAAAAATGAAAAGAATGTAACATGTAAATTTCCTATTAATTATATCCTCAAAGATTTTATGGTATCTAGAAATTACAATATAGAAATATTTATAATTATTAAACTGATATGAAAAATGATAAAAAATTAGATACTTTTCAAGAAGATTAAGTGTAGAAACATACCATAGAAATATTTAAGTGATTTCCTCTTCTAATTTTGCCCTTAAATTCCCATTACATTTCAGCAATCTGTATTTTGTTATAAATATGATTCTCATTCTATTCTCAATGAAAACTTAAGAAAAAATATAAATAGAAATATTTTACAAGAAATATTCCATAGAAATATTTACAACTATTCACTACATCACTATGGATCATATCAATGTTGATTGAAAATCTCAATGAATATAAAAAGTTTCATTTATCTGACGATTTAAAAACAATGTCTGAATTTATCCTACAATGTTATATAAGAGAATGTTTTCATAAAAGTTATAAAAATAAGAACAAAACTGATATATATATATATATATATATATATATATATATATTTCACCATTCATATTGATGAATAAACTGAAGTTGATGCTGGAAATTAATCTGATACATGGTAAATGACAGTCTAGAACAAATTATACTCTTGAAATGATTTGCTCTCAAAATAGGCATAAATATTTTCCGGAAATTAAAAATTAACTAATATTTAAATAAATATTATGCAAATATTTATAAACAAAGCATAATATAGTTTCAGAAGCAAATGGAACTTTTAAAAACAATATTTCATCCTAAAATTTTATAAATAAGTTAATATTACATTGTCTTAAAATTAAAAATAAAATATTTATGAAAATGCAGACAAATTAACGTTAGATTGGCTTTAATTATACGTATTTCAAGTAAATATTCAGTATAATTTTTTTTATCAAATGAATCTATACATAAATAAAAGAAAAAGATTTCTAGGTGTCATACAATTTTAATCTGAATAGTTACAAAAAAAAAATATCAGCATCTTCTGAATATCTGTGCAAAAACAAATCTTTAAACAGAAGATTTCACATTTTGAAAACTATTTCTTTCAAGAAAAAGAATTTTATATTAAAAACCAATCTATATGCCTAAAGGCAATTTTTTAAAATTACAGTGAGTCACCATGTTACCACAGAAGGAAGCCCTATAAATTGGGATTACTGTGACTGGCTGTTAAGGCCATTAACTATCCAAATTTGTGCATATGAAAGCAACAGCCAATTAAAGTTCAAAGAATCTTCAAACTATTGGTAAAAAAGAAAAAAAAAGTAAAAAATATTCTAAATCTTAAAGTACTATGAGCAAGAAAAGGATATAGGATCATATATTTAATTCAACTTATATAAAACTATAATAAATTATGGAAAGCTATATACATATACAAAAATAAATACAAAGTAAACAACTGAGACATAAAAAATGATATTGGCATTTCAAATGTTGCTAGCATTAATGAGGGTTCACAGGCAGTGGTGCGATTTATTAAAAGAGTCTTAAGCATAGTGTATATGCCTGGATAAGTTCAATAAATAGATTTATTAAGCAAAAATTTAATAATAGCAGGTGGAATAATATTTCACTTCATTAAGAAAAATGATATTTAATAAAAGTTGGATTTCAATTTTATGAAAATGATTTACAATGAAAAGGGAAAGGAGAGTATTTAAAATTTGACAAGATTAGCATTCTTGGATCGTTTAGAAAGCTATTTGTATAAATAAATATGAAGTACAGAACGCATAATAAATATAACTTAGAACGTATACTCAGTGTGATATATATTACATTTTCAAGGATGTTTTTTGCATCCTTTGTAAGAAAATGAGGATAAGCAGGTTCCTCGTGGCATATGCTCCAGTATAATTCATCTTCATCTGTACCAACAAAAGGAGATCTTCCTGCTAACATTTCGAATAAGAGAACTCCTAATGACCACCAATCAACGGACTGATTATAAGTTTGACCCAAAATAATCTAAGAAAAGGAAATGAAAATTTCATTTAATAAACAAAGAATTGTACTAATATCTATATTTATAAATTACATAAAAAATCAGCGAATAGATAAAGACAAACGAGCTTAAAGGTAGCGAAGTTCCAGATGGAAATCAAACTCGGATAAAAAATAAAATGATTTTAATAACACTGTTAGAAATAAATAATAATTATTATTGGGAATTAAGGTAATTGTAAAGGAGGATCAAAATCCATTTCGTAAAGAAGTTGATCTGAAAATATAATTAATATTTAGAAAGCTAAAAACAGAGGTAGAAAAAATATTATAAAATAGTTGTCAGAAAATCAAATAATTTGTATTGAAACTTTATCTACACATTTACCTTGTTTACAATGTTAATTTTTGTTATAACAGAATTGATCAAACAATATATGTTTTTTAAATTTATAACACTATCCATGTTAATAAGTTATATTAACTGTCTGGTTTAATAATCTTTCTGTAAAACCTAAAAAAGGATTCTGATGGGTAAAATTATGTAATTGATCTTGCAATCAGATAACCCACCTCTGGAGCAATGTAGTCAGGAGTACCACAGAATGTTGATGTCTTATTGTCAAGCATGCCTGTTCTACACATACCAAAATCAACAAGATGCACATGTCCTTCCATATCAAGCAAGATGTTGTCCAATTTGATATCTCTATAAGCATGCAAAATTGATAGCAATGTTAAAAAATAAAGCAACATTCACAGCAGTTTCTACAGAATTCATGCAATTTATTAAATCATGCACTTATGTGAAAATAGGAATATCACAGCATCTAAGAAGTTTAATTAAGTGTGACAAGTTTGAATAGGCTTAACAATTTAATGTCTTTGAAAGGTTTGAATAAAGCCAAAACATTTCATTAAATACAGGAACGTATAAAAAAGCGAAGTAAGCTAAAAACATGCAATACTATAGTTTATTCATGAATACGGAATAAAAATAACAAATTAGATTAATTAGTCTAATTTAGTTAGTCTAATCTAAAAGAGCTGGGAAAGAAGCAAACCGATTTCGATTATCTTACCCTCAATATATGAAGCGTATGGCTCAAAATTCATTTTAAAAAGCAGTATCTTAGAAACCATTTAATTAAGTTATAATGTATCATCGACTCAGTGAGTGTTTGTTAATCGATATTGCGGTAAATATGGTTGCTAATATTAGTAGATGTAAGGGGGCAAAAGCAAGGGATTTATTATTAGCTAACTCTAAAGTTTTGAAGACATGAAAGGAACCTGAAGTCAATGATAAAAAAAAATCGGTTGCTTAACTGAATTTTTTAATCCTTTAAATTAGCATTGTTAGAAGATCCTGGCTCTGACTTTAAAATTATGAAAAAAAATCCTAAAATGAAGACCAATACTTACAGTATTATTTTTTTTAAAAAAGTTAATATAGAAAATCACATCCTACAATTCAAAAACAAAATTCAGATTTTTTTCAATATTACCATTATATATATATATATATATATATATATATATATATATATATATATATATATATATATATATATATATATATATATAAATACAGAGAGAGAGTGAGAGAAATATTGTTGTATTGTGGAATAAGGTATAATCAAATTTACTGTTCAAGCACTTCAGTTTGATATACCTGTAATCCTGCAATGATGAATGAAACAAGATCTTAATGCAATCTTCACATAATAAAGGCATAAACACTTAAAAAATTAGATAACACCATTTTTTTTTCATCTCTAAAAACTATAAGATTTAATGCCAATTACAGATTTGTCCTGGATAGGAAAAAATCAATTAGGAAAAACAACCCATTCTATCAACATTGCATACATGCATTTAAAATTCAAAAGCAAAAGCCCTTAATTTCTAATAGTCATGACAAATAATTAACAAATTCAATCAACCAACAGGCTTAAATATAAAAATATAATTTGCTGCAAATACTGTAAATTATGAAGTATACACACATACATGCAAAACAAAATTCTATACCATGCAACAAAACAAAAAAGAAACAAAGTAAGCAAACAAGCAATGGAAAAAACTACAAATTGGAATTATGATTATTTAAAAATGATTCTTTAAAATTATTTTAAATCATAAGCTGGAAAAAAGTAAGATTTTTTTTTCATTCAAGCACCATTCAGATGGTCACTTTTGCACTACTTTACGAATGCAGAAGCAAGAATTTCATGCTTTTCAGTGTGCAAGCTTTATCACGTATATACAGAACATACTTCTGGAGCAATGTATGTTGGTGTTCCACAGAAATTAGAAGGCATGGTTTCCTCATTATAAACACGACATTGGCACATTCCAAAATCCACAAGACGAATGTGGCCATCCTGGTCCAGCACAACGTTATCCAATTTGATGTCTCTGAAAGCATAATGTTTTTTTCTAGCATATTTTCTGGAGTCTGATTTGAATGATTGGGTAAAACTGGTCCAAATACAAGGACCAAAGAAAGAAAATTAAACATATTCAAAGTTAGTACTTTTTTACACTATAAAACACCTCTGTCTATTTCCTATAAAAACTAACAGGTTTCCTTTTTTTAATTGGTTTATTTTTTTGTTTTACTCTTAATAATAAGCCAAAATAATGCAGAAATTAATCCTAAAAAGATAACTAGCTTCTTACCTGTAGACTATGCCTCTTTTATGTAAGAATTTTAATGCACTAACGATTTCTGCAGCATAAAACCTGCAAGAGAGAAAATAATAATAAGTAATCAGGAGTTGACATAACTTGAAATAATACAGAATTTTCACTGTAAATCAATCAGTATACTTAAATTATTTGATTTTATATGCCTTATTTTATAATACCTTGGGACTTTCTTCCTATCTGAAGAAAGAGGTCAAGGTCAAACATTCTGATCATGGAAATATAGATAAACTAAGCAACAAAACTTGTTGCTATTTACCAAAGGACTTAAAAAATTAATAATGTCTTGATGATTTAAATTTGATTTTTCAATATCTCTTGTAATGAAAATATAACTAACACTTTTTTCGCCATTCTCCACTTTAAATATTTCACTCATGCAAACAGCACATAAATTTTTGAATAATATTAAAGAAAAATTAAAAAATTTCCTGTGATATATAATGTAATCTATATTAATTTTTATTTTAAGTCGCAGCCAAAAATCATGAAGAGATAGTGTTGAATTTTTAATTTCGGTTTTATTCCATCTCCAGAGGCAGCACAGCACAACAGAAAAGATTTACAGAGCGTATAAAAAGGGGTAAAAAAAAGGAGCAAAACATTTATCTCGGGTCTTATATACTATGATATTCTTATGAATAACACGCGTGTAAATTTCCAAGATTCTTATACGTATTGACCTTATATTGACCTTTAGACAAGAGAAACGCAGTAATCCTTTAAAAGAATATTTACACTAGTGATTTATTATCCATCCACTCGGCACGTGGAGTAATTAATGGCTCAATGATGGATTATCTTTATAATACTTCATTTGATTTATTAAATAGAAAAAGGGGAATAGATCAGGAAATAATAGAACATTTTAGAATGAAGTTACTATGGATTAAATTAAGACAAAACTTTAATTTCAATTGCACTTAATTTCTAGAGTTTAAAATATCACACACACACACCGATACAAACAAAAATAAATTATTTTAATTTTACATTATATAAAAATAAAATGCAAAGAATGCATATTGTTTCCATTAATTTTATCCTTCTTTCTTGTTCTCACTTAATTCATTGACTATCACATGCAAATTATTTTGTGGCATATAAAAGAAACACGGCAAGGAAAAGATATGAGGCCTATAGGTTTGTAACAAAAATACATCATCCAAATTTATATTTAAAATAAGATTGCATTAAAACTGAATATAAAACATAAGTTTCAGAAACAAGAATTGCAAAAATGCATTTTATTCAAAAAATATTTTAATAATTGTAAATTAATAAAATGTAATAAATGTAGTAATTTCATTTCGCAAAAATTAAATTTTCTTGAGTGACTTAAAAGGTATTTATACAACTATGAAAGCATATAATCTAGAACATGAGAAAAGTGGAAAACTATATTATCAATTTATAAAAAGAGTCTTCAAATTTCAAACAATGCCACTGATAAAAGCGTTTTAAAACCAAATTAAACAACCACAAAATTATCATAAAATAAACTTACATTGCTCTCTTCGTATCAAACTGTCTCTCCTCTTGAATATGGAACATCAAATCTCCTCCATTTAAATATTCCATGACGAAGAACAGATAGCTCTAAAATAAAATTTTAAAAAATTGATAAAATATTCCAAAACTCAAGTACGCCAACAATTAAATATTGGAGCGATATCGAGGCCTTCAACATACCTTAGTTTGAAATGTGCAGTACAATTTGCACATATATGGGTGTTGAGTTCCTAATGCTAAAACTCTCCTTTCAATCATAGTACTTTCCACATCATCATCTTCTAAAACAACATCTTTCTTTAAACATTTGATTGCGAAATACATGTCATGCCCTTTCAGTTCAGCAAGCAGCACCTATTTAAAAAAATTACAATAATTATCTTTTCCTCTATGTATGCTTCGTTAGATTTTCAAATAAAAGTATTAGCTTTATGAACTTATAGCTGATACATTTATCTATCAAATACAAAATCAAAAGTATAGTTGAGAACACTTCATTGACAAATATGAATGTTAACAAACCTGTTAAATCTTAGCTATTTTAGAACTTTAAACGAGTAAATTCTGTAATATTATATATATATATATATATATATATATATATATATATATATTTGATTTAAAGCCATGGCCGAAATCACGTAGAAGACAGCAGGTTGAATTTTTAATTTCTTTTTTTTCCATCTTAAGAGGCACGCAGAGCAGCACAACAGCAGGAGAATGTTAACAAGACGTAAAAAAGAACGAAACCTTTCTCATATACTAGGTCTCCTATATTACTTTTGGTCTCATATACTAGGTTATTCTCATAAATCTACCACGTAAAGATTTCTGACAAGTTTTGACCACGACAAGACAAACGCAGGAATCCTTTAAAAGAATCTATTTACATCAGTGATCTGTTATCCATCCACTCGGACCGTGGAGTCATCAATGGTGCATTATCTTTATAACACTACATTTGATTTATCAAATAGAAAAAGTGGAATGGATCTGGAAATGATAGAGCATTTTGGAATGAAGTCATTATGGGCTAAACTAAGACATTACTCTCGAAATTAATCACAATTAAAATTTGAGTTTAAAACATCATTACTCAAATACACACTCACATTATATTATACTATATACATATATATATGTGGAAGTCTAACCAAATCTTCTAAAAACGTTAGACTCTTCAGATAGCGGGGTTTTAATGGTGTGGTGTCTAGTTTTTTTTTTTTTTAAATATTTACGGGTTAGTTTCTAAATCAAGATTAAATAATGCAAACGAAGGATTAAACTTCTTTTAAAAAAGAATTTCTTTAGAATTAAAGGGGAATATTTACCTGGAAATATTAAACGAATTAAACCATGGAGATATTAAATAAACAGAAAGTTAATTTCCTCTCGGAGGACGTTAGAAGTAGTAAAATATTATTACTGAAAATATATTACCGCGTAGCTTTGCGAGAGGGAACCGCTGACGCATGGAGAGTTTCTTCTCTTACGGATGTTAGTGGGACCTCTGCCTCAATATTAATTGGGAAAGTTTTTCAAAAGCTCGTTAGATGGCGTTGTTCTGGAATGTTGTACTAATTAGAAGTATCGTCCTCTGGGAAATGATCTAACCTTTTACAATTCTCGCTTTGAGTTATGTCTATGTTGTTATGTCGGATGTTGATAAAACTAAAAATGAAGGCAGGTGATGGTTGAATAAAATAGCTTTGTGGGATATCCTATATAAGGGAATTGTTAACAAATCTCATCTTGTGGGACGACAATTTGCGTCATTGATCACATGATCCTTTCCGCCATTGCGAGCTTAGCAGTGAGACGGTAAGACGTACCTCTCACCCTCATGAATCTTTTTTTATTATTAGTTTAGTAATGTTTTGTCCTTTTTTTCCTGATAAATACATTTTACATATTAATGCTGGACTTTGCCTTTCTCCACATTTTATATATAATTTATTTAGTATAATTTGGATCAAATTTTATAATAAGATAAAGCTTTGCTTTTCAAGTTTATATATATTGGTGTCTTTCCTGAAAAAATTCTATTTTACACAAACACATTTTTTTAATAGCTAAATACCAGAGCCATTTTCTATATACTCTTATGCTGACAATGTCATATAAGGTCATCTAGTAATTTTTTTATGGTGGCTGCATTGTTCTCATAGGATGATAACCTCCTGGTACTTCAACATTTTGAGAGGGCGCTGATGGATGTGAGATGAGGCAAGATTGAAAAGTATTAATATGTAATTAGTATGCGATTCGTATCGAAATATAAAAAAAAAAACAATTTTACAAATCCCTGCGAGCGAAGATGCTTGGTCTTCCAGATATTTAAAAATAATATTCAGTGCTAGGTGATTAAAACAATTTCATGGCAAAATCGATATTTAAAATTGCTCTTCTCATCAATTATCTCGTCGTATGCTCCAGACGTTTGATACCGTACTCAAATAATTATCAGACTAATTATAACTTACTAGATTGTTAGAAATAAATTTAACCAAAATTGCTATGGTCAACTTTTACATAATTATTTTTATGAATGCTCTTTTTTATACGCAGAAAATTAGAGCTCATGGGATTTGGTAAAACTCAATAAGCATATAACGCACTTAATTAAGCTCTGTTCATAGAGACAATTGGATCATTGATGAATTAAGGATCAATGAAAGCAAGGACTCAAAGTTTGAGCTTCTGGTCATTTCAAGGATTATAAGATGCTCATATTTTATAATTTTAACAAATGAAATCGTTTCAAAAGAATGCGATTGACATTTGTTTCTCCTGAAACTGTTCACAAATTTTAGAACAAGAATACGTCATACAAATATTAAAATAAATGATTGTTTCAAGAAATAATTTATGACATTTAGATGCACAAACACTTTTGTATTTGGCATTAACTAATGTGCACCGCATTTAGAAAATTTCATTTTCGGAACTTCTTTATGTCATTATTTTTTTACAACGGTCTCTTTTGTCCAAAATAATATCTAATGCGAGACTTACAACAATCTTAGCTTTTTTTTTGCTAAAAGTATTATACTTGTTCTCTTTGTTCTTTTAGTTGCTTGTCTACAATAGTTGAAACTGGGCATCTTTTTCTATTGATTCTTTTATTATTTTAACTTAAAATAAGATGCAATATCAATTTTACTTTCTATTCAAACCTATTGTAATTTGATGTTTGTAATATTTGATGAACGAACATTATTGCATAAAATCTAAGCCTTTTTAACTGTTATTATAAAGACAGAAGGTAAAACAAAGATAATCATTATTCTAAATATACTGAAATCATTATAATAGCTCTTGTCAACCTGAGAATAATTACAAAACTATGTCTGATGCAAATAGCATAAACATTAGTGAAATATAAACAAATAAGTTATTGACATTCAAATCCACAACTATTATGCACATTTCTATTTTTTTAAGTAAACAGTAGCACAACCAACGTCAAATGCAAAAGAAGATTCAATTCTTTTCTATTGCAGAGAGCATACAAGACATTTAATTTGAAATCTCAAATTGATAGTCATACCAAGTATCATCAATAATTTGTATATATTATATATATACAATTGATTAAATCCAGGCCTTTATATAATGAGGCATTTATGCTATCTCGTCATTCTTCCATAAAAGGTTGATATATTAGTATCTGACTTGAACGCTATTATGGGCCCATAAAGAGTTACAAAGTATGTACCACGAAATTAAAAGTAATATAAATTTTTAAAGTCAATTCTTATTTGAGTCAACAAAGAACTATTTTATTTTAGTTACTTTTTATTAAATAATTACAATCAATATGAATAATTTATCAAAAAATTACTGATTTCTGCAAGAATTGAACTCACATTCTTCACCTTCATGTGAAAAATACTGAAATCCTCCCATTTTACGGATTGAGCTACTGCCTGTTGATTTCAATTTTCATTACAAACTGCTAAAACTCTATTTTAAGTACTAAAAATTAAATTTAATTAAGGAAATTATGTTTGAAAAAACTGTATTAACATCAAGTGTTGTCCCCTACAAGTTAAAAAAAAATGTATTTGTGAACTTGAATGATTGAATAACAAGTGTTTTAATGACAATTGAAAATTTGAACAAGATGCTTATATAGTGAGAGTGTGAACTAATAGTAGGAAAAAAATAAAGTATAAATCCTACTTCGAAGCTCATGCCCAAATACGTTTTTCAAAATCTTAATTTTAGCTTTGGAAAAATCATGCTATTGAATATTTTTATGGATGAATCTGAATTTCATCATAACATTAAAAGCATTGTTAAAGTTTGTATGAAATTTAAGAATAAAGAAAAAAAAACTTACGAAAATGAAACTGATATTATTTAAAAGCTAGTTTGAGTTTGTACTAAGGTAAAAAAATCCTTTTTGTGAGATGATAGTTTAGGAAGATATGAACAATTCGATAGACAATTTTCCACAAGCATTCTGGCAACGATTAGGCCTGTTTTTGCATTCGATTAAAACTTTTTTTTAATCCCATTTCTTTCTAGATTCTTTTCTACGTCATTTTCCATCTGACAACATGGAAAGCCCCCCTGCAAGCATCTTTAATAATAATTTGCAGTTCCATTAATTAAATAAGCAAAACTTTTAATGAAGTACAGCAATAAAAACATTCAATAAAGCAGTCGGAAACATTCGTATGACGATCTGTTAACGTTTGACTGTTGCCACTGAACAATGAGAGGCAGGAAAGTTTCAGTGCCTCGCAAGTATATTACATTATGAACAAAACAGTCGAAATTAAAACTGATTATGAAACTATCAAAAAATCACACTGAAATTCAGTAATAATAATAAAAATGAAGAAAAGGTGAAGAAAACCTTAATACTTTTAGCGGATCATATTCGAATTGAAGAAAATGACCATGTTTCGCATAGCTAAATTAAATCGGATGAAAGAAACAAATCTATTTTTTACATTTTATTTTTAATTTATGTTGTCTAGGATTAAAGACTTTGTTACGCCCCATTTGCCAATTATAAATAAACTAACATAAGAAAATTTCAAAGCTAAAAATTATTAAAATATACATACACTAAACGCAAAATGTATACAACACAAATTATTCAAGTGCGGAAATATAAAAGCGGATCCTCATTCAGAAATTCTAAAATTATTTTAGAACATCAGGAACTACCTGTACAAAATTATATTTATCGCCTCCTTTGTATCGAAAACAACATGCAATAGAGAATATCATGAATCAGGTCATGAGGATTTTTTTTCCCAATAAGAAAATCAGGACTGCACCTTCATCAATAGTTGACCAAGTTGGCTCGGTAACAAGGATGGAGTGATGTGGGTGGCTGCTGTGCCAAGCACTTTTTGAGTGATCAGAGGAAGAAACAAGAAAAAAAAAGTATCCATTGTAGAACTTCTGACGTAACTACCTCCAGGAATAACTTCACGTTTGACGTTTAAGTTTTTAATAACTTTGCGAGAAAAGTCACACAACGCTTTAAACAAACTTCTACAATTCAGCAAACAATGCTTTTCAGAGGCAGGGTTCTTCTTTTCTTGAGCTTAAATAAAGCACGGCCTCTTACAAATGTGCTTCTCAATTTTCACAACAAATCTGGGAAAATCTATTAAGTTCGTGACGAACGAAATTATTAGATTTGTTGAAATGTTTATACCTTTCTCAGACTAATATCATAAAAATAAAAGAAAAAATGGTTTATATTTATCCAAATTATGGCAAGGAACCTAGTAAGATATTGAGCATGCCATGGTACATTAGTGATAACAAAAGAGTGTTTAGTAAAAGTTTTATAAATAGAAGGATGCAGAAAATAAATTGCTTATTTTTGCAAATTTTCAGAAAAATTCTTAATTGAGAATATATACCTGGATTACTTTTCATATTTATTGATTTCAATGTGTTAAGTGTAATAGCAAATGATATCAAGTGTTGCAGCGAACGATATCAAGTGTTGCAGCGAACGATATCGGGTGTTGCAGCGAACGATATCGAGTGTTACCTCAAATGATATCAAGTGTTCCATCAAATGATATCAAGTGTTATAGCATATTAAAACAAGTGCTATCGCAATGCATTTCTTGTAAGCAAAATCAAAAATGACAGCTATGCCGTAATGCGTTGTAATACTTTTAAAGTGTCCTATAAAGTCTAAAAAGTGTGACACAGTTTAAAATGATTATTTTACTTATTGTCATTCTAGAATTTGACAATGTTTTCATAAGCATATCCTCACCAGTTTTACTATGAGCGGACTTCGAATTATTTTAAAAATAGCAAAAATCTTCCCTTTTTGAGGAAATGTATTGAAATTGTATAGGAAGGTATGTACCGGTGCTATAATATTAACTGGAAATAAATTTATGCGAATGTTTTGGATTTTGTGAACCTACATGGTTTATAACAGAAAAGTCGCATCATTTTATAAAGGTTTATAAGAAACGAGTTGCACTCTGTGATATTAGGAAGTTCATTTACCATCTCAGACATTTGATTGTCGCATTTGGATAACCACAGATGGCACATAAATTTACATAAACGAAACTGAATACCTAAGTTACTTGTGAACAACATAAAGAAACAAAATATCTCACGTAAAACCTGTCAAATAATGAAAGCTACTGATTGGTTCAAATTGATAGTTTCAATCAGGCCGATAAGTAAGTAAAAGAAGGGTCCTAATATCAGTCATAAAACTGTGGTGATTGCTATACATATAAGCCAGATAACATCCCGGTGATTGCTATGCATATAAGCCAG
>JAOUZG010050968.1:10055547-10070260 GCA_026289955.1 Argiope argentata | reverse complement strand
GGGAATTATATACGTACCGATATAAAGGGAATTATATACGTACCGATATAAAGGGAATTACATACGTACCGATATAAAGGGAATTACATACGTACCGATATTACGGAATATCGAATTTGAATTGTTTTAAATTGATATTTAGGAAATGATAGAACAACTTACCTTTTAAGCTGTTAAAAAATTTATGTCTACATAAATTATATTTTTGTAAACATTGTAGAATAGTTAAACTGGATGCAAAAGAAATACACCGCTTTGAATTACGATTAGATGAGCATATCAAAATTTTTCAAACGTAAATACGAACGTCCGGTAGATACAGCTACATGTAATAGGATAACACATAAGCGAGAATTTGATGGAATACTTCTGGTACAAACAGTCTGTATGAATATACATAATGAATATATTATACAAAATATAATGCAAGACTCTAAAAAAATTATTCTCTTTTAAGTAAAACACTTATGAATCACGACAAAGTGGAGCATTCTAGAATTCCAGTTGTCGTGGATGGCAATTTATGATTAAGTTGATTCGATTTTCGTATAATTAAAAATTCATTATAGAGTTCCAAAATTTAAAATATCCTTCATTCATGAATTTTCATTTTGAGACAGATAAAGATTTCAACAAGTATATATTTTTAACGAACCACCTCGAAATTACATGACTATCGATATTTAGGAATATCGAGTTTAGTTTAGTTTAGTGATATTAACTTCCAGTTGTAAAGCAACTCTAGGACTATCTGGGGACGGAGCTCGTAACTTTGAACCCCGGTCAGATGACAAGGATGACACCTGAGCTAGTATCCCCTCACCATACCACACCTGCGGGAGGACGTTTGGTATGGCATATTTAACGTGCATAAATAACGTGCAAATAAATTCTTCTATGGAATCGCGTCTCGAACCAGGAATCCTACGGCTCACGAGCCGAGTCCTTACCAACAGGTCACCGGGGCCTGCTTTGAATTGCGATTAGAAAATAATATGATAATCTTTTAAACGTAAGTAAGAGCCTCCGGTAGATACATCTACATGTAATAGGATCACATATACGGGGAATTATATGGAATTTAAAGCTGCATACTTCTGGTACAAACAATTTGTATGAGTATATATAGCGAATCCATTATATAATACAAAGTTCCCCAAAAATTATCCTCTTTTAAATAAAACCTCAAAACATTTGTTCCCTTTACAGGAATCACGACAAAGTGGAACTTTCTGGAATTACAAGTAGCTTTGTTGTCGTGGATGGTAATTTATGATTAAATTGATATGATTTTCATATAATTTAAGATATTACGAAATATCGAGAGAAAATGAAATCGTTGAATAGCAAATCCATTATAGACTTCCGAAATTTAAAATATTCTTTATCGTTGAATTTTCATTTTGATATAGATAAAGATTTAAATAAGTCTATATTTTTTAACAAACAGCTTCGAAATTATATGACTATCGATATTTAAGAATATCAAAACGGATCTATTTGAATTGATATGTTGAAAAAGAGTTGCTAAGCTTATTTCTAAGTTATAATAACAATAATAAGTAACTTTTTAAGCTGTTAAATTTATATCTGTGCATCTCATATTTTTGTAATCTATATTAACAGAATAACTAAAATTGACGCAGAAGAAACCTGTAGTTTTCAACTGCGATTAGATGTGAATATAATAAAGGGACGTCCATTAGATTACACGTAGATCTATCGATTTATATTTAATATGATCACAAACAAGGAGGGAATTTGGTGGAATCTAGAGTTGAAAGCCCAGACAATCTGAATAAAAAAATATAATGATTACTCTATACAATACAGTCCAAGGTTCCAATAAAATTATAATTCTTTGAATAAAAAACTGACCAATTTTTTTTCCTAAAATAAATGTCCAACATCATAAAAATAGATTTGTCATATATAGCCATCTATTACGGATGAAAAATTAATTAAAAGCCAAGAAGTAGCAAAAATGCCATTGTTAAATGATAAAGAATATTGTTTTATCAACTGTCATATTAGTTGTATTTTATCAACTGTCACAAGAAGTTAAATGAATTAATATTAACTCTGCTTTGATCGTCTCTCCCACGATTATGTGCATGTTGCAAGTTATGCTTCTAATAAAGGGTGGTTTTGGGGGGGGGGGGGAGGTTGTGAGACATTGAATTGAAGCTTTAAGCCTTCATTTCAAAAAGAATGACAGTGGAGTTTTCAACAATGCTATATAATGCAACAAAATTATTTAAAAATTTGTTAACGAATCAAATTGTTCTTTAACTTAAAGTAATCCAGAATATGAACAAATTGGGCTTAGCTATAGATAATTAAATTACATTTTATGCGTTTCTAAAGCAAATCTTCTGGCGCTCTTTAGTACCGATGGTGATACTAAACCTTAATATCATGGCCTGTTTTAAAACTTCGAATTGCATTTATTTCCTCCAAAATCACTACAATCATAATATTGCTATTATTTCATACTGTGCAATTGACTACCTATGGCTCTCCAAAAATAAAAATAGTGCCCACCATATAATATCTTGAAATATTATGGTCAATCTTACTTTGTATTCATAGTCAATACTATTTCCCAGACTGCTGGGAGGGAAACTATCCATTCTAGAACGACTCAAGTTTTCCGAATTCGCAACCTGATATTGGCTGCAAAAATATGCTATTGACTCATCTAAGAACAATATTAAAGTTATATTTCTTTAGCCGTACTGATAGTGAAAACTTTGTTAGAGACAGATTTAAAAGCCAAATGCTCAGAAAACCTTAATATGCAAAAGTTGTGCACACAATTGAAACAGTCAATGCCGTATTCTAAAATTTTTAGCAATGTGAATAAAAACCAATTTTTGAGTGACCAACATTTTATATCGTTTGCTTCCAGTTTTAGATTTATGCTATCACGAGCAATAGTTTAGTATAAGTTTGACAACTTTTATTATCATTGATTTGTTCAAATTTTAAATTTAGTAATCAAATATTGCAAATAATTAAAGATGTAGTCACAATTTTTGTAACATTTTATATGCATAGTTATTTATGAATTTTGAAACAGACTGAAATAAATACAAATCAAGTCAATTTCCCCTTTTTTCATCAATAGAAACAAAATTAATATTAAATTTTTGTTTCAAATCTAAAATAAGAACATCATCTTTAATCAATCCATTTTGTATATTATTTTATATTGTGTGTGTGTAAATAAAACGTTAGTGAACGTTGCACAGAAACTGCTCTCATTACTAATTGTCGAATGGCATCAGTGAAATGTAAATAAACCGTCATATAAACGTTTAAGTTTCTTCATTAAACATTTTTACAGTTGAATTTAGTTGAGGCATCTCTTAACTAATCTAATTTTCAAAATATGATTAAAAATTCTCCGAAAGGAATCACCTGTTTTTACCGATTGGTCATGTTTGTTTTCACCTGTTTTGCCGAAATTCCATTCAGTCTGAGAAAAGAAAGAAACACAAGAAATCGGAATTACAGAAACAGCCGTCAACTAACATTTAATCGAACGTTAAAATAGGCTTACCCATCGTTTAATTAATGATCTAAATGAATTGCTTCAGTAAATTGATAAATATATCTTTCTAAACTAGCATTTGACAAAAATAGCTCTTACATAGACTTAAAATTCAAAACATTAAATTTTTTTATGATGTCAATTTCACTTCCATACAGTTTTTTTTAAAATATGAATTGGCTCACAGTTTGCTCTAAATGTTATGATGAAATTAACACACATCTACCAAAACACTCAATTGCATTCTTTTGCCAATGTCAAATTAATATTTTAAAAAAATCTTTCTGTTGCACATTTGCACCGAAGTAGGGTTTTCCCTTCCACTTTTTTTTAGTTGCACACACATTTTATATTTGAATTCCTGATTATTTACAGTAAACTTATTCAATTAAAGTTATGTCTTTTAGTCGTATCAAATAAGGTGAAATTTTAAAACGATGCAATTCATACTAATCATTTAACTGCCTAAGAAGTCAATAATCTAGGCGGACAAGTAAGTTGCCAAAAGAGACTGTTCCGTAAACATTGTATCTATGTTTAAATATCTATTAATAGAATTTTAAAGCTACACTTCATAGCCAAAAAGAAAATTTCGACAAGGTTTTTTTTTTTTTTTTTTTTTTGAAAATCTTGTGTTAAACCCCAAGATGGGAAAGGGATATTACAGTTGTGTTATAAATGTTGAAAATACCATTTTTGATTCATAAGAAATATATTGGTAAAAAGGGACTTTTGTTATATTAATTGAAAAATTGTTATGATGCGATTTGTGTCGCAATGATATCGTTTAATTTATAATGCAAGAATTTGGTAGATTGTAATTTTTTAATAAAATTTCATGAAAAAATTACTTTAAATTAATTTCTTTTAATTATATACAGCTATTCAAAAACAAAACATTAAAAGAAGAAGTCATAAAGAAGAAGTGTAATAGTAAGTAATCTCTATTAGAACTGAAAGCTAGCAATTCATGATTGTATGATTTTTCCAAGCATTAATTATTTGATTTATATTTACAGTATTTGATATATATTTAATAATATGTGATGTTTACATAAATAAATATTTCTAATTTTTTTCGCATTTTTTCTATTTTTGTAATTAATCTTTTACTATACAGCGTCTTTAATGATGAAGGAGCTTTTATAGCAACAAATCGAAAGACAAAATCATGTTTTAAAAATACTCATAGTAGAACGTATATAAATTCAAATAAGCACCCTAATTAGAAAGAAGAATTCGTGCTCGTCTTTCAACTTTTAGAAATGAAAGAACAAGCTAATCACAATTAGACAGTCGTTTCTCTTATTATGATTTAAGGTATGACTAAATGACTTACGTGATTTTCCTTGTGTTTCATCTACAATTGCAAATCCTTATGTTTCATCTACAAAACTTCAACTAAACCAAAATGTTACATGAATGTATGACTTATTGCTAGCCTTAATTATTCCTTTTATATTTACAGTATTTGATATATATTTACAGAGATGCTTTTTTTCTCATCTTTTTATCTTTTATAAAATATCTTCTATTACACAGCGTTTTTAATGTTGAAGTAGCCTGTATAGCAACAAATCGAGATATAGAATTATGTTTTAAAAAATACTCATATTAGCGCTACATAAATAAAAATAAGTATTATCATGAAAGGGAAGAATTCGTGCTCGTCTTGCACCTTTTAGAAATGAAAGAACAAGCTCATCAAAGTTAGAAAGTCGTTTCTTTTATTGTGTAATTCGATATGAGTAAATGGCATGCATCATTTTGAAAACTTCTTATGTTTCATCTACATATCTACAACTAAACCAAAATGTTACATGAATGCATGAATTTTTCTAAGCCTTAATTATTTGTTTTATATTTACAGTATTTGATATATATTTACGAATTTTTTTTTGCATCGTTTTTCATGTTGAAGCAGCCTATATAGCATCAAATCGAGATATAGAATCATGCTTTAAAAATACTCATGTTAGCATTATATAAATACAAATAAGTGTTATCATAAAAAGAAAGAATTCGTACTCGTCTTTCACCAGCTAGAAATGAAAAAACAAGCTAATCACAATAAGACAGTTGTTCCTTTCGTTATGTTTCTTGGTATGACTAAATGACTCGCGTAATTTTGAGAACTCTTATGTTTCATCAACAACCAAACAAAAATGTAGCATTATTGAATACTCGGTGACTTCACATAGATACAGTCAGCAGGGGGTTGGGAATCATTACCAGTTTTTGCTGGGGAGCTGCCAATGACTGATAACAATCGGATATTTCATTTGGAAAGAAAAACTAGCGGCAATTCTATTTTTCGACATCGCTTTCGCGGAAAAACAAATGACATATGTGATAATATTATAAATAGGCACGCAAGTAAATACATTTTATCTTAATTATCAAGATTTAAAACTGCAATGCGAGAAGGTTTTTGAGATTGCCAATGAAAGATCTAAAAACAATTGTAGACCTCCCAGGAATGAATTATTTTAAATTATAACCATGTTACATTCTTAAAATATTATAAGACTAAGCGATAATAGCGAAATAAAATGCTTAGTATTATTTGAAATGTCCACAGATGATGATGATTTATTTAGAATTAAAAAATAACTGCAATGTTTTAAAGCTTTCGAAAATGCCAATGAAAGCTCTAAAAACAATCACAGACCACCCAGGGATAAATTATTTCAACCTAAAATATTGTTGCATTCTTAAAATATTATAAGACTAAGCGGTAATAGTGAAATAAAATGCTTAGCACTATTTGAAATTTCTGCAGAGTTAATTTATTCGGAATTAAAATGTGAAGTTATTTAAATGGAATAAAATGAAATGATTATATATTTTCGGCTGCTAATTTGTATATTTTTTCACTCAACCACTTTATTTCAGACAAGTTATTCTTTCAACAAGAATATTATTATTACTATTATTATATATAATATAAGACTAATGTACATGACACAGAAATCGAGCTTATTACTAACTGTCGAATGGCAACAATAAAATGTAAACAAAATAGTATACTAAATTCAGACTGCTTCTTTAATTGAACACTTTTAAAGCTGTATTAATTCAAGTATTCCAGAATTGCAAAATATTATTAGATATGTTATAGAAATAGTTCCTCGTGTCCCCAAAGAGGTCAGTCAGTTAAGGAAAAGAAAATAAAGAAATAAACCAACAGACTTAAAACAAAAATGTTCAATCAAGTGCTAAAATAGTCTTAATGGTAAAACGGTTAATGTATGGTTTTCTCGGTACGTCAAAAAAAAAAAAATCGCTAAAAGTCTGTAATACAGGGTGTATATCAGAAATGCTAACAAACAACTTTTAAAGTTGCAATAAAAAATTGTTACGATTCCATTTGGCGAGAAATAGCAATTTTGATACCCATATATTAATCTTAATTTTAGCTGTAATAGTTATGATTTGTCAAACGAAATTGATGCTCATATTCATTTTATAAAAATGATTTTTGTATTATCTTAAAACTAAGAAAAATATATATATATTAAAGATATAAACTTTATTTTTTGGCGAAAAAATAGCAATTTGGCGCACTTATTATATATTTGGCGAGAAATAACATTGGTGCCCATATGTTAATCTTAATTCTAGCTGTAATCGCTATGACTTGTCAATGGAAATTGTTGTTCATATATTTCATGACATTTATCTTATAAACATGATTTTTGTATAATCTTAAGACTAAAAAATTTACTTTTTTGAATTATATGAATTTCATTTTTGCACATTTTTTTAATTTCCAATATTTTAAAATCAATTTGATATATTATCTGAAACAGCGTTTTTGAATGCTTTGGTAGGATTGAAATTCTTCATCAAAACATTTAAGTATATGTTTTCGCCAATTATTCAAATCCGTAGTAAGGTTTTCCTTTTCGTTTTTATTTCGTAATACATATGTTATGGCGAAAGTAATAAACTGGCGATTATATATAATAACCAGATTAATCACATTTAATAACATATACAATTTCCAAATTACTAGAGTAAATGATTTTTTAAAGAATTACATCTCATATTAATAATTAACAGTCAAAAATTCCAAAATTCTAGGAGAATTGCAAATTGGCAGCAAGTATTGGAAATAATGAATTAAAAGAATAATGGAAATTCCATGTCAATGTTGTTGAGAACTTAAAAACAGAAAAAAAATCAAGTAATCAACTGCAGTATCATAGACAATAAATTAAGGTGATCAGTGAGAAAATTACGAGGCGTTGCAACAATAATAGATCCGACAACAAGGCTCGACTAAGCCTAATTGGGGCCCGGGACAAAAACTTCCTTGCCCCCACCCCCTCCCTGTGTTTCACTACTTCAGCAACGATGAACCGAACTTCATGGAGTATAAAATTAACTTTCTATTCTATTCTATTTGGGGGCCCCTTCTAACGTGGGGCCCGGAGCAACTTTCTCGTATGTCCCTGCCTTAGTAAGGCTCTTAACAGATCAGTAGCACAAACAAATTAAGGAAATGATAGAAAGCTACTGATTAATGCCCGATAGCGTTGCGTAATTGCAGCAACAATTTTCAAAAGAATTGTTGTATACAACGAATTGGTTTAGCGTCGCACATTCACAACAAATACGTTTTTGGGAACCTTAAATTAGTTTAATTGAGCTACTTAAATTCGCAGACCATTAAAAAACGATTAGACACAACAGACAACTGAACTCGTTTGTTGCTCACGTCGACTAGATAAAGATATCCTCAAAAGAATTTTGGAACAGAATCGAACTATCATATATAGAATTGTTACTTAGCTTTAAACTAATTTAAATTAGGATCAGTTAAGGAATTTAGTCATATGTTGTCTTACCTTTCCAAAGCTGCCTTTGCCAAGCAATTTCAGAAACACAAAATCATCAATTTCGTACTTCCGGAACCTGAGTTTCTTAGGACCTTTAGGACTGTCATCAGTGGAGGAGGTGGAAATGGTGGTGGTTCTGGTCGACGTGGAGAAGGATGACTTGATGGAGGCGTTTGATTGGGTTCGAGTCGAGTTTTTGTCGTCTCGATCGGGAAGTTTGTCTAGACTCATTTAAAACAACATTTATGTTAAAATAGGAAAAAATTCATTGAACATATTATAACGAAGATATTAAACTAAAGTTTCAGATGTTTTAAATTCAATAAATCAATAAAACACTTAAAAATATGGGTCAGAAGATATTCTATATGTAAATTAATTTGAAAACGCATTCCAAACTTATTTATGATCACCATTCATAGTGTTATGTTTCAATAGCTATTTTCATGTATTTTTGATATGTGTTCATTCTTTATATGTATTCTTCTTTTTGATATGTATTCATACATTCTTTAATATGTATTCATTCTTTTTGATAAGTATTCATACTTTCTTTGATATGTATTCATTCTTTTTGATAAGTATTCATACTTTCTTTGATATGTATTCATTCTCATTCTTGCTAATAGCAATATTTTTATATATACTTAATAATATATTTTTTAAAGAAACATGTGTACTAAAATTTTGAGATTTATTACCTTAAAACGCTCAGATTTATTAGAATTTCAAATATTTTCTTTAATGAAAACCAATACAAAACTAGTTCTGAGCAAAGAAGCTTTCTAGCGTTCTACTGATTTTTGACACGTAGAAAGGTGGAAAATGAATATTTCTATTAATACATTCTTCCGTATAATGCACTTCAGTTTGGGTACATAAATTATACGTAATATTAAATAACATAAAAAGGAGAAAGCAAGTTAAATATAACATAATTTTCATTAAAAAGAAATAGATTCGCTTTGATTGTAGAGAAATTTGAATAGTTAAATAAAAACTATAAAAAATAGGGCAAAGAAAAAGTTAATAAAAAATTAGTTTAATAAAGATAAGCCCTAGATAACTATGCATACAGTAAAATTTATCACATACATGTGCCTTAAAATTACACGAGAAAATTTTATACATGCATTTATCTTATTTTAGTTGTTAAAAATAACCTTCCATTGAAAAAGAATGTATTAAAGCATTGATTGCCCAATTGCCCTAATTTTGACTTTTCTCTCTTTAATCTTGCAAAATTGATTAAGTTAATTAGAGTTTTAGTGTAATAATTTTTGTCACCCTAAATATCTTTGAATACAAATCAAATTCAAAAAATTCTTTAAAAAAATCGAGGAAATTGTTTAAATCTGTATATTACAGGAAGCGCAATGATAGAAAAAATCTGGAGTTTAATATATTTGTTTCATAGTTAAACCATATATTTTTAATTGCCATTATGTTAAGCTGTTACGATAATAATTATTTTTCACAATTCATTGCAAAAAACATGTTTGATAAAAGACAGAACATAATTATGCGCATTTGATTTGATTAATACAAAAAAGGAAAATGATTATGAAATGATAAGGAAAAATAATGATAAGGAAATGATAAGGAAAATGATTATGTTTAATACAAAATAAGCAAAAATTTTCTGATAATTTTCTAGCTAAATGCATATTTAAAGATAAATGTATTTTATAAATAAAACTTCATAAATTTAAGAAAACAAATGCTTCAAAGACATTCTTTTTTAAATGGCAATTTAATAAAAATGCTTCTTAACTAATAAATCAAAAATGGAAATAAAAAAGTGATAACAGTAAAATATTATAAAAATAATCTTTGTAAATAAAAATATTAGAAAAGTGTTGAAGTAATTTTGGATTTGAAGTGACAGGATAAAGGGTTAAAAAGGAATGAATCAAGATAAAATAAAAGAAAGAAACAAACTTCAGAATAAAGAATACGACACAGACATGGAAAGTGAATGAAAAAATAAGCTCGATATAGGAGAAAAAAAAACCCCAAGAACCAATTAGATAAAGAACATAGAAAAATGAAATGGAAAACATTTAGCGACTGAAAAAAAGAAAAAGAAGAAGAAAAAGAATTATAAAAAGATGCTTAAGAATCGATTTCAGACCTATTAATGAAAGGGAAAACAAATATTAAGTGACTGAAAAAAGAATAAGAAGAAAAAAAGAGAATTACAAAAAAAAAAAAAAAAAAGAAAGAAAAAAGATGCTTAAGAATCGATTTCAGACCTATTAATGAAAGGGAAAACAAATATTTAGTGACTGAAAAAAGAATTAGAAAAGAAGAATCACACAAAAGATGCTTAAAAGAATCCAGATCAGACCTATTGTTTGGAGGGATGACCACTAACCTTTCTTGACAGTTTCCAAAACTTCCGACAACAGCTTCTGGTTGACACCACACAAATTCGGCATAAGCTTTTCACACTTTTGATGACAAGTTACGTTACATTCTATTAAGAAAGAAAGTTTTCTCTCAAATTATCTCGATACTAAGTTTAAATGCTTAGATAGTGTCAGTAATAGTAAAAAGTGCGATATGACATTTTCGCTTGTACTTTTTTGAGCGGATTTTTTTAAAATATAAAATGTAAAGAAAATTTGACGCCATGATGATTGGAAATGTTCTTTTTTTTATCTATTAAATCGTTACATATTGTCAACCATGTCTGAATGATAACATACAGCTAAAAATATATTAGAGTTATATCGTTATGTACGGTATCTTAAAAAATAACATTTTTAGAAATGATCTTAGTTATCCAATTCCTACTATTAGTTAACACTCTCCCTATGTATATTTATAAATCTTGTTCAAATTTTCAATCGTTTATAAAATACTTTTTATTCATCCACACAAGTTTTTTTTTTTAAAAAAATGAAATTTGTAGTAGATAACACTTGCTGTTAATACAGTTTTTGCAAATATTAATTAATTAAATTAAATTAATTTTCAATACTTTAAATAGAGTTTTAGCAGTTTGTAATGAAAATTGAAACCAACAGGCAGTAGTTCAATCGGTAAAATGAAAGAATTTCAGTATTTTCGCGTAATGGGAAAGAATGCGCGTTCATTCTTGCGAAAATTAATAATTTTTTGATACATTATTTATATTAATTGTAATTGTTTAATAAAAAGTAACTAAAAAATTAGCCCAAAATAGGAATTGTCGCCTAAAATAGGAATTGACTGATAAGTAATATATTTTTAAAAAATATGTATATTACTTGTTTTTAGAATAAGCTTACTTATTAATTTTTACGCAAAAAGTTATTCATTCATCTCTTAACATCTGTACAAACAATTTCTTCTATTGAAAAAAAAAAATAAATTCACTCAATATTACACTTTATAGCTGTGAAAAGTACGAGGCATATTCGGAAAGTAAGTACCGTTTTTTAATAAATAGAACAAAACATTTTTTTTTCAAACAAATTTTATTATTACATGAAAGACCAAACCTTAAACTATTTTTCTACGTAGTTTCCACCAATGTTCAAACACTTGTCGTAGCGAGTGACGAGTTTTCCTATGTCTTCCTCGTAGAAACTTGCCGCCAACGATGATAAACACAGTTCGTACAACACAGTATGTGAAATTTGTGGAAATTCGTCTGAAAGCATCGTTATTGTGAATCGTCTGTTCTCTTTGATTTTTTCATCAACTTTCCGTATCAGATCGTCATTGACAAGAGAACGCCGACCACTCCGAGCCTCATCGTGAACATTTTTTCGACCTTCATTAAACATTCTAACCCACTTCCGCACCATTCCATCACTCATCGCGTTTTCACCATACACTTCTTTAATTTCACGGTAAATTTCAGCCGGTTTCACATTTTTTGCGTTTAAAAAACGGATAACAAAACGAATCTCACAGTCGGCGGGATCAGTAATTGTCTTAAGCATTTTAAACAAGCACAGCGAACTGGAAACACAACCTACAGCGTCCAAAATGGCGTCAGTTGAGAGTCAGTGAACAAGGAAGACTAGTGCGCATGCGCAGAACGCCGATCGCAGTGCTGCAGCGGCAGTATAATGAAACGGTACTTACTTTCCGAATATGCCTCGTATATTAATTTTCAACTTTATATTCAATCGTGCGAAAGAAATATCTAATTAAAATTCAAACTAAGCTTAATATTATAGATATCTGCTGCCAATAGAAGAAAAAACAGCTTTTATTATTGTATTGGAAATTTAATTATTTTAATTTTAATATTCTAAACAAACTGACATTTGAAATGCATTTATTGTATATTTTAATATTTAATGAATAAGAATATTTTTTTTATATTCATAGTGGCAAGATTTCTTATTCTCAGTCTTCTCCATTTAGTTTCTATGATCAGAATTTTGATTAAAAACAATTTTTAAAAAAGTACATTAATTAAAATGCGTTTTCAAAATTTGTAAACATTATTTTATACTTTTAAATCTTTAATATAAATATTACGTAATTTTCAAATTTGTATCATATTGAGCCATTGGCACTGAATCTAAATTAAATTAATAGATATTTTCTGAAAACACAAATAAAGCAAAACAAAATTTCAGAATTTTAGTACATTAAAAAGAGAGTCAAAAATTGATTACAACGTTCCGATATTTACAAACATGAGACAAATCTAATATATTTAGCGAAATTAAAATCCTGCTTTGAAGTCACACGAGAAACGAATCCTAAAATTTTGAACTGCGGCAAAATAAAGAGGACGATATTTGAGATTTCCATTTCATTCTCCAAACTTCCATTCTAAATCAGCGGAAGGTTCTTCTAACCCACGATATACATTTTGTGTACAACCGAACTGTATGCACGTCAGATCTTTCGTGGAATTAGATAGCAAGGAACTCGCCGCAGTTCATCGAGTTAAATAAAAGCATGTAAAAGCATTTATGATTGACATAATCAAATTTGAAAACACTGAAACAGTTTCATTGTTATTATTTAAATTGACTTTCACTATGCACAAAAATCCTGATAATGAAAAGAAAGAATTCATATGGGTTAAATTATATTTGTTCTTCAGACAGTTATGATCCCTATTTACTAGTTAACTGTTTCTATTTCTTCGGAAAATACGTATCTAAATTGTCCTGGGCATATAAATATTACATAAATATAATAAATAATTTATAAATATAATGATTAAATAATTATTATATAATTTTAATAATTGTCTTTGAATTAGCTCGCTATAACGCAAAATATTTTACTTTTTCCACGATGAGTGTACTTGTCAAAAACAGTTAACTAAAAAAATAAGCTCCAACACAATTCCATCACATTTAATGCTTTAATAAAACATTCTCACGATTCATTCCTTTTTATTCGGATAAAAAAGTGTAATGCTTTACTACAACATTCTCACCATTCATTCCTTTTTATTCGGATTAAAAGGTTGAATGCTTTTCTACAACATCCTCACCATTCATTCCTTTTTATTCGTATGAAAAGATTTATGCTTTACTGCAACATCCTCATCATTCATCCCTTTTAATTGGGAATGAAAGGACAATATTACGTTACTCATTACTATGTTGCACATTTAAAACTTCCTTCTTTATTTTTATTATGCATCAATTACTTTAGACATCAAACAATTTAGTTCTTTACTTATTTTTCTAAAAACCAAACTTATAATGGGAGATACTTGAATATTATAACAGAAAAATTAATGCTACTTTGTTTTTGAAGACGTTAAAAAAATAACACACTCAAAAAATTTCATTCTACACAGAAAGAAGTGGAGAGTTAAAAATAGGAAGCAACGCACAGTTTTCGCTGATCCGAACTAGACATCATAATGAAATGGAAAAACAAGTTTTTTTTCTGAACTAAAGTGAAAAACAGTTTTAGTTACTTCATACTAAGCGACTACAGAAAGATGATTCACTTTAAAATGCTTATTAAATATAACGCCTAGTCCTGTTTAATGAAAATTTCGGATAATTCCATCAGTTTCTCTACTTCTCAATCATACAAACATAATTTAGACTTATGTATAAAAATTTTATTACCGCCCTTTATATACACACAAAACTAGTTTGTTTTAAGCTGTTGTAAGTGAGCTAACAAGGTTTTTGATAAATCTGTTTCATTATGTAAAAAAATCATCAATCCATGTAGATAAAGAGAATGCAAACAGAAAAATTATACATCAAAGCAAAAACACGAAAAAGAATGAAGAATGAAAAAATATTTTTTGTAATCTGAACAATTGGTAATAACTCTCCGGTAATGAGAAATTACAAGATGGAAAGTCTGTTGGGGTAAAAAAAAA
>JAOUZG010050968.1:10039111-10055147 GCA_026289955.1 Argiope argentata | reverse complement strand
GGGGAAAAAAGGTTAGAATGTTGGGGGAAAAAAGGTTAGAATGTTGGGGAAAAAAGGTTAGAATGTTGGGGAAAAAAAGGTTAGAATGTTGGGGAAAAAAAGGTTAGAATGTTGGGGAAAAAAAGGTTAGAATGTTGGGGGAAAAGGTACGTCTGGGGCAATATTAGCATTCTCTTACATTGAATTTCGATTCAAGTATTAATTTAGCTAATTTAAATATCCTGCCCTCCGAATATTAAGTGAATGCGTCTTTAGATTAAAAAAAAGCAATAAAATCAAAAAGTTTTTTCAAACTACAAAAGAGTTTATACATTGTTTGAAACAAAAAAAATGTATAGATTATAACTACTCTTATTTAGAGACAGTATAATGTAAACAAATCAAATCTCCAAAACAATGCTACTTTTCTACATAAGTTCGAATTAAAAAAAACACGCCATTTTACATATTTGTATCCTATATTTGACCTTCTAAAATAAAATCTTAAATCGACGAAATCAAAATTTATATATTTTCAAGGAAATGTGAGTCACAAAATGGAAGTAAAGCACGTTTCAATTTACAAGTGTTCTTTATTCTAAGGAAAGGAATAAGAAGAATATTTAGTTATCAAACTAAGGAGAATCTGTAAGAGTGCACGCAGTTTCTGTATATATAAATAAATAAATATTAAGAATTCAGGCAAAAATTAACTCGTGATATTTTGGTAGATATCTAAGACGGTGCCACCAACTAAACACATTAAAAATAAACTCTTCTGGGTTTGTTTTAATATTTCAGATGACTAATTTGAACACCTGGCAAAAGGTACATTAGGTAAAAAATATAAATATTTAGGAATTTTGAAAATTATCTTTCAAAAACGCAATTTCTGAGTAGATCTGGCACACCCCTGGCTGACTTTGTGTACTATTAAAAGCTTGCAAAATTAATTGAACATTCCAATATTTGTGAAAACAACATTATCTTGTTGTTTAGTTTCACAAGAATAGGATATCAAAATTGGTATAATATTTGCTTCTGTGGAAATGTGTATTCCAAGCAGTAATGAATGAAGATTACAGCATTTTCTTCTATTTACCGTTATGAATGAAGATGAACGAATACTGAACGCTAATCATCATTAAGGATGCAAATGTAAATGTATATAAATGAATGAACGGAAAATGTGGTCCTAGAGGAAGCAGACAAACATAAAACTTCGTGAAGTGCAATTTTTATGTAATGATACGCCAAACAATTCCAACTACCGTTATGAATACAAATTATGAATAATATTCATCGCTAAGGTTATGAATACAAATTACGAATGATATTCATCGCCAAGAATATGAATGTAAATGATGAATGTTATTCATCGCTAGGGATATGAATGTAAATGCTGATAAATGAATGAAAAAAAATGCGTTCTTAGAGAAGCAGAGCAACATATGATTTTGTGTTGGTACAATTATCAGGTAATAATGCGCTAAACGCAATTAGATTTTACATAAATGGAAAAAAAATACGTAAGAAAAAAGAAAATTTCCAGAAGACTGTAAGAAAAGACTAAGACAATGCTTTTAATCAATTAGTAGATAAATAAGCGAATCAAGCCAACTAAAGAACTGAAAACTTTTCTTTCATGTCCATTATGAGTCATATTCATAAATCATTATATCAAATAAATGATTTGTTATTACAGTAAAAAGAAAAGCAAATTTTATTGACATGCTTATTTAGCATAAAGCGTTATCTTTCATTATCAGTACGTTAGTAATTATGTACATTAATGGTTACCAAGAGAAAATTTATAAGAACATTTGTTATTTCTAATATTCTGTTGGTTAATTTAAGCAACTTATAAAAAGCTTTTGACGCAGGTTTCAAACTGCTGACATTTTTATTAGACATAATAAATTATTTATATTCTTATTTGCATATAAAAATTAAGAGCAATGCCTGTAACTACGAGTTCAATAAAATACAGCAAACACTTTAGAATTTATTACCAGTGATCGAGACATTTTTCAATTCCAGCTACTACTTCACACTCTCCCTATATATATTTATATATCTTGTTCAAATTTTCAATAGCCAATAAAATACTTTTTATTCAACCACTCACGTTCAAATGCATTTTTTAAAACTTGCAGTGGATGACAATACATATATAATTTTTATATACATATATATAATACAATATATATATGTATATAAAATTTTGAATGAATACAATTTTTTCAAATATTAATTCATTAATTAAATGTAATTAATTTTTAATACTTTAAGTACACTTTTAGCAGTTTGTTATGAAAATTGCAGTCTACAGGCAGTAGCTCAATCAGCAAAATGTAAGGGTTTCCGTTTTTTTCAATGCGAAGGTAAAGAATGCGGGTTCAATTTTTGCAAAAATTATTAATTTTTTGATAAATTATTTATATTGTGATTATTTAATAAGACATAACTAACGTCAAATTATTCTTCGTTGACCTAAGTAAGAATTGATTTAATTTATTTTTTATATTACTTGTTTCCATGCACAAAAGAAATCATACAGAAGTGTGTTTCTTTTCTTTTGTGTTTCTAAAATTTATGGCAGTTTTCAAGTAAAACAAAGAACAAAAGAATTACATTTTTAAATTAGGTATATTGTTTGAAAATGAAACACATCCTCCCCGGCTGAAAAGAAAGAAAAACTTGTTTACATATTACCCTTACAGAAACTTGCACTTTTTACGATAATTTACAAATGTAACTGTGCATGTCACTGAATATAAAATTAGAGCTATATTATGTTGAACTGTGACATCACATCCATTTGGTCACCTGCAAGGTGCACAATGGTTTCCATGCTTAAATTAGTCTGGATCATTTGATGTCTATCATATGACCATTAATTGATTTCATCTGTTTTAAACTTAAAAAATATACCCGTAAAATACTACATAAAATTAAGAAGTCTTCTTTGAGGAATCATTCGTCCGAAATTCAACGAAGCACATGGAGAACATTCTTTTTCATTTCAGAGATAAAAAAGTAAAGCAGTTGCTTATCAACTTTACAAATAAAATTGAAATTTGTTAAATTCACTCAATTGCTGATCCCATAGAAGTTTATTAATTAAAACTAATTTAGATGACGCTAAAGCTGCACTACACTTTTAAATAGATTTAACTAAAATTTAAAACAAATAGGAGCCCTAATTTCTTTTTCGCAGTGAATTTTCATTCTGACAGAAAATTTACTTTTAAGTATGAGTATTTTTATTCTCTTTCATATTGAAACAAAATTTGCATTTTTTTAGTTAGAATTTTACTTTCAGAAGATGATACTATAATTTTAAATTCCTGCTGAAACTACACCAATTTGAAAACTTTCGTTCCTTATTCTCGATATTTCATTCAGAATTTTCTTTTCAACAACGAACATAATAACCCCTTGATCTATGAAACTAACCTTTTAACTTCGCAGTTAGCTGACACATCCTTTATTATTATCACTTTAATCTTTATAATAATATATGGACATTAGAGATATTGGAGAGATTTTAAATGGCATTTTAAATTACTTAAAATTGTCATTTCATTACGAATTAAAATTTAAAAATTCATGAATTCGATGCGCGAGTTAGACTTTTCATTGCATGCTAACAGATTAAAAACATTTCATTAATAAGCGTCTTGTACGGAAGAGAGAAAATTAACTTGAAATTTAGACATATTTGACCCCCAAATGTTATCAGTTACTAAAATCTTAGCAAAATTTCGTTTAACTTAAATACAGAAAATCTAAGCAATTTAGGATCGTAAATCTATAGAAAACAAAGGAAAATTTTTTAAAAAAATTAAGAACCCCCCGAAAGAAACATGCGCAACTTAGAAATATTTTAAAATTTAACGGATTCTTAAATAACAGCTAACTCGATAACAGCAACATATTTTGAAAATGTTCCAATTATAACATTTTTTAGAGGTCATGACAGATATTCTGGATAGCTGGTTAAAACTGAATTCTTGTTTATGTATAATTTTGCTTAATTTTGAAATTTGCTTGATCATCCAGGGCAAAAAATAAACAATTTTCTAGTTAGATTAAAACATAATTAAACAGCAAAAAGCGACAATGACGATGATAAGTTTATAATATCAATTTTCTTAGCCAATTAAATTCATGCATTTAAACAGTCCCCTTGATCTGGGCGTTCGCAGTTCGAGTCCCGGTGAGGGGCATCGTTGTTGTTCTGTGTGTGAGTTCTATCGGTGAGGTGTGTAAATGTGCTGCCCTATAAAAAGAGGTTGAACAAGCGAATGTGACACATGAGAATCTAAGACGTACTCTTGGCCCTAGATGACGCTACTGAAAACAAGAGACGCTCTTTTGGCTTACAAAATCGATGACTTCATCAGCGGGCTTGTCTATGAAAAGTGCCATAAGAAACAATAACAATCAAATTATTAATGCATATCAAAACGTTAATGTTTCTTAGTTTACTTTTTTAAACTTTTTAATGACCCCTATGTTTTCTAAATATCAAGAATTTAAGAGATAGTATTGGAAAATTCTTAACAAGGAATTTTTCATGAGTTAATGTTAATGAATGACGTGGAGGTTTACTTCTTATTATAGCATCAATTACTGATATAATTTTTAAAATTTATATTTTTGATAACATGGTACACAAGTTATTTGATTCACAACATGCATTCGATTCTGCATCCTATAAAACTAATAATTATTTTATAAATAATTATCACAATCAAAAAATTTATCCTGAATTATATTGTTATTAAATTCCAATAAAATTCTTATATAATCGTTACGATAAAAGCATTTCAGATAATTAATTTATACGTTAAATCTTTAGTAACTACCGCATTTTCACGTATATTCGTTACTACACATACATTTAAGATCGGCAATTTAATTTATACGTTAAATCTTTTGTAACTATCATATTTTATTTCTTAAAAGATGAGTTTAACAACTGCAAGTTAAACATTTCAGAGAACCGACAATTTATGGAGGCAACAAGATTTGCCAAGCGGGGTGTCGACGAATTTAGATGTATGGTTTTCATCAAGATTCTGAGTTCCCTCAGTTTAAAAAATAATTTCAGACTTCAAGGTCACGACAAGAGTTGGCAGCAAGCCACTGGATATCAATTCATTCTCATTCCGAAGCTACTGGATAAGACATCACCTCTATTCTTTTTTTAAAGAACAAATTCATCTGAAAGTGCTTAGAATATGATTTATGACCTGGTGAAGGTGGTTTGGGAACAATGTGGTTAATTCTTTCTGTGCAACAACCAACGAGATTATTCTCCCTTCGACTTTCTCGTGTCTTATACTATAGGATCGAGATGTAATTATGTTTAGTGTCAAAGTATAGTGAAGAGACCGAGTACTCTATATAGACTTTAACCAACAGATTGATATAATGGGTTTAAAATTCAATACAGGTCCACTATTCTGAGGTGAAGGCTGCACAACAAATTTCATTCATCTAGCTCTGTTGCCTTTTACTTTCTCACATATAATGAGAAACAAGTAATATAAAAAACAATTTTTAAAAATCAATTCCTACTTAGGTTAACAAAGAAAAATTTTGCTGTAGTTGATTTTTATTAAATAATTACAATATTAATATAAATATGTATATAAATAGGACAGAATCACAATATTAAACGGCAAAATAGAAAGCTAATTTCCTGGCCATTTTCCATTCTCTTTTTTATATATGTTGTTGGGCTAATATAATTTTTGCTTGCTACTATTTATTCACTTTCTATTCTTTTTTCGTTTCTAATTTATGAAGTTCATGGTGGACTCAAACACATGAATAATCTTCAGTTGGCGGATTCAAACTTCCAGCCCGAGGGATACGAATCCAACACCCTACCAACAAGGCTATCCAGGCCTAACAATTACAATAAATAACTGATCAAAAAATTATACTAGCATTGAATTTTCAACATCAATTTAGGATTCAAAGCCAAATATCGCAACGCAAAATGCGTGATTTTTCTACACTAGCTAAGGTAACGCAATACAGATAAGAAATTTTTAATTTTCTATATTCTGTATTGTTTTAATTCGAAAGTACTTCAAAGTGAATCCGAAAAATCAATTAATTAACAATGTTTTATTTTCGTAATGTTTGTTGCATTTAAAATTAGCATAATCGTTTAAAATAATCGGCCGAAGAAGCGAACAGAATTCGTTACGCTTTCACAGCCTTTTTTTACAGGGGGCAAATTCACACATCTCACTTATAAAACAGATGAAGAACTACCATGCTCGAACCTGGACTCGAACCCTTTAAGGTCCACAACATGGGGAAGACTTGCAAACCCTGTGCCAGGTTGTCGGTTCTTTGCATTGTTAAGCATATATTGTAAAAAGATACTTTAATTTTTATTGCAGGATTGTTAATGTAATTTGTGTAACTGAGATACTATTTAATTCATAATGTAGCCATTTGGGAAACTTAAATTGTTTTTTTTAATTTCACAAAAATAAAATATTTAATAATTTACTTGAATTATATAGTTATTTTAAAAACATTTATTTTGGAAAAAAATTAAAAGTCATGCATTCTATTGTTAAATGTACTAGGATTATGAAAATTATTTTTTATCAGATTCTAATAATAAATTTATATTTTTAAGAAATTTTAATTATATACCTGAAAACCTCACATGTATTCGGTAAATCTCGTTGAATAAACATCACTTTTAAAATCCCCATTTATTGGGAAACTTTTTTTTATTTGTGCCCCTGGACTCTCCCACGCACCAATACTGAGGCTCTTGGGGACCATCAGTTGAGAAATGCCGACTTGAAAGAATGAAATTTGGTATGAGGACTTATGAACCATTCCAGTTCTGATTCAACTTTTTCGTGCAATTAGTCCATTGGAAACTAGAACCAAGGAAGTTTTATTTATATTAACGTCCCGTTGTAAAGTAACACTAGGGCTATTTGGGGACGGACCTCGTGATTTTGAACCATGGTCAGATGATAAGCACGATACCTGAGCTGGCACTCCCTTCACCACGCCACACACCAGTGGTTAGGACGATCAATTGGTCAGAATAAAAAGCCCCCAAAATGCATATTCGGAGTTCTGGTACTTTTGTATTAACCACACGTCGGGCATTCATCGACAAAGAGAGAGAGAGAGAGAGAGAGAGAGAGAACCAGAAAGATAACACCATAATAGGCTCTTTGTAATTATTCTTCATCATTGGAATGCGTTTAATAATACACAAGTTCATAATACATTTAGCAGAGAATATGCGAGGAAGATTCGGAGAGACCACTCTCAGTGGTTACAGTTACTGAACTCGCGAATACATGAATGGAGAGACTGAAGACAGATGCCCATGTTGCCGAATTTTCTCCGTATTTTGATACAGGTCTAGTTTTTGTGTAAAAACCACATACCAAATATTATATGTCTAACTTGCTTCATTTTTGAGTAACCGAAATGAGACATAATTTCATTTTTTTTTTCAAATTAAAGAAGATGTGAAATGTGAATATTTATCAAAATCTTCCAATTTTTTTTATCGATTAGATTATCCTACTTAATATGCTTCGTAACCAAACACTAAAAATGGTCGAATTCACTTTCAATTTCAATCGATATTTTCAATTAAAAATATGTGTATTTTAAAAATACATTTTTGAGTTACCAAAATGAGACAATTTCAATTTTTTTTTTCAAAATAAAGAAGATGTGAAATATGAATATTTATCAAAATCTTGCGATTTTTTTTAATTGATTAGATTATCCTCCTTAATAAGCTTCGTATACCAAACACTAGAAATGGTCGAATTCACCTGTTTCAATCGATATTTTCAATTAAGAAAATGTGTGTATTTTAAAAATACATTTTTGAGTTACCGAAATGAGACAATTTCATTTTTTTTTCAAATTAAAGAAGATGTAAAATGTGAATATCTATCAAAATCTTGCGAAATTTTTTTCATCGATTAGATTATCCTCCTTAATATGCTTCGTATACCAAACCCTAAAAATGGTCGAATTCACCTTCAATTTCAATCAATATTTTCAATTAAGAAAATATGCGTATTTTAAAAATATTTGAGTATTTTGGCACTCTTTTCTCTGTTTAACCACTTCACATACAATGACGTGTCTGACACACGCATCGAATTACTGAATTTTTATTTTCAAGTCTGCAATTAAACCACATAATTAAGCATTTAAATACGAAAAAATCAATATGAAACAATTTGGTATCCCAAATGCTCCATATAATATTTTAAAAAATCAAATTAACAATAAATTACCAAAATAGGATGAGTTATCTAATTAGAAAGTTACATAAATTCGTATGTCAAGTGGTTAAAAATACTTCTTTCGATAAAAAAATCATGCTTTTGAAGGCAAATCCTTATAAAATATAGCACAACAAAATACTAATATAGATCTAAAATACACATTTTATTTTAAATTAAAATATATAATCGAAATAAATTGACATTACACATTTAATAAAGATTTACTGCAGACGTACTTTTTTTTAAGTGTTAAGCGAATGCTTTGTTAAAGTGTTAAGCGAATGCTTTTGCTCAGTTTAAGGCGGCAAAGAAACCATTGCCGCCTTAAACTGAGCAAAAGCATTCGCTTAACACTTTGCTGACCGGTGACGAGTTAACTCGTCTTTTCATGTCCAAACGTTGTTGACCGGGGACTAGCTAACTCGTCATTGCACTTGCATTATCTGTTTCAATTTATAACACCGAGGGCGATATAGAACATTGCAAAAACTTGGCGTATCGTGTTTAGTCTTGTCCGCTCTATAACAGAAAAATTACTTTTCCTAGTATTTACATTTTTATTAGAATTTTAGTAAAATTCCAAAAATTTCAACCATGACGGAACGTATCGGCGAAGAACTTTTTGATGTTCCAATTCAACAAAATTCATTGGAGTTTTTTAGAACGTTTTACTTTCATATTCAATTACAAAAAAAGTAGCCGGTGACATGACATAGTTTCTGTGTAAAATTGCCGGTCACCAAAGTGTTAAGAATACTGTACTCATTACTCTGAGCTTTTACCACACTGATTTTCAAAACAAGAAGTTACCATGAAATCGAATAACAGAATGGTTACGTGAAGCGCGTCACTTCCAGAATCTAAATTTATTCTGAAAGTAGGTTCAGGTGGATCTAAATGGAAACAAAAACACGCCCCGTTTCTATTTGCATTGACTGAAAAGTTTGAAAGAAAGAACTTCCGAACAATGGATTCTCAGTGATAAAGCTAGACAGAAATCAACCGGGCTATGCACCCACAAATTTTGTGAGGCACAAAAACATTTGTTTCTCTAACTTGAATCATCTTCTGAAGGATCGCCAACAGCTCATGCTAAGCCAAGCTTGCGATCTTAAATATCTATTTCAGATGTCGAGGAAAAGATTCCTATTTCGTGACACAATTGTGTGGAAACCATTACAACTTAACGAGTACCCCATTAGCATACTAAGCAAAGATGTAACAAGTAGTGAATGGTAAATAAAGATGTCAGGCACAACAAAAAGTAATGCAAATTCTGGAATTTAGTCTTGTGCTTTTCAAATATTAATCCACATCTCTGTTAAGTTTCAATCTGATATGAATTTATATTTGTTCAATAGTAAAAAAATGGCTAAATTTTAATGGTATATTATTAATAAATGCCATCGAGGGAATATATGCTTCCGCTCTGTACAGTTCTATTAAGCTCCAATCTGAAATGAAATTATATAGCTTCAATCTTAAGAAAATGGCTAATTTCTAATGGTGCAAGATTATTCAATATTTTAAGGATAAATATTATCGAGAGAATGTATACTTCTACTCTGTATAGAGTTTTGTTAAGCTCCAATCTGATATGAATTTATATTAGGTTCAATCTTAAGAACATGGCTAATTTTTAATGGTATACGTTATACTCATTATATTATAGATAAACGCTATCGAGATACCGTATGATTCTGTTCTGTTAATCTCAAATCTGATGTGAATTTATATCGGTTCTGACTTAACATGGCTAATTTCTAATGGCGCAAGTTAAATTCAAAATTTTTAAGATAAATGCCATCAAGAGAATGTTTACTCCTACTCTGTATAGAGTTCTGTTAAACTCTAATCTGATGTGAATTTATATAGGTTCAATCTTTAAAAAAAGTTAGTTTTTAATGGTATATATTCAATATTTTAAAGATAAATGCCATCGAGATAATGCATGCCTCTCTAGACAGTTCAATTCAACATTGTAAACCAAAAAGAAAATCTTACTTTTATATGATGGTAACAGAGTGCTCTAATTTCGTCATGCTACATCCATCGAAAGATAAAACATCCCCCTCTCCATTTTTGTATACACACTAAACTTTAAAAGCGAAACTGAGTTGGTTTTAATGGTGAAAAAAGAATATGAAATGCCTTTAAAAGCTTTGAATTCCATACATAATTCTTTTAAAGTTTGGAATAGGTTTTATTAGTTTAAGAGTAAAAAATATCAAGTTATGTAAAGATCTTGACTTTATGTGGGACAATAAGATATTCAAACATGAAATCAAATTTTATTCGAGAAAAATCAAAGCTTATAAAAAGTTTCTAAAATTAACGCAAAATTGAATTAACCACCATTTGTGCAGAAAAGTATCGGCAACCCTGTTTTTTTTTTAAACCACTTGATAGCTGATAGTTTAGGGTTATTAAAAATGGAGCGTTACGCAATAGAACGCGTTTTCATTGTTGAACAATATTTAAAAAATAAAGTCTGCCTGTTACAGTTAAAAAATTGCAGAAATGGCCTCTCAGATCGTATGATTGAACATCTTTGGATTTCTTTTACGGGGTTATTTGAAGTCAAAGGTCTGTACTAACAAGCTTACAACCATACGTGCATTGAAGGAGAAAATTCACCGGTGGATCAACGAAATTCAGTCACATTTATGAAAAACGAAAATAGAAAATTTTGACAACATAATGTGTATGTGCCAGCAAAGCTGTGCAGGCTATTTCCCCTATGTTTTATTACATTGATGATTCTATCCTGTGTACTTTACTAATTGATAAAAGTATAATATATAAAGAAAAAAGTTTTTTTTATTTAATTCAAATCTTGCGTTAATAAGTTCTTTCGTGTAATGCTCCGTTTTTAATATCACTGTCACATGTTTTTTTAACAGTGCTGCCAACACCTTACCTCAAGCATGGTGTCTAATTCAAATCTTGAGTTAATTTTGGGATATCTTTTAGAACTAATGTACAAAATGTTCCATTTTATTCAAATTTGGACAGAATAACTGCCAAAAAGTAAAGGTGATTTAAATATTCTCATTGCGATACTCTAGAATTGTACTTTTCCAGCACGCATTTCAAATATAAGTTTTGACAATGAAGAAATTGCATTCCTTTCCACAAAAACACAAAATAACAAAGGAATTCAAACATAACAGTCCAAGTCATAACATCTTAATGAAATACTCAGCTAAAGAAGTTGAGCAGACAAAATTTCTATTTTCGTGACGTTTTCGTTGAAAATCGCTAACTCGAGATGAAATTTTTGGACTAGTCAATTGAGCAGACTTATTTGCCATTCTTACTTCAAATCTTCAAAATATTTAAAAGTCTACTGAAATATCAAAATTAAGGCTTATACCAGAAGATTGTGGTTGTAGTGTTACGACTTATCAACAGTCAACATAGTATTGCAAGCAAGTCAAATGAAGGATTTAAATAATGAAGGTTATCAAAAATAAAACTTAAAACGATCGTTTATTAATGTTCTAAAAATATTTAAATTATTTTTTACATTTTAGTCTAATTTATTAGTATAAATATTTTGTGATCTTGAATTCAATTCCTTCATTACACCTCTTTCTCAAATTTAATACCAGATGGCGCCACTCTCGTCAGTCAACATTTAATTAAATTAATCGATTATCTAACGAATAAGTTTTGAAAGCATTTAAAAAGTATATAGCTATTGACGATACGCAAATTTTCAAAACTTTAGAAAAGGTGAAAGTACTTATTTATACTAATGAAAGGAAATACCACTTGTGAAATTCAAAATTAGGGGCTTTCACCTTCGATCAGTTTTGAAATTAATCCCTGTGGACAGGATATCCTCCGATGTAGAAAGGATCATAGCAGATCTGGAATGCCATCAATTAAAAATCAATTTCACCGTTGTTCATAATTTTTTTATTGTTTTTTGGAATAAATCTATGTTTCGATTTAATAATAACCACAATAGATAACTCGCCTTACTTAGTTTGTACTAACTTATGTATTTGATACCCTTTCTACATATTATATCTATACTGATCGTTTATACTGATGTATATTTATATCAATCCATAATAATTTCATTTCAATACAGCATTTATGACTTTTCTACAATCACAAGTAACTTAAAACTTTGTTACACTACTTTTTTGTTCTAAGCAGAATTAGAACAAGTAATATAAAAAGCAATTTTTTATAACCAATTCCTAACTAGGTTAACAAAGTAAATTTTTATTTTAACTTACTTTTTATTAAATAATAACAATTGTCGTTGTTATTCTAGAGTAAAATCATACGTCAAGGGTTTAATTTAAATTTTATTCAATATTATACCGTTGTCTGATAGTCAAATTACGAAAACTGATTTACAGCAATGGATTTATAAACTTAAGAGCAAAAATCAGAAAATTCTTAATGCGTTTATTTTTATTGAAGTACAAAATCCAATAAAAAATGAATTAGGTAAGAAAAAAGTTTGGTGCGACTTATCAATTCGAAATATTAACCCCTTGACATTGGAATATTCAGAATAATGATTTTTTTCTCTTTTAATTCCTACTATTAATTCACACTCTCCCTATATGTATATACCTTGTTCAAATTTGTAATTGTTAATCAATACTTTTTATTCATCAAATCTACAAATACATTTTCTTAAAACTTGTAATGGATGACAATTGATGTTAATAAAGTTTTTTCAAATATTAACTCATTAATCAAATTTAATCGACCTTTAATACTTTAAATATAGTTTTAGCAGTTTGTAATTAAAATTGAAATCACCAGGCCTTAGCTGAATCGGTAAAATGCAAAGATTTCAGTATTTTTCATATGAAAATGAAGAATGCGAGTTCATTTCTTGTGAAAATCAATAATTTTCTGACAAAGTATTCAAATGAATTATAATTATTTAATAAAAAGTAACTAAAATAGCATTTTTCTTTGTTGCCTTAAGCAGGAATTGACTCTAAAACTTTTTTGTATTACTTGTTTTAAATAGTTTTTAGAATCTAACCACAAAATTCCACTTATTCGACGCACGAGCCAGACATGTCATTGTATGTAAAAGGTTAATGCCAGTCTACCAAGTTAAAAATGAGACAACTCAATGCACGTGTCAACCAACGAAAGAAACAAATATTTTCAGCTTAAAATTAAAAAATTCGAAACGAAAAAATTTCGGTGTATTCAAGAGAAATGAAAATTTACTATTCAGTCACAACTTAACTAAATGATGAATTATATTTACTTATGCGTCTTTCAAAACTGCAACCGTATCTGCCGTCAGCTGATCGTTGTTAACTAATTAGCCTTGACAGCACTTTCCAAGAGACGGTGTAAAAAAAATTAACTTCAAAGAGTTGCCAAATTACGTTATTCCACGCTTTTTTTTTTATAACCTTACCGTCAAATTCTTTTGAAGAAAAAAATTCAACCGCGCGAGGCTACCGTGGTATATTCAGAAAGAAAAACAAAGCCTTTGTGACCTTGAACGTAAGAAGTGACAGACCCTTTTTTTCTCTCAGTCGTAGCCTCCGCTAAAACTTCTCTCATTACGCAACCAATTCTCGTAACATTCTAGAAGATGTTGCAGTTCCGAAGGTTTTGGAATTAAAAGAATGCCATTTTTGCTATTTCGAAGCTTTAAAATTGAACTAAAATGGGTAATAAATAAAAAATAGTAAAATAGAAGACCGAATACGAATATTTGATATCATTCTTAAGAGCATCAAGGTTATTTTTTAGTTATTATTTACATCTCGAACTGAAGCAACATGAAGACTATTTTGAGACGGACCTCGTAATTTTGAACCGCGGTCAAAGGACGGCAGATCCGAGGACGACACGTGAGCTGGCAACCAATTCTCCACACCACAACAGTGTGGAGGGTATTTTTAGTTTTACTATTAGAATGACTTGGATTGTTTTGCATTTACTTGTAGATAAAGTACACCGATAGAAAGAAAGTATATATATATATATATATATATAAAGCATGTCTGCTGGTTGGCGAACAAAATTTAAAAACTCAAGGATCTATATGCATGGTATTTGGTGTGTGGCATTTACGCCAAAATTTCAAATTTCTGCCCAATTTTGGCCAAAATTCCTCCTCAAGAAATTGTTTGATAGTTCGTTCATCTCAACACGATCACTTATAAATGCAAATAATAAGAAAGATGGAAATAAATATTTGTATTTATTACTAGATTATAGAAACAATCTGTCACATTGATAGTTTATATATTTGAGAATATATTAATGTGATATTTCGAAAAGAATTAAATATATATATATAAGTTGTCTCCAAATTTGGAGATCTGTGCCCAATTTTGAACTCATTGAAAGAAAGAAATACCTATAATTCATGCTCTTCATTGGAATGCAGTACAAAGCGCGTTATATTTTGATAGCATACGCGAAAGTTTAGGGAATTCACTCTGGGTAATGACGGGGGGGGGAGGATAGTCATGTAAAAAAAAAATTGCTATTTTAAAATGTCAGTCCTGTATGATCTAGAATCTTGACGCGACTCTAGCTTTCAACGGAAGGAATATTGTTCGAATCTCCACACCTCCACACCAAAATAAATTTATAAATAATTATGTCATAATTTCAAACTAAATTGTAAAAAAAAAAGAAAGAAAGCGATGAAGCACTTACATTGTTTCATTATTATTTTACAACTTTTCTTCAACCTGAATCACCCTCATACGACATATTCTATGCGTAGAAAAAATCTGAGAAAGAATTTTCCAAATGTTTTTTCAATTATTATTTAGTTGATATCATTGAAAACATGCAGGATAAATGGATTATTTTTCGATATGAATATATAAATAAGTATAAAAGAAACAATTCGAGAAATTTCTTAGTTTTGGAACAAAATGTCAAAAATCGGAACATTCAAAAAGTAATCCAAAATGTCGGGGTTTTTTTTAAGAGAACGATTTTTTTTCTTCAAAAAAACACGCAGGAAAATATTTGAGGTTTGTTTTAAGCACTTCAGCAAGGATAGGATTCAAGATTCTCAACTTAATGAAGCTAAAAATATATTAATTGATTTGTTGGCAAAACGTTAAAAGAAGGAAATATTTATCTCTCACTATTAATCAAGGTCAAGAGTCAAATCAAGGTCAAGAATTTTTTCGATTGTTCTTAAAATATTACTATTGAGTATTCCAATTATATTCTGAACTTTGAATTTATTTTTTAAAATTTTTGCAGTTTTTTCTATGCAAATGCAACGATATGGAGAAAAAAGTAGAAATCATAAAACATTATAACAAAGATATTTAATAAGAAAATTCCTTAAAAGTAATAGGTAATGGATATGATTAAAATTCCTATTTAATTAGAGTACATCAGTGTCACATGCGTTTACGATTTATTTTCTTCTTAGATCATTTATTTTGTATATGAAATGTTAACGTTTTTATAGATTAATAAAAAAAGGGTTTTTAAAATAACTTATGTTTTATAATTTGATATAAATATGATGTCAGAAAAGAGTAACGCGAATAAATGTTGCGAAATTAAAGGTTTGGAAACCAAAAATAAGTTCCAGCTTCCCCCGGAAAAAAAGTAAAAAGAAACAATCCTAGCGAGTATTTCTGTTGAATAATTCTAATGGCTCGAATTCAAAAATAGCAATACTTAACACTGTAGTCACGGATTGCTCAAACGCAAGTCTCTTTATAGTATCACAATGAAATCACTGAACCAAGAAACTG
>JAOUZG010050968.1:10008351-10031367 GCA_026289955.1 Argiope argentata | reverse complement strand
TTTTTTTTTCGTGATATAGATAATAACATTCGAGCATTCGACATTGGAATCAAATTGGATTTGATTTTGTTGGAGCAAGACCTTTGAATGTGATAGCCTGTATCGAATTTAAGAATGTATATTAGAATTAAAAGCCTTAAAAGTTGAAATCTAACTTACATCAAAAAGAATAAACTAACAGCAATGTCACAAAGACACGAATTCAAATACCAGAACGAATAAAATATCACGAGAAATGCCGATGCATGAAGACAATAAAATGGGGATTTTTCTCTAAATATGATAAGCTAAAACTCTGACCAAAATTACTTCAACAGATGTCAATTGAAAGTTAAAGTCTATTCAAATATGTAACCAAGGAATCTCAATTCTTTAAAGCTTAGCACAAAAGATTCTCATGCAAAAATGGGTTCTTTACTTACCACCTTTAAATTGTCCGCCTAAACGACGTTTCTGAACGATTTCCGGTTCACTCTCGCTGCTGGACGATGATGTTAGGGAACTTTCTGAATCTGATGAATCCGAATCTGAACTTTCTGGCATTGTACAATGATATGGACCTAGGCGTAGTCCAAAAGGCGTTATTTTTGGTTGCATTCTTTGATCCTGTCTCTTCTTAACATTTTTTACAACAGGTTTACTATCCTTAGATTTTTCATTGGTCTTCTTTGCAACTTCAACTGTTTTCTTGTCCTCAGTGATTAATGCTGGGGATTTTACTTGCTTACCGCTAATAGTGGAAGACTGATCAATGTTTGTAACACGGGACTTATTTTCGTTATCATTTATTAATACAGAAGGCTCATTTTGTTTATCAAGTATTTCTGGGTTTGAAGAATTCCCATTTACGTCTAGTTTCTGTTCTTTGTTAGACAACTTCAAACATTTTTCGTCGGAAATGGTTTTGCAAGATGCTTCTGGCTTTCCAGTTACAATTTGGGAGCTTTCTATGGCTGTTGTATTTATTGTATCAATGTCTCTTTTTCCAATGGTGTCATTTGAATTTGCTTGTTTTGTTAGCCTTGAATTGGAATTTTCATTTGCATTTGAAGATTCTTGGATTTGTTTGCCTGTTTCTTCTTTGGGACTTGGCTTTATTTGGGTTTTACAGTCAGGCACATTTAAATCTTTCAAGAGTTCTTTATTGGAATGATTGCCCACTGCATTTTGCAGAGAAATTTCTTTAGTATCAGCTTTGATACCCTTTTGAGATAGTTTATGTAACAAGTGCGTTTGTTCTTTCGTATTATTGACTGCCTTGCTCGTTTGATTTAACTGGGCATTTTCCGCAGAACTCTTCGACACTGTATCTGAGGAAGTTTTTTCAGCAGAGGAAATTTCAACCTTCTTACTTCTTTCAGCATTGATGCAAATATTAGGCGATGGAGGAAGAACTGATTTATTGGGATGGGAATTCTGTTTATCATTTAACAAGGACTTTTTAGCAATTCCTTTATTGTCCTCTGTTTTATCGATTGTATTGAAATTTAAGTCAGTATTAATGGTACAGTCTGATATTTTTGAAACAGTTTCATTTTTGCTGCTTTTTTCTGCACCTAATGATTCAGGAGGAGGAATTGCTGAAGAACGAATGGGAAGAATACCCTTTTTATCATCAGAAGTTTTGTTTATCTGTGGTAATATTTTGTCTTTATTTAGATTATCCCCACTATCGATCTTATTTCTTCCACCTAATGCTTTCTTTAAAAGTCCGTTTTCATCCTTATGACCTTTGTTGATTTCTAGAAGTGTGGTAGGAACGCATCCAGAAGATAAAGATGCGGTGTTCTTTTCTTTAAAACTGGTTCCTGCACTTGAAGCATTATTCTTAGCGGCAAGATTTTGATCATGATTTTGTAGGGCAGCATGAATATTGGGGCTGGTAAAGGATTTCTTATAAGGTTTCGAAGAGTCAGTGGTGGCCTTTTTAGAGTCTACGATTTCTGTTGGTTTTTTAACATCTTTGGCTTTGGAAGCACCAATTTTCACGTTTTTATTAACATCAGCTGAAGCGGGAATCAAATCTAAAGCTACTTTTTCATTAGTTTGAGGTTTTGTTACACTCGGTAGAACATTGTCTTTTTTATCTGCAGTTATTTTGTTCCCTGAATCTTGTTTAGATAAAGAGTATGGCACCTTTTCTTTCTTATCAGCAATTTTTTTGCTTTCTAGATCAGATTTAGTTACAGTGTATGAGGCTGTCTTCTCTGCAGCTGCATTATTTTCTTTATCAGGTTTAGATGCAATGCTTGGGACGCTTTCTTTCTTCTCTTCAGATATTTTTTTTTCTAGATCAGGCTTAGAAACAATATTTGGAGCTTTTTTGTCTGCAGCTGTTTTATTTCCTAAATCTGGTTTAGACTGAATGTATGGAGCCTTTTCTTTCTTTTCTTCGGTTATTTTGCTTTCTGAACTAGGTTTAGATACAGCAAATGAGGCTTTCTTATCTGCAGCAACTTTATTTTCTATATCAGGTTTAGGCAAAATGCATTGGTCTTTTACTTTCTTCTCTGCAGTAGTTTTACTTTCTAGCTCAGTTTTATAAACATTGTCTGGGGTTTTCTTATCTGCACCTACTTTATTCTCTAGTTCAGTTTTAGATACATTACATGGGGCCTTTTCTTTCTTATCTGAATCTATTTTATTCTCTGTTATGGGTTTAGATATACTACATGGAGCCTTTTCTTTCTTATCTGCATTTACTTTATTCTCTAGTTCGGGTTTAGATATACTACTTGGAGCCTTTTCTTTCTTATCTGCATTTACTTTATTCTCTAGTTCGGGTTTCGATATACTACATGGAGCCTTATCTTTCTTATCTGCATTTACTTTATTCTCTAATTCGGGTTTAGATACACTGCATGGCGCCTTTTCCTTCTTATCTGCATTTACTTTATTCTCTAGTTCGGGTTTAGATGCACTGCATGGGGCCTTTTCTTTCTTAGCTGCAGCTACTTTATTCTCTAGTTCGGGTTTAGATGCACTGCATGGGGCCTTTTCTTTCTTAGCTGCAGCTACTTTATTCTCTAGTTCGAGTTTAGATATACTACTTGGGGCCTTTTCTTTCTTATCTGCATTTACTTTATTTTCAGGATCTTTAACAGAACTTTTCACTTCTATCAAATCAGGTTTTTTAGACACTTCAATATGCGTCTTTTTCAGAACAGAAACATCATTCACTTTGTGTGGTATGGATTCCTGAACTACCGGAAGATCCTCTTTAGTTAAGTTCATTGATATCTGTTTACGCGGACAGGGGTTTTCAGTATTTTTCATCAAATCAGGTATATCAACAGGTAATTTGCTACTAATCGAAGGAAGAACAGGCGGTTTATCAGTGAAGGATTTTTCAGAGGAATCAGCCTTACCTCCGATATTAAAGTCGGTTTGTTGTGGAGTAGCTTTTGAAGCTGAGCTAACAGCAGTTTGAATAACATCAGGAATGGATTTCAGACGAACAGCAGACACTGCTGTGTTGGAATCATTTTTCATTTGTTGCGCTGAAGAGTTCACATTCGATGACTTTGGTTTTAAAACAACAGTGTGGGCAACACTAACAGAGCCTCGCACCCTACCGATTTGATTCTTTTTCAAACCTATCGCATCAGTCGTCAATTCTGTCGTTGCTGACTTAATTTTTGAGAAGGGTAACACTCTTTTTGTTGGAATGATGGATTCAGTATCACGCGAGATCTTAGTTTCATAATCAGGTCCTTTTTCAGCAATAACTACAGTTTTAGCATTTACAATAGAAACAATTACGTCTTGATCAACTGGAATGTTTTTACTCACATCGGATCCAACACTGGACTTTGCACTTGGTAATGGCTTTTTAGGGGGTAATTTGCAAACCACTACAATTTCCTCATCCTTTGTCACTTCTTTCCCAGTCTTAGCCCTTACTGAAGAAACAAGGTCAACCGTTTGGTCTTTCGAAGACTTGGCTTTCTTTACATCATAGTTTAAAACCGTTTTGCTCGAGTTATTTGTACCTGCTTCCGGCAAATTACCAGAAGGCAATGATGCAGGAGTAGTGTTCATCTGTTTCTCAGAATAAGTATCACTAGTACCAAATGATTTAGTTGAAAGTGTGGTAGAGTTATCGGATACCATTTGATTTTCACATGAAACATATTCATGACTTAATAATTTCGAAGATGTAGTTTGTTTAGTTGAATCAATGGGGATATTTTTGTTTTTTGTATCACTTTTCGATGAGAACACTTTATTCGCATCAACTTTGGTCACTGATGCATCGCCGCTAGAATTCTGAGAAGACAATTCTTTAGAAGTTGAAATAGCAGGGGAAGCAAGATTATTCCGCTTATTAGTTTCTAGTACAGGCAATTCTTTACATGCATCATTTGACGACAGTTTTTTAATTTCTGAAATTTTATCAGAAGAAACAATTTTTTTAGATTTTAGATTTGATTTTTCTTCGGTCACTTTAGATTCATTTACTAATTTCTTAGAGGTAAAACCTGGTTTATCTTGCACCGTATTTTCAGAATGACTAGTACATATTTTATTGTCAGACGAACTAAGTTTAACATTCAAATCTTTTGATGCGAGTTTAGTTTTATCTGCAATATGGCTATCTGATACAACGGTTTTCAGGTTGTCAGATTTTGATTTGATTGCATTAATGCTTTCATTTATAGTTTTGTTATTTTTTGTTTTATCAATTAACTCATTAGATCCGATAGCAACTGGGACAGTTTCCGATGTTTTCTGCTTTTCACTCGAACTATTTACTGTGCTTTCCTTTATCGCTTTGTCGTTTATTGATATTTTGTCTACCGATTTAGTTTTTACGCCACTGGAAGTTGAATTAATTTGCTTGGTAGTATCAGCATTTGAATTAGATAAGGCAGAAGGCATTTTTACAGTTTCGTTAGTTTTATTATTGATTTTAGATTCTAGGGCCATACTTTTAGAAATTTCATTAGTTTTTGATTGTTTTATTTTTTCGGTATCGGAACTAGACACTGTTTCGGTTGAAGTCTTAGAACTGAGCTTGTTAGACACCGCATCGACAGTGGGAGTAGAATTTCGGTCATTAACATCGGATTTAGCAGTGGAGGATTCTATTGTTTTAGAGTTTTTAGATTTAATTTTTGCATCTGAATTTAGAGCGGGTTTAGTTTTATTGTGCTTTATTTCCAACTGTTTTTCCACTGATGAGTCGACTAACTTTTCAGGACCTAAATGCTTAGAATTTAAGTTTGTGCTACATATTTTATTCGTCACGAGAGCTTTTGCATTTTCTTTCTCTTTATTTATTTGCTCACTTTCGGAGTGCACAATTTCTAGATTTTGATGAACACCTCCAGCATCATTTCCTTTAATTTTAAGCAGATTTTTCTCGGTCAATTGAAAATTGTCCTTTGTAGAACTGGAATCTAATTTTTTTCTCTCTTCATCAGGTTTTAAATCAGGTACCAGTTTCGGAAATGAGTTTTTCCGCCCTGTATTCATTAAAGAATCTTTGCTAACATCAGGAAGCAATGCAGGCATCTGATCCAAATCATCTTCAGGTTCTTTGGACAAGCGACGGCGAATCGGTCTCTCTGGTTTATATTTGACAGATTTTCTATGCATTCTGTTTGTCGGTCGAGGGGGTTCATTTAAGGGAGAACTAGACATAGGGTCTCGCACAAGGGAAGGATCTGCTGATTCAGATCGATTACGTTGTCTTCGACGAGTCTTTACACCTTCATGCGTTTCCTGTTCTGTGGTATCATTTTCAAGCTGAATGCGTCTTCTTCGGCGTGGAAGTCGATCAGGTCGATCGGCATTAGAAGTATCCGAAATAAGATCGACAGGTTTTTCATCAACACAAGAAATATCTGTTGGGGTATCTGGTGTAACTGATACATTAGATTTCAAACAACTACTTGGTTTTGGGGTACTATCAGATGATTCACGACTTCTTCGGATTTGGTCTGCAATTATACTATAATTTAAACTCCTTTCTTCAGCTGCTGTGTTTTCTATTGAAGATTTCCTATGTTTCTTTATATGGGGTAATGATCCTAACGATTTTTTACGGGGTGGAGGAATTATTTTCGGGTGGCCCGTCAATTCCATATCCGTCTGCAAATTACTCAAATCTACAGTATCTACGGAATTTTCTTTTATTCTAGACGATTGCAAGCGCATTAGATTTCTTGGAGACAGTGGATCGATTTTATGATCAGAAACACGACGTGAAAGATCTATATTATGATCAGAAACACGACGTGAAACTGAAGGAGAACCAGAATCAGGTTTCGGAGAGCCATATCTAGTTAAACTACAATCTCGAGAACGTGGTTCTTTAGGGCTATAACTCGATAAATTACTTTCAAGAGTCAACACTTCTTTAGAGTTACGTCTCGATGCACTACTATCTCTACTCCTTACAGGGTCAATACTCTCATCATTGACTTGATTTTCTTTGTTTCTCATTTCATTTATTAAAGGTGAACTAATGTCTTCTGGTAAATCCCAGGATACTTTCCTCTTAACCTTGCTCAATATATCGTTTGTTATTTCACGGAATTTTATGAGTTTTCGCTCCCGAACTAGTGGCATCGCTCCCTTTTCCCTTTCGGCTCGAGGTTTCGGTATAAAATCGGATCTCAACATCGGTCTGCTTTGCATTGCTGGTCTGAAATAATCTGTATAATCAGTTCTCCTGGGTCTCTTGATGACAGAATTTGAGTACGAGCTGTATTGTGTATTAATAGTTGGAAAATCATAATAACTTCTCGGTTTCGTTGAAAAATCATCTCCTCCCAACCAATTAACAGGGGACATACGCGTATCACTCGCTAAGCTTATCTCTTTCCTTCGCAATACTGGAGATGTATCACCAGATAGCGTTGAGGGCAAAGTTCTAAAGTTTGTAGCACGAGTAACAGGGGCAGTATAATCTCTAACCGGACTTCTGGAACGTTCAGGTAATGCAAAGTCCGTATCCAGAACTCGTTGAATAGATCGATTACGTGGGGAAAAATTTCTAGTACTCAAATCACTGCTGAAACTGCTGTACGATGAGAGCCCCGAATTATAAGGAGCGGGAGATCGACTTCTACTATAATACATTTTGAATTTTTTTAACGTTAATTAACAAAACTTACTGTTTCTTTCAAATAATATCACTTTCAAACTCAAAAAAGAAGTCTTGCAATATCTTAAAGCAGCTCGCATGCAAAGAAGAAAAGTCAAATACCTTTAACAGTAGAATCATCGAAGCTGAGTGGAAATAATCCAACTGCAACAGTGTGGTACCTGCACGAGGTAGAATATTTTAAAAGAGCAAGCGTGGGCAGTCCATTACACGATCCAGCTTGAGATGTCACAGATACAGTCCATTAGTGTGATGACAATTCATATTTTGCATGTGATTTCTCCCCTTCGCTTTTAAAATTTGGCCAGCGAGCGTGAAAAACAAACAACCACGTTGAAACGAGCGGCAGACCAGAGCAGGACAATATGCCAAAAACTCCTAAGTGACAACAGAGCGAGCGAGGATATTCTTCACCCGCACCAAAAGGATCCTGAGCTTAAATGAGGGAGACTTCTTTTGAAAGCAAAACGTCACGGAGGGAATTGTTGCCAGGAATAAAGCGGGAAAGAATCGCTTTATTTATTCTATTCCCCTCACCTCCAGCCAGGGGAGTTTTCAGACAGTGGAAACATCCAGGAAGAAAAACACTTCCGCGACGGTGAACAGAGCTTTCACCTTTAAACTGATATAATGGAAAGAAGAAGAAAAAAGAAACCTGACATAATGATATTACTTGTTTATCTGATCAAGTAAACAAGTAGTTTAATCTTTGCTGCAGAAAATATTATGTAAAAAATATTTTCGATAAAAAAAAACCTGATATAAAAATATTACTTCATTATCTGATTAAGTAAACAAATAATTTAATCTTCGCAGAAAATGTTTACATAAAATATTTTCGATTAATTAAATAAACAAAACATAATAAACTAAGTTTTGATGATTTTTTTAATGTTACCTTTAACTTAAATTTTTTATAAGAAAGTGACTAACTTGTTTTTGATGTTTATACTTTATGCACAATACCATTAATCATTTCTCCTTCGTATTACGTAAATTATTTATGGATGTGCTCCACACGTTAATAGGATTAATTTAAATTTATCACCAAGTAATTCCTTTGCCTTAATTTGTAAATCACATTATCATAACTATAAAAGTGATGTAACAATAAAATATGACCTTACTTAACTAATATTATGAAACAGTTGCAAAAAGATAAGCTAAATACAAAAGGCTAGAAAAATATATATCCTACGGAAAATATGAAAATTAAAAATCAATACAAATTAAAACATGTAAATCGGTAGTATTCTTGTGAACCATTCTAACACAACAGATATAATGGCTGTCAACAAGGGTTACGGATATTATAAATAAATATTATCGAGATGAATTCAATGATATTTGAATTAGTTTGTCACTAAACACACATTAAGAGATAAATTTAAGGAAGTTATTTCTTTTACATATTTATGCAATAGTACTTTAGAATAGAAAATGATTTACCAAGAAAAAACTCATGTTAGAAGTCATTAAAAATTATCTCCTCAAATTACCGCGAAGTCAGATTATTTTCCATTTAGTGATCGAATAAGTTAAAATATTAAATATGAAAACCAGTGATGAATTTTCAGCTAGGCAGTTGCCTAACTATTTTTGGGCCCCAGAGCATTAGATTAAAATAAGTCATAAGTCGAATAGCTAAATAAATTTATAAGGGATAGGGAATTCATAATAATTGATAAATTATTAACATAATATTAACATTTTGTCAAATATTATTGATCAGATACCTATATATTTCATTGTGTTTATTTAATAGTTATAGTATTTTTAATTATTATAATTATTAAATGTGAGGGTCCAACAATGATGAGTCTTTTTCAAAAAAAATCAGTCACAAAATTGCCAAATTAATGTTTCATAGTTATTTTTAATTTAACTAATCTAAAAATATGCTGAAATGTGAAACTAAATTGGTTAGCTTATTTAAGGGAGACTTCCTAATGTGCTTTGCCTAAAAGGGCAAAATGCATAACTCAGTGCTGTAAAAAACACGCACACCAAAGTTTGCTCGGAAATCTAAAAAAAATTGCTTCTCGTCCAACGTTAATCACCATGAACATATGTTGATTTAAAACCAACATGCCATTATTTATATTAAAGAAATAATATCGAATTATGAAAAAAGCTGAGAATAAAACGAAATTTAAAAAACGCATTTATAAAATAAATGAAAGAAAATCTTTAAAAAATTATAAAACGCATTCGCAACAAACTATTAAACGGATGGAATTACATAAGGAATGACTTGAAAACCTTTATTATATTTCTTTTTGATGTCATTATACTGATCAGCTTTATTATTTACTGAATAAAATTTTTTATTAAATACTTCTAAAAAAAGGCAATTTGAATGAAATGGATTATTTTTTTTATATCATGCTACAATTTAGCAGGAAAAAAAAGGACTTGAGAGACGCATTTTACTTTGAGTAAATGAAAATATGCCAATATTCGCTTTCATAATTCGCCTTATTTAACGCACTAAAAATCGTGAAAAAATGATTTTTTGATATTTATTTATCTTTAGTGCTTTAAGATTTACGAGCAACAAAAACATCCAGAACGAGCAACGGACGAATGACAACAGAAATTTCAGTTCCCCAATTAGTCGTAAATCATTCTTCACAACAGTTACGCGATCCGAGCAATTTTTTTCTTAAAAGAATATTTTCCGAAACCATCCACAACAATTCCCAACTTCCAAGAAGTCTTGACTCAGCTAAATTTAGAAAACGAAAGGAAAATTCTTGGAATTAACAAGGAAGCATTTCCGGAATTCTTTCACATTTTTACAGAATCTTGCAGTGAAATTTTTTGTACACGTACTCGAGAGCAACTGTTTCAGAAAAATTCTCTATTGATTGATTGATTGTTATATTTACAAATAGTAGGACTTGGAGATCATTAATTGATTTTTTCATGGATACAGGGGACAGAGTAGGGTAAATAAAAGTGCTTAACCAGATGATATGGATACAAATCTCTGATCAAAACTTTTCTTTTTCACAAAAATGCTTTACTAACAATATTAATAAATAAAAGTACCGAGATTCATATCGTAAATTAGGAAAAGAAAATATTCATTGATATTTTATTTTATGGCTTAATTTTAAATGATATTTCAGGGCCGGTTAAGCAAACGTATTGAAATAGAAGGAAACTGAGAGTTCGTTGCAAAACAAGAATGGTTAAGAGATAGTTAAAGCAAATAATATTACAATTTTCAATTTACTAGTCGTTACATTTATTAGAAATTTATAAGCCAGGATAGCCTGGTTGGTAGAGTGTTGGACTCGTACTCCTTAGGTTACGAGTTCGAAATTCACCGCCCAAAAGATTCCCCGAGTGTGTGGCGGCTGACGCTCGTTCAATCTGTTCGTGGTCGCAAAGTCCTCCATGTCGAGAGTAATACCACTGGGGGTACTGAGTCAGAGGTGATCGTTCTTTGTTCTAGGTCTAAATTACGATCTGAAATGAGTGAATGAATATGCATGAATGAAGTCTGCCCCCTAAAAAGATTTGTGACATGTGTGTAGCTTAGTCGTACTCTTGGCTCTAGATGGCGATACTTGTAAAAACAAGAGACGAATATCTCCGGCTTAAAATCTGCTGATGTATCAGCAGGGCTTGTCCATGGCAAGTGCCATAAGTAGCAACAACAACAAATTTATAAAAGTCAGTTGAAATTGGAAAATAGATTTCAAACTGCATAAGAAACGTATTTTGTATTATTAAACATTGCAACTAAGGTTTAAATAATACAGCAGGTGATTTAAACAAATTATACATTCACGCTACACTAGATTTTCAATAAATGCCTTAAAAAACATGCTATTTTTCAAAATTGATTAAAAAATAGAAAAAAACTAAGTTAAGAAAGGTTTTAGAAAAATTCTAACTTTATTTACTTGGTAATTGTTGAAATTCTAATAAATTATAATTTTTGTATTGGTATTCTTAATAATAATTAAAACAAAGAAAAAGTTTTTCCAATCGAAACATTTTTGAGATATACGTCTTCAAACTATAACTAAACATAATGATCTTAGTTTCTAAACATCAGACTCGAGTGTGAAATATATTGCAGTGATTAGAATTCAAACTCATTTATTATATATCTTCTCAGAATTAAAAACATCATATCTTTCAATCAAATCTTTCGGGATTTCACTGCTGATATTTTCAAACTCCGGTAAAGCTTTCAAAAATGTTAAAAACTAAACAGCCAATAAAGTTTTCTAAATAGTATTTACATTGGAGTGATAACTATTTGTAACAGTGTTCGCGCTAATGTAGTCTGAATATTTTATTAGTCAGCACCAGGAAAAAAATTATACAAAAGTCAGTTCCGCAATTCTTAGCTTTAAGAAGCTATGTAAATAACCTACTTCTTTTTCTTCTTTTTTAGAAAACTGTGAGTAATTTCACCGAAAATTTTTTCTAGACTCTTCGCTGAAATGTGACAAGTGAATCATTCCACTTCACTGTCTTACTCGTCAAGCCAAAAGGGTAGAGACACTCTAGATGAAAACGAGTAGGCGTTCAAAATAAAATGTAGAATGGGCTTTTAAGTAGAATTTTACAGCATTAAACAGTTTTTAGTATTGACTTCAATTATTTGTTTCTAATCAGTATAGATATTACATGAGAGTAGCAGCTGAATTATTATAAGAATCTAACGAAAACAAATCAATACCACATGATACACATCTATTTGTTTAAGTTACAGAAAAGCCATGCTTGTTTTCGTCATCTATTGAATGCTACATAAAAAGGATGAAATCATAGCACAGCATAAGATAGAGTAATTTGATGCAAAACAAAACGCGATTATGAAATGACACGATTTATTTCATTCAGAAGTTCGTTTTCTATAAAATGAGGGATTCGTTAAATTTCGATTATTAAAATATCTTAAGGTACAGAAAATAAAAGAGTCGTAAAAAGTTAATAAAAAGCACGGTAAATAAGGATGATTATAAATCATATAAAATCCAAGGATAAAAAACAAAATCAAAAACATTAAGCTTTGGTTTCGAAATTAAGAAACAACAATTCATGACTGCTAAAACTGCAGTTTCAATCATACATCCTCTTTTTTATTATGTACGCAAGTTGATTTTGTTATTTCAGTATTAACATCTAATTTAGATTTACATAAATTTTAAAAAAACTAAAGCAACATACTTATTAACTATTAAAAAGCATGATTATCATCTAAGAGTTAATTGGTAATTTCTTCTGTGTTTTCAATATTATCAATACGCCGACTGCTCCCCCGGGTTAGCTCACATTCGACGGTTTTATCTAGAAATCCAACTACGAATTATGACAAGTAATTTTATAGCCCATTTTCTACGCCAGAACTGTTTCTATAAAAGTTTTTATGTACTATATTTAAAGCTAACAATAACATAATAGAAGGAATCAACTTGCCTTGTGGGACCGAAAACCTGTAATTGGCTTGGACATCAATGGGATAAATTATTTTCGAATTCTTTTTTACGAATCATACACATTATTTGTAGTAGCAGCATAATGCTGTTCCTATCGTTCTTCAAGTGTGTACCGTATAATTTAGGTATACATTTATTCAATATATTCTTTCAAACCCTATTTCAAATTTGGTTATTAATTTTTCATGTATTCATTTCGAATACTATAAACAACAAAAAAACTAAGCAAACGCGATAAATTAATAGAATCAGACTAATACGGCAACAATTTTGGTTAAAGCTAAGCTGATGACAAAATATTTTTTCAAAAATGCAAACAATATTAGACAAAATTTTAATTTATTTATTCTTTCAAATAATTTTTGAATCGCTCGAGCTCAACTGTTACTTAATATTCGGAATGCTCGGGCTATTCATTTTCACACCGAATCAAAAGGCAGGGGACAATATTTTTTTCTGAAACTATATAAGGTCCTAAGACATTCCCAGTCTATCCTTTTTCTGACATTCATATTTGGTATGAAAATGAATGTCAGAAACCATGCTCAAATCATGGCATGCTCTATTCATGGCATGAATTAAGATATCTTGACAAAAACTAAAAAAAAAATGGATTATTTCATTAAATCAATGAAGAATAAAATAATGTTACAGAACTAAAAGGCTTGTTCAATATTTTTCATATTTAAACGACTTATAAATATACATTAAAATTGCTTTGTTTTGAATATATCCAATTTTAACTTTAAAAAATGAGTTTCAGAATGTGATAGAATTGCGTTTTGGGATTTCCATAAGAATGAAACTAATTATTTTTCGTAAACCAAAATCTCTCCCCCTTTTACATTCGAAAATATACAGAAATTACCGACTTTAAGTAAGTGGTAAAGAGTTTCTATATAAAGAAATGCATGTATTGGGATTTTTTAAATGTGTTCCCTTTTCCCGTCTAACGTCATTAAGGGATGACTGTTGTTTACTCTCGAGCAAAAAGACACAAAATCCAGAAACTTACGTGTGCACTTGAGTCCCTGTTTACGAAAACCGTAAAGGAGAGAACCGCAATGATTGCAGAATGTTGGACTTCTGAAAGTGTGGACTTGAAATCGATGCGGCACATCTATTTTGAACCGTTCTCGGAGATACTGAAAATGGATATATATATATATATATATATTTCCAATTAGGGACACATTAGAGCTCCAATGAGTCCAATTTTCATTGGAATATATTTTATCCTTGATGCACTCAACCTTTCCAGATACGAACATCATATGTTCCTTTAGTTTTTATGTAGAAAAACATTAAATTTTATTTCGCCGAAAACTGTTTCTGATGTGTAGCTTGATGAAAATTTTATGCTAACGTATTTTCGTCAATCATGGAAAGATAAATTCATATTCAAAGCCTAGTCACGACTCAATGCCAGATCTGCTGATCAAGAAGTTTAAGATTAAATATCATATTGATGATGTACTCGGAGATGCTATAAAATAAGTATGTATTATCAAAAAGAAACTTTTTTAATCATGAGCATTTAAATTTCAAGTGTTTTGTAATAATTTATTCACTGGTTAACTGGAAATTATTATAGTGATGATTTTCTTTGAATGAAATGAAGAATTAATGAAAACACTGAAACACTATAGTAAACAATACAGTAATTATAAATAAAATTGCTGCAGCACTTAACTGACTTCAATATCACCAGGTCAAGGCTATAGTATGATCAGGTATTTTGTTAATACTCTTAACAAGGGTCTTATTTTATATAGTTAATAGTTTGCCATCATGTTGAAAGGCTTGTCAAAAAATATCTTGTTATATAGTTGCCCTCCAGAGAATTTTTCACAATTTTTTTTTATATTCTTTTGGTTTGTTTTTATATTGAAGTTTCTTTTCTTTCTTTTTATGCAGAAAAGAATTGAAGATGAAAATTCTTGTCTAAGTGAGCTATAATTTCTTTTCAATATAATGAAACTCATCTTAAAATATTTAAATATGAAATTTAAAAATTGAAGTGAATTGAATGATACTTGAAACATATATGGCACTCCAAATTCAGGAAACAAAATTTTTCCTGTTTCATACAGTTTTTCAAGTTAGGTGCCAAGCTTTCTATCAATATCTTAAATATATTTGAACATACTTGAATATTAAATATGTTTATTAATAAGTCTATGCAAATTCATATACTTTCTTCTTATTTATAAAAGTATAAACAAACAATCGATTTATCTTTATTCGGCTATGACTTTTTTCAACTAGTAGAAAATTGCGTCTATTATACAGATGCATCGCCTGCTCATTATTTCTGGGTGTAGAGATATACGAATAGTAAAAAAAAAACTTCAAGTTTTACAATGGATATGGGCAGTTAATAAATATTTTAAGCTTCTTAAAGTTCTCAAAATATCAAGTATTAATAGCAAAATAATATTTAAGAAAATTAACATTTTCTTACTTGTGTTGCTTGAGATTTTAAGGTAGAGCCAGTGCATTTCCCCAAGAACTTCTCATGGCATTTCTTATGAACAGCAACTTGGCAAGCTAAAACAGAACGGGAGATGAATTGTTAAAAAAAATTATTTATCTAAGAGATCATGCATGAAAATTCATTCTGATATTATCAGTAAGAAATAGATATTCGAAACCTTTATAGAATTCTAAATAAAGAAAATAAAAATAAATCTTACCTAGACACTGATAGCCTTGTTTTCCGAAGCCCCTGAAATAAAAAAATAAGTAAAACTATTAATATTTTTATCATTTCACATTCAAAATGCTGCTGTTAATACTAAAAATATCATTGAAACTGTCTTCAAGAATGTATTTTGCTTTTCTCTCACCAAACGTCATGTAATAAATTAGTCATTAGTGTAAAGTGTACATTTAGTAAGATCGACACTTAATTACAACATTGTTTGGTACATATTGCAAGAATTTAAAACCAGCTTTGATTTCTATGGCTGTTTTTGATACGATAAAATTAGTCTAATCTCAAAATGAACATAAACCATTATAATAGAAAAGGAGACGGTTGTTCAGTCAAACATCATGAGTATCGGAAAGAGGAAATTTAAATTCCATTTTAACCTGGCTATTTAATACGTCTATCCACTTTATGATTACATTAATGATGATGATACTTATTTACTACAGAGTATGTATGTTCCAGTAGTCAGTTTTAGAGACAAAATATTCAAGCGCTTAGGCCTATTTTTAAAGTTGTATAATGGAGAATAAAAACTGAAATACTACGCTGGGAGCTATTTACACTTGTTACGCCACTAATAACATTAAAATAATGTGATCGAACCTCTGCAAAGAATTGAATAATACTCAAAGAAATCGTGCTATTTAACTCTTATTATTCAATAATCAAGATGATTTCATTCTATATATAAAAATTTGAGGTGGATGGAAAATATTATATCAAAAATATTATACTTAAAAAATATATGAAATATTTAGTAAGAAGCAAAAAAAGATTACCTGAGACATTTGATTCAATAGAGGAACAATCTGTTCTGTTTCTTTAACACCGAACAAGGACTTAAAAAGGGGATTGCCCTGACTGACCCGGAATAGCTTTGTCAAGTTGTTCAAGAATTTGCGAAATCCAGAAAGACATAATGAAAAGAATAGAAGTGACATGATTTTTTCTTTGAAAAAAAAAGGGAAAGAAAAAGAAAATCGCGAAACCTATATTTTACGTAACGTAGACATTAGTGTCACTGCAAATAAACTTAAACGCAGAAACTACGGTGACAGAAATGCGATTCTATTTTCTTAAAGTTTTCGCGGGAAAGAAGGAAAAAAATATATTTGCAGAAAATTGTTTATTTTATAAGGAACAAAAACGGCCCGGCTGCTCCCAACTGCGGAAGCCTTAGAATAACACTGCAAGTCATTTTAAACACCCTCGCTTCATCTACAAGCAGAAAGGTAAAAAAAAAACACCTTGCGCGAAAAAGTATTTTTTATCTCCTTTTTCCTACTTTCCCACTTCGCGCTCACTGTCTTTTCAATGACACATACCACGTTAAATTTCTGGCAGTTATTGAAGGAAGAAAGGGAAAAAAAGGTATAAGAATGGAAAATGAAAAACATGTTTCAAAATAAATGATCCATCACAAAAAATGTAGATTGGTGTCTGGTCTTGCCTTCAGGACACTTACTGCTACAGTATAGGCCGGGATGGCCTGGTTGGTAGAGCGTTGGACTCGTACTCCTTAGGTTACGGGTTCGAAGCTCACCGGCCAAAAGAATCCCCGAGTGTTTGGCGATTGGCGCTCGTTAAATCTGTTCGTGGTCGCAAAGTCCTCCATATTGAGAGTAATATCACTGGGGGTACTGGGCCAGGGGTGATCGTTCCCTGTTCTAGATCTAAATTAAGATCTGTGATGAATGAATGAATTTGCATGAATGTAGTCCGCCCCCTAAAAAGGTTTGTGACGTGTGTGTAGCTAAGTCGTACCCTTGGCCCTAGATAGCGCTACTTGTAAAACAAGAGAAGTATATTTCCAGCTTAAAATCTGCTGATGTATCAGCGGGGCTTGTCCATGGCAAGTGCTATAAGTAACAACAACAACTGCTACAGTTGCGGGGTCGAGATCCGATACCATGAAAAATATTATGGTCCTGGAGTAAACATTCAATTGACTTTGAACACGTCATTAGGGTCACAAAATACAGAAGCTATAAATGCCAGTAAAGAAGGATTGCAGATGTTTAGTGAACACATACTTCCGGTTCTGCTCCGATTTCTATCTACCCTTCGTAGAAACTGGTACACAAAACACCTTACTTCTACACCTCCTCTCGATAGGAAGTAATTGTATAATATCCAAAGATATCAATGCACTTCATACCGCTAATCCTTCTCCGAACTTTCATCAATTATGACTGTCCAACACAAATCGGATGAGAATAGGATTTAATCCATTGAGGGCAGAGTTCTCCTTCCTCTGATGCGGTGTGGAAATTTGGAAAGGGTTGGCAGTTTCAGATGCTGTCATTGAAAGGCGACTATAATTGGAAAATGTTATCCAACCCCAAAATTGCAATCGCATAGTTTCGAAATGGTATATTAACTTAATTAAAGCTTACTGAATATAAAAGTGACGTTAGAAAATGTAGAGGCCTAATGCTTTTGTTTCCGATACATAATAAAATGCCAGTTAACAACCGTACGTTAATCTCCATTGAGCCACCTTCATATTTACGTTAATTGTATAACTGTATATTTTTGTATGATTTTTGCCATAGAGTGTAGAATCTTGGGCTTTTAAAACGTATTTCTGATAAAATATACTGCACTGAACGATAAAATACGCTGCATAAAGAATGCAAAAATGTTGCAGCACAATACATATAAATTTGATATGTTGCTGTTGTCATTATAATCATCACTATAGGGTAAACGGTCATATTGTGAGGGGAGAGTATTCCAGGTATTCAGTAAAATTAGATACCATGTTGATTATATAAGATCACTCATTCCATCTACTAGTCAGTAGTAATTCACATTTTAAATAAGATTAAATAAATTCATTTTCACATTTCAGAGTTAATATCTTAGTCTCATAACAATGGTATTGCATAACAATGGCGTATCTGATTTGTGCACCGAATTAAAATTTTCGGCATTTAAACTTACCATTAATTTGTAATTAACAATATATAACTCTTACATTCTTTCATAGAATAAAATAAACATAGGACTTGGTCTGCAATCTTTACTGTTTTCCAGAGATCGTGTAAATAGCCATGTGAGTAGTAGGTAAGCTATGTGATTCATTCTCGCTTTTATTTTATTTTTTGAACGCATATGTTTTTATCCGCAATAATATCGACCGAGAAGTCTTCATAAATGAGATGGTTGCAGATTTACCAAATGACTGACTAATAATTACTTAATATTTTTCAGCGAATGATAGCTTTTGTTCAGTGTTAATGAATTCAAATAATATTTTTAATTACTGCAGCTCTTTATACACCCACTAAATAACCAATAACCCTTCCTCCAATTTATTCAAAATAGAAAGAATAATCTAATTAGGAGATCAAATAAATTCTTAAACCAGATTAAGATTTTAAAAAATCAGTGAAAATATTGGCTGCAAAAAATATTTGAATAATAAATTTTGCTATCAAAATTGCCATCAGAATAAAAATAGCATATGAAATTTTTTGAGTAAGGAGGGGGAGAAAAAATCATATTTCTGAAGAAGCACTTGTGATATTTACAAAAACTGAGACACATGTATACAAGAACACTCCTCAAAAACAAAGATATATCTAAAGCTTATTACAGCTTCTAGGATAAAATGTTATTCTAATTGAGACAGAATAAGTAAAAGTCAAAGAAAAAAAGTTACAAACTTTCGTTAATATAATAGTAAAAAGATTGAATTAGCATAGAAAGAAATTATTACCATTTGTTGTCATCTTTTTTTATTTAGAAAACGTGGCTACTATGTATAAATAAAATTGTTAGTGAAAAGGTGGTCACAGTAGATACCAAAAAAAAAATAATAATAATAATCCCCCGAAACTATTTTTCTCATATTTTCTTTTGTAGATTTCTGACAAATGAGCGCAAATTCTAAAAAATATCTCTAACAATCCATTGAATCATATGCAAGATAAAAACAGCACGTATCTAATGCCAGTACGTTAATTTAATTTTAATGTGTGAACTGAAAATAATGTTTCAATTCTCATTAGACAATTAGGAAGAAGTTAAGAAGAATGCAAGAAAATCATCATGAAGAACTGAAGAAATTTCGAAAAATGCTTTCATGGAACTCCTCTACCAACATCAGAACAGAAAAATAAGTTGAGGATCTAAGAATTACTTAAGGAAATGTAGGCTGTTATGAGGATGAAGATGCGTATGCAATTAACAACATATGAAGAAAAAATTCTGAGTTTTCACCCACTGAATTAAGATAGTGTTTTTAAAAAGCAGTGAAAGTATATTCGATTTTTCGAAATGAGGTTAAAAAATCACACTTTAATTGAATATAGGAAATACACAATGGAGAACATATCTTCAAAATTGTATATTGTAAATATATTTGGGCGCATCTTGGACAATGCTGGTCCTTATGCCATAAAAGGACAATCGGTCAATCATGTAAATATATTTGCCATATACAGATTTGCTTCGTCTTTTGTGAATAAATTGCCTATTCGCGATTTAAGGAAATAAATATTCAAATAAAGCATTACTTTTTAGTCAAGGCATATATCTATACAAAGAGGATTGGTTTTATATATTAGGTATAGGAAAAAGTTTATATACTCTTCATTATTTTAATATCGAAAACGTTTACATAATTTTTCAATTATGTTTTAATATTAATGTAAAGTTTCAGTATTTTATTCACAAAATAGACACACAACATCAATATTTTTCCTTATTAAAGCTCTATTTTATATATTTGCTTAGATTGTTTTTCTTTACAATTCATACAAAAATTTATCCATTTGTATTTTTTTTCTTAATTTTTAAGAATTAGAATCTGAAACTAAATCGCATTACGGCTTCCCTTCGATTTCTTCGTGGAAATTTTTTTCCCACTTCTGCTCCATAAGAATTGCATTCAGATAAATTTTGCTTTTCAGAAGCACATTGCAACAGAATGTTAAAACAGGCATTATAATAGGAATGCAATTCTTTTACAATACATGATTTGTGGGAATAGTAAGGAATAAGTGACATCAAAGTACAGCATAATCGTTCCTAGTCGTTTATATTTAAATTTAAATAGGGAAATAAATACAGTACACTTCCGAGTATCCGGACTAATGTGGCAGAAGGCAGACCTAAGCCCTCCATTTATCTAAATGTGAATTCAGTCACGGACCAGTGAATCATAGAAACAATTGCTAGTAACGTGGCGAGTTCAAATAGAAGGCGTTGTAATGGTAGTTTATATGTGTTTATATACTTTATTGCAGGTTTAAAGAATTTATTAGAGAAAAAGTAAGTTAAATGATATAAATTTTTCATATTTTAACAAATTCTGTCAAAAAAATGTTTTGTTTATGTTTCCCACATTTACGTAAATTGCAGGCCTAAGTCTTAAGAAAATTGGTCAAACTGATTTTATTTTTCATTGATAAATAATTAGACAAATACGAAAATGTAACCCTAAGAAAAGACAAAACATACAGTTTTTAGGCTTTGAAGAAGTCTTTAATATATCATTTAAGACACTCTTACAATTGGGCAAAAAATCTTATTAACCCTTTGCCCTCGATGGAGACTCTTGGGTACCATTCAAGACGGCGCATTAATTTGAAATTTTATTTAATTATTTTTCAATTTTGATTATTGAAAATACCTACAGAATGGTAAAAAGACGAAGAAATTCAATTTTAAACACACACGCAAATATGGAGCAATTAACAAGACCTTGTATATTGAATAAATATGCATCGAATTACTTTTCCGAGTGCAAAGGGTTAAAATTCTTTAATATATTCTCAGATTCCTTACCTCATTAAATTACTATAAAAGAAAACAAGGCCGGAAGATGAGGAAACCGGATAGTCGCGAGTGTACTGTATACTGATATTCTGTAGTAGTTGTGCCAATAAGACTGCATTTCAGTAAGTTATACCCTCTCATTATATTAAAAAAAATTTAAAGAAAAATCGACAAAATTTTAAACTTTACAGCCATGAAGTAACAAGTGGCAAAAACCAAGAATTATAATTACTATGTAATTCGTAAGTAATTTTTTGTCATGGACACAGAAGTCAAGTGTAATTGGCACCCGAACATAGTACAATTCTTTCATTACCTATGTGTCTTTTTTTCTTTCAAAATTAAATGACACCTACCAATATTCTTTTGTAGCAGTGTCCACATATTTGATATTTGAAATATCTACAGTGTCAGTTGCCTTGCTCTTTGCTATATCATTTGTAATACAATCAAGTAAAAACAGAGCAATAATGTAGCAAATTTATCGAACCTTAGATATCAATAATGTAAGAAATGGCGTGTACAAATGTGTGTGATAGTTAAAATCATTATTAATTATTATTAAAACTATCAACAAAATATGAACAATAAAACTAAACATTCCAAATGACCATTTACCATAGAAATTCTTTGCAGAAAGCACAGAAAGTCGGTTGCCGGAAAAATTTGGCCACAAAGGCATGACCTTTAGCTTCATGAACATTATGAAGTTTTACTGCACCTCGACGATGGTGAAAACCAGTCTCGGGGGTTTTGATATAAAGGCTAAACCGACGAGAGGCATTATGAAGGGCTGAAAAAAATATATACCAAAATTTTAAAATATAGTACACTGCATCAAGAATAATCAATTACTTATTCTATAATTGCTTTGTGGTTTAAACCTATTTAATTCGTTAATTGGCTAGGTGTTGTGATTCAATCTTGATATTCGCACTCATCTAATTATATATCCATATTAATGTTTTAATTATAGAAGAGAAGTTATTTAATAACAAAGTAGTTGTAAATGAAATTTCATCATTAGCATCCAACTTGCAAGTCAAATGGATTGAAAAGCTGTTTATTAGATCACATTATGAATTTAATTTTAACTAGTTTAAAGAGTATAAGAGAGGAAATTTTCTTAATGTAATAGATATATAACATTTCAATACTAATATAGAATATTAAAATTTCCTTTTGTCTATCTAAAGAGCAAGGATTCGAAGAATGTGATCAACAAAAAATTATTTTCCAAACCCATGCTAACATGCACATAACGAAATGTAGCAAGCAAATAAAATGTCAATGATAAGAAAAAAATTCAGAACTTATATTCAGTAAGTTTAAATTAATATATATGACCCATAAATTCAAATTATTCTCATCATCTGACTTGCATCTATGTAATTAGATGACCCAATTCTCTATTGTAGTTGCGAGATAGTGGATTAAGATCCATGGAAATTAGAGAAAGGGTGTGAATCACAGGTGTAGATCAAGGCAGTTAAAGTGTTAATGTACAAGTGGTCAATCACGCAATGATATTGAGTTAAATCGGGTATAGGAACCTACGCCCTCAAAGCAAGACCTTGCTATCTGGTCACAATGGCCTCAACTAATATCAAATGCAAAAGATTAAAAAGAAATAAAAAAAAATACATTTCGTTCATCGAAACTTTCAAAAGTGGAATTTCAAATGTATTTTATAAAGATTTAGTACATTTTACTTTTATAGCAATTCAATCCTTTAAAAAAAGATTTTATTCCACTTTCCCTTTTCTGAATACCTGAGTCCAATTTTGTGGATCTTAATGTGTGTATTTGATAGGAACCTTACAAAATGTATTTCGAATGAATCAAGTATTGGAATTGTATGTAAAAAAAGTTTTTTTTTTCTTTCTATCAAAATATAAATTCTGACAAGAGACAGTATAAAATTCAAAATATAA
>JAOUZG010050968.1:9979322-9995719 GCA_026289955.1 Argiope argentata | reverse complement strand
CAGTTTTTATGAAAACCGAAATTTGCAGTTTTTATGAAAACCGAAATGTACAGTTTTTATGAAAACCGAAATGTACAGTTTTTAGGAAAACCGAAATGTACAGTTTCTTATGAAAGCCGAAATTTGCAGTTTCTTATGAAAGCCGAAATTTGCAGTTTCCATGAAAACCGAAATTTGCAGTTTCCATGAAAACCGAAATTGTCCATAAAAACTGCAAGTAAATTTAAAAAAAACTATTAATAAAAGGTAACTTTCTTTTAAAAAAGCATTAAAAGGTAACTTAATGTCGATGGATCCGAAAAATATTTTCTAAAATATGTTTTTTCGTAATATACTTAACACAAAATTCTAAAAACAAACGATACATCAGAATGCCATTTCCAACATTTCTATGAAGCTGAAGAGCACACCAGTACTTCTTATGCGATTGGTTACTTCAATGTGCCTTAACTTTTGACTCACCTTGAATTTCTATTTTTCTCAAGCCTTATTCAAGCAGAAATTACAGTTAAATTTTAATTTAAGAGCTTTATACAGATATTACAACCAAAATTCACGAAATCTAAAAGAAATTATTTATTAATAAGTTAGTTATTTGACTTCTATGTTTTCTCAAGATCGCTCTTATCTAATAGAAGAAAAAATAGTGGCGAGGCTGTAACTTATATAACACTGCACACAAATGCATAAATAATCTTATTAATTAGGAAATAAAAATAATTATATTTTTGTCTTCATACAGTAAAAGTAAATAAGCTGCAATATAGAGATTAACTTTTTAACTATTTTAAATAAAAATCTAACCTTAAAAATAAATGTTATCGATTATTTTCCTTGTCATTCTTTACTCTCATTTATAAAGATTTATTCAACTAGGGATGAAAAATTGAAAATAAAACAAAACCCAAGGGATTATAAAATTAAAACGGAACTATATAAAATAAAGGGATAATACTTTTTGTAAATAAAAGTATTAGACTATATTTTATTATTCATTAAATTTTCAGGTCATTTTTTACTAATATTCATATTTTAGTTTATCGGGGGAAAATTTAATGGTTGAGAAAAGTTCAAAACATTGATACTTAATGGAAGAGGTACCCTCATCCCCTTTGGAATTAGAATGTCCATAAGGGTGCTATTGGGTCCAGAAGCGCCAATATTTTAATATTAGATTTAGTTAACAATTAACAATTATAAAATTTAAAAAAACTTTGAAGCTTTTTTTAAAGAACAGGGCCGGTTTCCAACTACCCTCGTATCTTCAGGCGGAACACATGTTTCTGAATTTTACCCCCCCCCCTTGTGGTTTCTTATGGTCCTTTGATGGCTGTCCAATTTATCGACAATTTGTCGGGGAATGCATGTCTCGTATGAAGATTCGAAGGTCGTGGGAACAAGACTTAACATCTCCGATAGGAAGGTGGGTGTTTTATGAAAGTACCTTTTCTCTCCATACAATAACGTAACAATGCGAAACAGTCATATTACAGTACATGCACAGCAGCCGTATTCGGAATCGTATTTCTTGACAATACAAAGCTTTAAAAGGAATAATGTAAATAGAAATGAGCAAAATGAAATACTTGTCATTCTTGGACTCGAAAACTGTCCATGCTTTTACTCATGGGCCAGGAAACATTTATTTCGTCAATAAAGGGGAGGGGGGTAAGAGGAAAGGAGATGTTTATATTTAGCAATAAGACAAACTCATATTATCGCAGAATTAGGAAGTGCAATAACCACCCATCTTTCTGCGTATCACCCCTTACAGAAGTACAGTTGACAAAAAGTGCTAATCTGGTGATTCTGAAATGAACAGTAATTTAGTGATTATATTTATAAATTAAAAAAAAGAAACAAGGAGGTTTTTCAGCACCTAAGCACGCCACTTCTTGATAATAACTTAATCACCCTCCATATATCAAAATTATAAATTGAGACCCCCTTTTTTTTCTAACGTTTTATAAAATAGATTAACATCTCTATTCAAGAAATTTTCAATAGAAATATCATTTACAGCTGCATGGGAATTTATTATACAAACTCTATATTAATACACTTTAATTATATTTGAACCAAGATTTCACATGAAATGCTTTGTTGGAGCAATATGCTTACGATGGGCAATAAATGTACTGAAGATTGATGGTAAAAATATTGCGCTACCTTTGCTACAGAAATACGTAATACCTTCAACTGCTACCTTGAAAGATGTTTGTAATATAAGCCCATGTAAAAAAATCGTAACCTGGTCTTTTTGGAAGAGACACATGTTCGAACATTGCTACTTCTAGCCAGTGGTGAGACTATTCATCCTTTGTTGAGCATTGTGTTTCTTTCTTTTAGTATCACCCTTCGGACTTGAATGGAGTCGAATAATGGAACACTCATGCTTGCGACCCTTTGAAGACTGGAACCGTGTCGAGACACCAGATGGGACTATTTCTTCTATGGATCACCCAATTGGGATGAAGTTTTGATAATGAACAACACATGCGTTTTACGACCCATTGAAGAAATAGGTGCTAGAACCTCCAGATGCGAATATTTGTGTATTGTGAAGGTTCTGTTAAGGGGTGGATGTTACAAGAAAATTTCCACGACAAAACGGCGCACCATTGGGGAGTATTTCTGAAGAATGATTGGACGTTTGGCATCTCCAGCACGCCAATGCGAGCCCCTGAGAGGCGGAACTTAACGAATGTTAAAATGGAAGGTTTTGGAAGAAGCGGGACGGTCGAGAACCTGAGCCGGAGGAACGAGACAAGCTGATCCGGTGGACGAGACTAGCTGACGGTCGAGAAGATCAGCCGCTGGACGAGACCAGCTGATCTAGCTAGAGACTGGACGAGAGCTGATAAAACAACGAGACGAGCTGTGAGTAGAGCTGAAGAACTGGAGTTGAAGAGATACTACGTGATCTCGAGTTTATTGAAAAGAACTACCGGTAGTAATCCGTAGATCTCTGGAGCTACACGCCGTAGCCGGATACACGGCCAGCTTGTGAGGCGCGGTATTAGATGCCGGACCGACAATCTAGTTGTAAATATTTCCCAGCATTTAACCTAGAGGACGTTTTGTTGTTTTTGTTATTGTATACAGCTGTAAATAAAACCTTTGTGTTTAAACGCTACCATTTTATTTGAACGACCAGGATCAAGTCATCACACCCATCAGCTAGTACAGACTCGTTAAAAACATCCTCTCATTCTATAATGAACAAAACGATTACGTTCTGAAAAGACTACAGCATGCAGCGGAACCAACGGCATCAGGCAAATGAAGAAATTGTGAAAAACGAAGTTGAAGGAATAATTGCCCGATAAATTTTAAGGAATATGCAACGCTCCTCAATCGAACCTCTTTCTTTATAGGTCGTTTCCATACGTTTTTGTTTGCATCTTACCAACCATGTTTTTCATTTTACAGGTAACGTTTCAATGTCATTCAAGGTTTTTCATTGTGCCGATTAATTACCAGTAAATAAAAATGGTTGTCTTATTCGAAGTTTTCGATATTCCGATCCTGTAACCGTAACAGTGCTGATTTTTGATGCTGTTATTTTCAAGCGTATACTTGAAGACGTAGTACCCACATCTCGAATTTTCTCCGAGTTGAAAAGCAATTGCTATCTCTCCATCTATCGGCAAGTAATTTTAAGACAGACTTTTATTCTATCTGTTTCCAAGTTGTGCTTTTTAACTACATCATTAAAAAAAACCCCTGAAATTTCGATATTCGCTTCAGCAACAAATTATTTGCAGGTATCAGGCTGGTAGCAGAAGTTTTGCCTGTTTTCTTACAAGCTAAACACAAATGTGGGCCAGTTTTCTCTGAAAGTTCTCCTAGACGACGACCTACTTAATTTATTGAAATTAAAGTAGCTTTCTACCTCGGGAACCAATTGAATATTCCTAGTCTGTTCGACCAATAACAGTTGCCAATCACCATTACAATAGGTTCTTTGCTGATGGAATCGAGTAGATATTCTATACCAAGTAGAATAAATCGCAACAATTACTTTTATATTAACATATTTTTAAATAAGAGGGTCATATGTGATAAACCCATCCTTTGACAATATTCAAATGACTAAAAATAATATCTAGCGGCAAAATCATGACCTGCCGCATATTTTATAATAACAGGAAAGTACTTCAAAATTAATATGATCAGTACATCCTGGTACGAACCAAATAAAAAGGAATGTATTCATACCTTCAACCCTTTTATTAGCATAACAAATTCATTTTTTAAAATTTTTATTGAGGTATATAGTAAATTATGCTGGCCAGCAACTTTGAGTTTTTGTTTTGACTTTTGGTTAGGTCTTAAAAAAGAGTGTACATTTCGGTATATCCCAACTTCCAAGCCACAAAAGCATTTGATTCCCGATGAGCAGAGTAAGCCTTGATCCTTGAAACCACTTCTTTTCCACTCTCAAACCAAGATAGCCACCACGACACGAGCTCTAAATCTGTGCTATTCCTATGGAGATTTTCAAAGTTACTTCAGGCAGTAATAGAAGACAAAATAGTGACCGATACAAGAACCAACAAATGCAGCAATGCTTTATAATGTGGAAAACGTAAAAATTTCTTGACATAATTAAATATTTTGAAAGAACCCGTAAGGGAATCGGTAGTTCTAATGTCATTAAGGGCTGATTTGGGGAAGAATAGGAGTGCTTAAAAGATTGAAGTTAATTTATTAAGTCAATGACTAAAAATGGTTTTACATTGAGGGTGCGTTAAAATCATAAATATGGTAGCTGCCAGATATATGCTTATGCAGATTTTGAGACTGGGCAGTTTCCTTGTTTTAGTCCTCAGTGCCTATATTTTTCCCACATTCAGTCCTCAATGCATGGATTTTTCCCATATTCGGTCCTCAACGCATAGATTTTCCCCACATTCGGTCCTCAATGCATAGATTTTTCCCACATTCGGTCCTCAATGCATAGATTTTTCCCACATTCGGTCCTCAATGCATAGATTTTTCCCACATTCGGTCCTCAATGCATAAAGTTTCCCCATATTTGATCCTCAATTTTAATTCCATTTTTACAACTTGTTTTATGAATTATAAAACTGTCCATGTTTTTCAAAACATTTCCCACAATTAATAAATCGAAAACACATTTGATAATCTTCGGATATTATATTTACAGCAAATTATACTGTTAAACAGGAAATTTTTATTAAATTTTTCGGCAAAATTTCATTACAAGGTATAATGAAGTTAGGTTAAAAAGATGCTATAATATCAAATCTACTTCGCAAAAATGTTATTTTAACCACTTCGCATACAATGTCTGACAAGCGCATCAAATTACTGAATTTTTATTTTCAAGTCTGCAACTAAGCCACATAATTAAGTATTTAAATACGAAAGAATCAATATGAAACGATTTGGTATCCGAAATGCTCCATATATTATTTAAAAAAAATCAAATTAACAATAAATTACCAAAATAGGATGAGTTATCTAATTAGAAAGTTAAATAAATTCGTATGTCAAGTGGTTAAGGAAGCATATTCATCATTTTAAATAAGAATTGATAATTAAGATGTGCTAATAAAACTACTCAGTGAATTATATACCAAATGTTTGATACTCAGTATTTTTGGCAGTGGTCCAAAGTGTTTCCATGGAATTTTTTACCACATTGAAATAACAACTTCACTATTTGGTATTTTTACTACTTTATTAGATATTGTCTTTTATGTTGGGAATATGTAGTCTTTTTGATTCAATTTAAAGTTCATACAATATTTGAAATACTTATGATTCCCATAAAAAATTGTTTTGAATTAATATTTACGAAAAATTCTATTTTACCGCTTTTTGTTACCTAAAATAAAAAAAAAGGTACAATTCTATGCAGATCAGATACACCAATAACAATCAGTAAAATGAATAGTACACCATACATCTAAATAAACTGCCAAAAAAATGGTTCAAAATACAGAATTTTAATGAATTCGAAGTTCCAAATTTTTTTTAAATAAATACAATGAACTAAAAGGGAAAGAGGAAATTTTCCAAGAAAGCGTGGAGTGCAAAAGTATCCAAAACAATTCGCTACGTGACAAAATCCAATGCTCTGCTGGATTTTCTTCTTATTTAAAATTCTTCCGAACTTCTATAAAGAAAGCCGCGAGGAATTTTCTCGTGGGGAAAAAAGATATGTGGGAAATAGCATACAATCCGGCTCATCGGAATGTTTTACATTCTCTATTTTTTTTTAACAACTTATATCTTAGATATCATTCCTCAATTCACTTTCAGCTTTTATACTTCAACAATAGAGTGGATATCAATTTGGATAAGGTCACTTGCCTGTTTCCCAAAACGGATTTTGTCGGCTTGGCCCTTTCTCTACCTCAATAACAGTTCAAGGACAACGGGTTATTTTCAAAAGCAAACCAGAAGAGAAGATTTTTGCTGATTCATTCATTTAATTGTTGCAAAATACCGGAAATGCCAGAATGCAAAGAATTTTACAACGGGGGGTCGTGATATACAGGATGTAATTATAGATGGTTATCAGTTGCGTGACATGACTACCGAATGGAATCTGATAAACATGGTTTTTGCATTAAACTAGAAGGTGTGGTCATCCTGTAACTTTCACTATACTTTCTAATAAAGAGGTATCTCTTTTTCACCTCAAAATTAAGTATCTAGGATAAGATTGAGCGCTACTAGTATTCAGATTTTTATTTTAAGTGTCCTACACATATTAAGATATACTTATTAAGAAATTCCACACATTTGTATTAAGAGGTTTGTATACTTCGTGGATTGGTATAGAAAACTGGTACTTGTGCATAGCATTGGCGAACAACTAATAAAATAGGATTTTTTTGGCGATTAAGCGCTGGAACGCGGTTAATACACAAGTACCAAAGACTAATAGGCATTTCGGACACCTTTTCTGACCGACTAAAGCTGAAAGTCGGCATAAAACTGCAATTGTAATACATACCATATACAATTGACATACCAATACTTATATCATTGCGTTAGATGTATTGCTTTTACATGCAGTCGAAAGATTAGACCGACAGGCGGTTAATCCTTTCACAGATTTGGAACAAAATTTGATAAAAATCTATATTTTAGATGTTAAATTTGAGTACTAATTTTATCAACCCAGTTATTATGTCATTAGTTACGTGCTCACTTGAATTGTGACAGCCGGACTTTCTAAAAATGAATTTCGTTCCAAAATCTGATAGAAATTAACGAAATATGATCTAAACATAAACCAAATTTCATTTGTTTGGTACAAGGCTTTTTTTTTTTGTTATTTTCACAGACAGAAAAAAAGATAATTCTAATAAAGCGTTTATTTTTATTTTTATTGAGGGAGCTCTAAATGTGGAAATTCGTTAAAATCTCTCGTACTTTTTAACAATCACAATACTTTCTCTTTCTATATACTTCATATACAAAAAATTTTTAAAAAAATCTTATCTCTTGGGAAAGATAGCCTTTCACTTTTTACTTTCTCCTCGCATATGAAGTATACGAAGGAAAAAAAAGTATTGTAATAGTAAAAAGCGAATTCGTGTTTGACGAATCTCCAAATTTTGAACCACTCAAAGTTCGAAACATATTTCAGGCATTGTGTCGTGTCTGTCAATGAAAAAGATAATCAAAAAGCTTTGAGCTAGAAAGATGAAATTTACTATATGGACTTTACAACAAATTTCAAGATTTCTATCAAATATTCAATAATATCTATTCATAACACCGCTTCATGCCCCAGCCTACTATAACCTACTAGTTATTTAAATAGTCTAATGGGCATAAAGTGGGTTTAATTTTTATTTAGTTTAATTATATTAACGCCCCGTTTTAAAGCAGCATTAGGGCTAATTTGGGACCAACCTAATAATTTTGAGCCGCGATCAGATGACGAGGACGACACATGAGCTGGCACCCTTCCTCCCGCCACTCTCCACACCACGACAGCGGGAAGACGATTGGTCCAGACAGTTTTAACGTGCACTAGACGCGCTGAAACGACGGTTCTTCTGTGGAATTGGGTCTCGAACTTGAAACCCCCCGGTTCCGAAGCCGATACCTTACCACCAAGCCATCACGGCCTTGGGAATAAAGTAGAAGAGACATCAGAAGGTACTCCTGAAGTACGTACTGCTGTCATTATCATCCAAATTCTCCGACGTCATTTGAATAAAATTTGTTAAGCGGTTTTTAACATTATATTAACAAAATCGAAAGCAATGAGCTGATTGAGATTCATATGAGAAATGGCTGTGATCTTGTAAGCAAATTATTAATGAGAAACTGAAAACCTATGCTATTCGACAGAAACGTACATACTGTTTGACAAAGGATTCTAAAACCCTCCGCGCTTTTGCGCATGCGTTGGGACGGGTTTAATTCGACAAAAGAGGGTGAGTTTTTATAGTTGCTGTAACGTCCCTTTGTAAAGCAACACTAAGGTTATTTTGGGACGGAAATCGTAATTTTTATCCACAGTCAGATGACGAAGACGACACCTAATCTGGCACTCTCCACACGACACCAGCGGGAAAACGTTTGGCCTGACGAGTTTAATGTGCAACAGACCCATTTACTAGAAGGTTCTTCGGCGGAATCGGGTCTCGAACCTAATATCCTAGCGTTCTTTAACCTTTAAATTATAGAATGTAATCCAATTTTGGACCAAACTGTTAAAGGGGTTAACGACTTATTGGATATAAAGTGTATGCAAGCACGCTAATTCATAAACACAATGACAAAAAAAATTCGCATGCAAGCGCGCTTATTCATAAACACAATGACTTAAATAAAATTCGACTGTATGCTAATGACACAACAGTAGTTTTCTTCAAATTTTAATCGTAAGTGATCGGATAAAAAAAAAACACGCCCGAAATATATTATTGAGCGATAGATTAGTAAACATTCTAGACTCACGCCAAAAATCTATATTTGGAAACTTTTGTTCGCCAATGGAACCTGGGCATTGGCGACCTTATCTTGGGTTCCCAATTTTATGTACGAAAACGGGAGTAAGGCCATTAAAAATAAGATTATGCGAGAAAGGTTTTGAGAGACCATGGCTACTAGTTTATTGCGAATTTATATATTACACAACTAATCTATATTTTCAAAACGACTAAATATTTCACTGAATATTTTAAATATTTGACAGCCATTTTATTTTATTAATAATTCTCTGAGCAATAGAATAGGGTTAATTCTTGAGAATGTTTATTATACTACTCACCTTTTATATAAAAAAAATTTTGATAAAAAATTATTAAATATCAATAGTTTTTGATTCAAGAGCGGTAAAAAAAAACCATTTTAATCCATTCATTGTCTTTCTTGGTTATTATGGTTCCGCAATGAACCAGTCATCAAACTATAATATCTGCCACTAAAAGCCAATGAATTAGTTTTTAAAGAGCAATTTAAACATTAATAATACAATTATATACTGTCAGAATAAAAAATTACTCCGATAATAATTCCGGAGATTATTATCGGAGTTTTTACGGAGCAATTGAAACATAATCAATGCAATTACATATAATCAGAATGAAAAATAACTCCGATAATTATTCCAGAGATCTATAAATAGCATTTTTACGGAACGATTGAATTATTATTAATACAATTCCATATTATTAGAATGAAAAATGATTCCGATAATAATTCCAGAGATCGATGAATAGCATTGGTTTTTATTTACAGCATCTCTAACACACATTAAAAGGTAATGAAAAAACGAAGATAATTCATGTTGTAGTTAATGTGGTTATCGGTTATTAATAATTAGCTGTTACCCGGCACGGTGCTCCCGCAAATTATATATTATATATATATATATATATATATATATATATATATATATATATATATTGGAAACATCGTTTGAAGTTTGAAATAGCTGTCTTGTTAAATTAGGAATGATAGAAAGAATGACATTTATTTTCATGTCGACAATGAAAATACATTCATTGAAACTGAAAGATATATAAAGGAGAACTATAAATAATATTTATGCTTTTATTACTTATTATTCAAGTATACTTTAGAGTAGACAGTAATTTTTGTTTTTCTGCCTTCTGCAAAAACAAATAAATTTCTTGGCTGTCCGACGAGTGAGCATTCAACATACAACTAGCCAGGTGAAAAACAGATTTTCTAAGTTCAAAGCAATAAATTGGAAACATTTTAACGCCATCGGAATGGAATCGAACCGCATAATGAATGGAACCGCGCAGGGCATAAATAAATAACAGACAAAAATTCATTTTTCCATTTTTATTATTAGTTCCCTATTTACCTTGTTCAAATTTCAATCGCTAATAAAATACTTTTTATTCATCCACTCAAGTTCAAATACATTTTTTAAAACTTACAGCGGATGACACTTGGTGTTAATACAGTTTATTTCCAAATACTAATTCATGAATTAATTTTTAATACATTTAATATAGTTTTAGCAGTTTGTAATGAAAATTCAAATCAACAGGCAGTAGCTCAATCGGTAAGATGCAAAGATTTCGGTATTTTTCACGTGAAGGTGAAAAATGCGAGTTTCATTCTTGCGAAAATCAACAATTTTGATCAATTATTTATATTAATTGCAATTATTTACTAAAAAGTAATTATAATAAAATTGTTCTTTGTTGACCTAAGTAGGCATTGACTTAAATTTTTAATATTACTTGTTATATATTAGATAACCAAATTTAAAAGTTCGGTTAATAACAATCGATTAATTACAACGAACATAACATGTATATTAATTTCAGATCGTATTCGAAACCATTCTAAGGGCTTATAAGAAAACAGCAAATATAAATTATTTAATACGACGTTATGATGTCCAATGAAAAGAGATAATGTGCGATTATATTACTTTAACACAAGATTTACGGAACCCGTCACTTTGACGGGTTTCCGATTTCATGCCGTAAAATTTCGAGCATGTAAATATTATTAAGATATTACATATTGGTTTTTAATGATATAATGCATTGAATATATTTTTCCATTTGATCCTTCGAAAGACCTACATTTTATTATTTCTATATATTGTATACCTATTTTTACGAAAATCCATCAAATTGACGGGCTACTTAATTTACCACCAAATGTTTCAAATCTTGTGAAATAACAAAAATGAAAAAAATAACGGCTGTGTACAATAAGTGTGAGTCATATGTTTGGACTTACTGTTTACAAACCTTGTCATATCAAAAATAACCATTTCATCATTTTTTCAATTAGCTGAAGAACTAGGCAGTCACTATCGCGACGAACAAAATACAAGTTGCAATTCATTGTTTGGTGTACAAAATCGAAATGTGCGAACATCTTGTCAAATTGGGTTATGTAAAAAAAAAAAAGGGTCAAATAACATTTTCATTAAATTTAGCAAGCATGTATGTGGAAAGTGTGCATCCAAAATAGAGTTTACATGTAAAAAATGTATTGAAGACAGCTGTGAATAAAAAAAACTGTTGATTTAAAATAAAAATATTTACAAAAATTAGTATTTTTATTTACCCGTCAAAAAGACGGATTTTAGTAAAAATAGGTATACGGCCGACACCCGTAAATCTAGTGTTAACAGACGTTGTATATAGTCTTATAAATTATAATTTATAGTGGTCATCTGCGAACGCATTGAAAGCAGATTTTCTGCAGAAATCCGAATGCTTAAGCAGAATAAAATACCAACATCGCCATATTTATCGATGATAAACAACGGTTAAAACGAATAAAACATCCGATATCTCAATTCACGACTACTAGCCGTAAAGGAAATTAAGATCGATTTTCAAAATGAACATCAAAACACTCTATTTCCAAATAATTTGAAAAACGAGTATTACTTTAAAAATAGTACAGAGAATAACAATAACAGATCAGTGGAGTACAAGTTCACTTATGCAACTTGTTTCTGTGAGGCTGGGTCAATGACCTAATTGTTTTGCCCGACGAAGGCCCCAAGCATTGAGATGGAATATATTTAACGAAGTAAAATTATTCAACGATCTTAAATAATAAGTAGAATTACTGGTACATTATTTTGAAAAAGTGTGTCATATTAATAAGAAAACTATAGGTGTTAACATTAATTTTCATATCGTTTTATTTGCAAAATATAAATACAAAATCAACTGGTCAGGCTTTCTTATGTTTTGCTTTTATATACTATTCCCCTACATTTCTCCAATTGCAAAATAATGACAATTATTTGGAACTTTGCTATCAAGACTGAGTCAAAATAAAAATAAATTTTCCTATTTGATTAATTTAGACTTTGAAATTGGAACATTTGAGTTTTTTACTGATCAAAATATTGTTATCAATCCAATCAAAATAAGAAAAGTCTTATCTCTACAAAGACCAGTATCTATTTCATATCCACTAATAAAAAAACTTTAAAAAATAAATCGTATACCGTCGATATTACACGAAAATGTCAAAACCACATACTACAATTATTTATTTTTTTTTACTCAGCATTTGAAATCATTAGCAAGTTATGGCATTTTGTACCAAAATACAACAATCGCATATAAAATTTGAAATCCGAAGTAGTCAAAATATAAAATCGTAATGCATCAAATGTCTCGGCAAATTTTACAAACTGTTTTTTAATACATCATTTACGATGAGAACTTTTGATAAACAATTGTATATGATTTAGTTTCCCCCCCCCTTCATTTCCTTCTATTAGTTCACACTCTCCCTATATATATCTTGTTCAAATTTTCATTCAATCATTAGTAAAATACTTTTCATTCATCTACTCAAGTACAAATAAAAAAATTTTAAACCCGTAGTGGATGACACTTGATGTTAATAGGTTTTTTCAAATATCAATTCATTAATTAAATTTAATTAATTTTTAACACTTTAAATAGAGTTTTGGAAGTTTGTAACGAAAATTGAAATCAACAGTTGGTAGCTCAATCGGTAAAATGTGAGGATTTCAGTATTTTTCACGTGAAGATGAAAAATACAAGTTCAATTCTTGCGAAAATCAATTTTTTGATTAAATAATAATTATAATTATTTAATAAAGAGTAACTAAAATAAAAAAAATTATTCATTTAAGTAGGAATTGACTTAATTTTTTAAAAATATTATTTATTTTATTTACCATTGATGCCACTAGCAAACTTATGACATTTTGTGCCAACATACAACAATAGCATATCAAATTTGAGAGCAGATGTCATATACATATACAGTTGTTTAGCATCATTTAAATATTACGGTAGATTTGACAAACGGCATTTTAATACGTCATTTACGATGATAATTTTTGATAAATCACTGTACACGGTTCATTTTAATCTATAATTAACAAATTATATCACAAAATTAATTCCAAGTACGATCAATACAATTTTTCGTATTACGCTACATGAAAAAAATTTTTACAAATACATAATAGAATCGCAGTATTATAAACTAAAATGCGAGGTCACAAAAAGAATGGGCTACGATTAAATCAAATGAAACGGTAAAAAAAACCCAATAAAACCCGGTCAGAATCCATGTTTTTTAAAAAAATCCACTTACCTGACTGTCTAATAAACACAGTAATCCATTGTTTGGAATGGGAAATCCTGACAACAGCCGATGAAGTGATTCCCCGCCAAACGGTCACGGGTCGTGTGCAGAACGGTCAGGATGACGGCAAGCTAAGGAATGCCACAATAAACACGTGAAGACACGCCAAGCATGCCTAGAGGTTATCTTCGTCAGGAGGTGGCCGCTCAAAAAGAAATTCGACGCAGATAAAAAAGGGAGAAAAGTTGGAGGGAATAGTTGGTAAACAAAACAACGACTTCAACGTAATTTTTTTTTTATTACCGTCCCGAGATATCGCAAAATGTTATTTTCGGTACTACTGATTTATCAGTACTTTAAGAGCAAATCAGTGTCTGAATTTATTTATTTTTAACACTTTACCGACCGGTGACGAGTTAACTCGTCTTTTCATGTCCAAACGTTGTTGACCGGTGACGAGTTAACTCGTCATTGCACTTGCATTATCTGTTTCAATTTATAACACCGAGGGCGATATAGGACATTCCAAAAACTTGGCGTATCGTGTTTAGTCTTGTCCGCTCTATAACAGAAAAATTACTTTTCCTAGTATTTACATTTTTATTAGAATTTTATTAAAATTCCAAAAATTTCAACCATGACGGAACGTATCGGCGAAGAACTTTTTGATGTTCCAATTCAACAAAATTCATTGGAGTTTTTTTAGAACGTTTTACTTTCATATTCAATTACAAAAAAGTAGCCGGTGACATGACATAGTTTCTGTGTAAAATTGTCGGTCATATCTCATCGAATATTAAGATATATATATTACTTATTCTCAATAGTATACATAAAAATTAAATCAATTCCTATTTAGGTCAACATTTTTGTTAGTTACTTTTTAAGAAATAATTGCGATTAACCCATTCGCTGCCAAGCCTAAATTATATCAGGTTGTTCCCATTGCAGTTTCTGTTTTAATTGTTATTGTTTTATCCAAGTTTTATTATTTCAAAATAAATATACATATTTTGTCATAAATAATCATTTACAAGTATAAAAATCAAACACGAGTATACTCGTGGTTGGCAATGGTAATAACCTCATACAATTTATCCGTGGCAGCGAATGGGTTAAATAAAGTAGAATTGTTTTGTAAAGACAATTTATTTGTAGCTTCTTTTCAAGTTTTTACACTTGTATATTTATGTTTGTGGCCATAAAAAATTCGCAAGTTTGACAAACATTATAATATATTGAAAGTATCACGAGTATATTCGTGCTGGCAATGAGAAACACACTGCCAACCATCAGTATATTCGTGATTGGCAGCGAATGGGTTAATATAAATTATCAGAAAGTTATCGATTTTTCGAAACAATTGAACCCACATTCTTCACCTTCAAGTCAAAAATACTGAAATCCTGGCATTTTACCTATTGAGCTACTGCCTGTCGATTTTAATTTTCATTACAAACTACTCAACCTCTATTTAAAGCATTAAAAATTAATTAAATTTAATTACTGAATTAATATTTGAAAGAACTGTATTAACATCAAGTGTCATCCATTACAAGTTTTAAAAACTATATTTGAACTTGTGTGAATGAATAAAAAGTATTTTATTAACGATTGAAAATGTGAACAAGATATATGAATATATATAGGAAGAGTGTGAACTAATAGTAGGAATAGAATAAGGATTAATGTGTTTTTAAAGATTTTTTTTAATAACGTAACCAGTAGCGGTTTTGGATATTTTGGATCTTTTTCAATGCGCATAATGAGGCTTCATTTTTTTTAATAAACTGACCAGTTTAGGTTCACATTTCAACGCATTTTTAGCAATGAAACATAATAGATGAACAGAAAAAAATTGCAGCAAAAAATTGAAAACTTTAGTTAAAAGAATTAAATAGCATTATAAATGCATGCCTTAGATTTTTCGTATTCAATGTCTGGAAGAAGTGGAATAGAAAAAGTAAAAAAAAAAAAAAAAAAAAAAAAACGACTTCAACGCAAAAAAAATTTTACTCTTTTGAATTATCAGTACTTTAAGATCAAAGCAGCGATTCAGTTTATTTATACTTATTATTTACTGGTCATCGAATATTTAAACAGACAGCTGAAAATATGAATTAAACGTCTATTTACGATTTTTTTAAAAAAATTATGAAATGGCTGTTTTGGATATTATGAGATCCTGGGCGGTATATGTTATAAAGTTCTAACAAACTGGCCAATTACATTTCGCATTTCACTGCATTTTCAGCGTGTTAATTTTTTTAAAGTTTTATTTCTTTATTAAAGAAAAAATGTATTTGTTTTTAATTTATCTACCATGACTTTAAATTGTCCGGTATCCTCTTTTGTATGCAACATCATTTGAAGCAAAAGTTTGGGGCCGATGAATTTTCTAATAATCAAGTGAACGTAATGTAATAAAACACTGTGCGCAGTTAGATATTGCTGCAACAGGTAAGCACTTTAACTAATAAATAAATAAAAAGGCAGCTTTCTACATGCATGCATACGAATATACCTTCAATTTATTGCAATAAAAAGTCTGTAAAAATTTTTAGCGTAAAGCAAATATATATATATATAAATATTGCGAGATACGGAAAAATGTTATTTTCTGTACTAAGGTATCAGTATTTTATTATCAAATCAGTGATTCAGTTATTTATAAGTTATCAAATATTCAAGTCCATGATTGAAAATATGGATGTTTTATCTTTATGGATGAAAATATCTTTATGCTTTTATTATTATTAATTATTATTATTATTATTATTATTATTATTATTATTATTATTATTATTATT
>JAOUZG010050968.1:9967334-9979312 GCA_026289955.1 Argiope argentata | reverse complement strand
TTATTATTATTATTATTATTATTATTATTATTATTATTATTATTATTTATGCAGTGGCAGTTTTGGATATATTTGAGTCCTGGGCAGTGCACATTATGAGGTTCTCTTTTTTTTACGTGGCCAATTCAATTTCACATTTCAAAATACTTTCAAAATATTAATGTTTTATTTAATTTAATTTTTTTTTAAAAAATATTATTAACTATAAGAAAATGTATTTGTTTTTTGTGTATCTATCTTGACTCCAGATTGCCCGGTATCCTCTTTTGTACGCAACATTATTTGAAGATGAAATTTGGTGCTGAGAAATATTCTAACAACCAAATGAACGTAACGAAAACATACGAAAAACGCAGCTAAAAATTTCTACAGAAGTTAAACACTTAACAAAAATATATTATAAAAAAATATTAAGCATCTTTCTACGTGCATATAAATGTGCCTTCGATTTATCGCTTTCAATGTCTGGAAAGGGAAGGGGGAGTTCAGCGTAAAAGGAGAGAAAAAAGATAAATATTTGGTTCTAATGTTGCGAGATACGGTGAAATGTTGCGTATTTTCTGTACAATTGATTTATCAGCACTTTAAGAGAAGATCAGTGACTCAGTTTATGAGTTATTTGTCATCGAATATTCTAACCCGTGACAGGGTTTTTCTATGATTTTTTTTAATGAAGTAGTGGTTTTGTATATTTTTGGGTTCTGGGCAACGCACAATATGAAGTCCTCTTTTAATAAACAGGCCAATTCGATTTCACATTTTTAATATATGCGTTTTTATTTATTTATTTATTTTACTAATTTAAAGAAAAATGTTTTTATTTATCTATCATGACTCTAGATTGATTGGTTTACACTTTTGTATGCAACATTTGAAGCAGGCGTTAGGTGCTCAAAAATTTCTAATAATCGAATGAACGAAATGAAACGTATCAGGGTTAAGCATTTAAAAATTGTTGCAAAAAATTAAGTACTAGCTAAAATAATTAAACAACTTTGTAAATGCATTCCTCCGACTTACCGCATTTCAATGTCTGGCAAAACAAAAACAAAAGGTCTTCACATTTTGCGGGAAAATCACGCATTTTCAAAACAAATCACTTCAGGTGCTTAAAAAATTGTTTTCAAATTTAAGCACCTTTTATGATGCTGGCCATCCTGCATAAGAACCTGATCAATTATACTCGATTAAGTGTTAATATTATGTTAATATTTTATTATTCCCAAAATTTGAACTTCTACCAATTTTTTATTCAGAAATTTTAAAAAATTCGACCTTTGACCCAGCGCGCGGCCTTCTCTCAGCCTAGTGACCATAGGCAACAGCCTACTCAGAAAAAAGCCATTGAATTAACATGAACATAAGATCACATTTGTCTCGTCTCACACACACACACACACACACACACACACACACACACACACACACACTGGGACGTAGATTTTGAACCCTTTCTCTTTGAGACAATTTTGAGTTAACTCATGCGATGCCAACTACGAATATACTCGTGGTTAGCAGGGTGTTATCCATTGCCAGCACGTACTCGTGATACTTTCCATATATTATAAACATACAACTCGTCAAACTTGCAAACTTTGTATGGCATAAACATACAAGTGTTCTACTTTATTTACTTCTATTTTACTGTATTACTTCTACTTTATTTAAACCATTCGCTGCCAAGGCTAAATTGTATGAGGTTATTCCCATTGCCAACCACGAGTATACGCGTTTTTAATTTTTATACATGTAAATGATTATTTATGACAAAATATGTGTATTTATTTTGAAATAAAACTTAGGTAAACAATAACACTCAAAACAGAAATGGCAATGGGAATAACCTCATTCAGTTTAGTCTTGGCAGCGAATGGGTTAAATACGATACTCAGAAACAAAAGAATCGAACGCGTACTATTCTGATGTACAACAATTTGTTTAAACAATTTAGATTCATTAACGTTTCATTTTCAAGAAACGGAATTTTTAATTTGTGGAAGTAATTTTAAACTCTGATCAAATTGGATAAATCCTTAGAATTTCATGGCATTTCTCCCCTCCCCCTTGGATTTTAATTGAGCCATTTTTGGTTACAATGTGCTCAACATACCACTACGCAACAGAATGTATGCTGACTTCTTCCTTCCACGTGGCATAAACCTAAGCCAGCATCTGAACTAGAAAGAGTTTGTTTCCGTAGTGTTAACTCTTCCCAAGGATCCAGGATGAAAATTCAAAGAATGATTCGACACTATTCAGAAGAGTAGCAGTATAAATCCAGATCTTTGTTTTCTGTTATTTTTGTGTTTATACATAGCATTTATTTGTATTTTTGAGCTGTTCTTTTATTATTATTATTTATTTTTGTTCTTACCTCTAACTATTTCGTTTATATATTTTTATAATAATTTTTCAGAATTTTTTTTATTCCAAACCAACTATAAGTCTGTTTACGTGAATTAGCATAAGTCTTCAGTTTTTCTCCGATAGTTAGGTTAATAAGCCAAAACCACTTCCCATTTGAATTTCAAACAGCTAACTGCGTTTGGCTTTCTTTTATCCAATGTTAAAATCCGTTATCAAATTTTATCCAATAAATGACAGACGTCGAACAGTCACAAGGATGGATAGAACAAGAGCATCTTTCAATTTCCCACCCTCTTCATTGCTTATTACACTATTTAAATAACCAGTGGGATATAGTTGCAGGGGCATGAAGCGGTGTTGTGTTGTGTGTGCTCCCCATATAGTGAACAAAGTAGAAACTTGACGGATGCCTAAGTCTGAAAGGAGACCAGATCATTAAGAAATTTCAAAGTTGCCATCTAAAGGAGACGCGACCTTGAGATGCAAGATAAGGATAACACCTTATATGGCACACTCCTCCAAACTTCCCGACCACATCACCAGAAGGATACTGAAAATAACCCGAAGATAGCGTACAAAAGGGATCTGTGGTGAAATCTTCATAAGCAGTATAACATCTACGGTACACAAGTAATTACTTTTGTATTGTGGTTATGTTACTCGGCTACAAACCAGAACGTTGCGAGTTCGGTCCTAAGGAAAATCACCATCTGCCACAATGGTGACTCCGCTACCTTGAATAAGCAACCGTCGCACAGCTGTTTTGGCGCCCTCTACCGTCAGCAAAATTCATGAGGCGCATTAAATACAACAATCAACATCACCACTAGCAACTCACACATGCTCGCCACAAGCTTGGCGCAAAATATATCGTTCGTCTAACCAAAGACTCACTAGTGGGAGGGTATGTGGTGAAAGCTTAATCAGCAAGATATCATACATGGTGCAAAAGTAATTACTTTTGTATTGTGGTTATGTTATTCGACTACAAACCAGAACGTTGCGAGTTCAGTCCTAGGGCAAAGCCGCATCTGCCACAGATCTTTGGTGGAAACAAAGCCTTGACCTTCAGATGATGTAGTGTAGATTGTCAATAAGCCTAGAGCGGACCTCGAAAATTCTAACTGGATTTTAGTATTCAATATTTCGATGATTATTTGAGTAAATTTTTTATCCTTCAGCTGCGTATTCCGCGATTAGTACCGCATTTAGTACATTTTATGTCTTATCCCGCGTTTTTTGGAATTTGTTTATTCTTTGAGATTTTTTTTAAATATTATAATCGTGTAACAAATAGTATTAGCTCACTTTCTTTAAAAAGTAATTGAACTGTTTTGCAAACATTGCATCTAAATAGTGATTTTAAAGAATTATGCAGCGAGAGAGTTAACTGTGCAGTTTTCTTAGCTAGCTAATAAGATGTTACCTTCAATTTTGGTAATTGTTGGTATCATCTATTTGTTGTTTGTATTGATTCAATTAAAAAAATCTCCTGGGGTTATTTCGGTAATGTTCAAGGATAAAAAATAATTCATAACACTTAACCCTGCAACGATCTCATTTCAGAATTTTACGCACACCACTCGACGTCAAAAATACATTTGGTATGCCTGATAGGTCAGTTTCATTCTATATGTCAATATTCAGCGTAGCATAAAGTGTATAAAGCGTGTATTCGTTTCTTTACGACAAGCAAGCAAATCGAATTCTTCTGTAAATTGAACAGAAAAGAATTTTCATATTTAAAGTATTATATTTTTGGTTTGGTTTTTATATTATAATGACCTTACATAAATAAGTGATTTAAAGATTATAGTGACGATCTATTACTTACTCAATCTTTTATATTGTATTGAAAATATTTCATTGATCATTTTACAACGACGATATCTTTTTTCAAAAATATTAAATAATTTCAAAACAAGACAATTTGAATATAGTTACATTGTTAAGCAGCTTTTCCCCCCATATATACGTATATAGCTTATAAAACCAAAAATGTAAAAAAAATAATTAAAAATTGGCATATAATGGTTTAATATAATGTAATTCATAGCCAATAAATTTGATTTTGTATTTTTCATATTGTATCTCTTTTTGGCAACCTCCTAATTATATCATAGTTACACCTGTCCTATCCAAAGGCATTTGGGAAAAAAGGTGAATGATCGCTGTTCCAACAACACTAAAGTGAGATTTAATGTTGAGTCTTAATGACCATCATTGGCCATGATAGAAACGCCCCCGTTGAAGGTAAGTCCCGTCATCGAAATGATGGTAATTCAACCTCATACTATTGTTATCCCCGCTAGAGAAGTGATAACATAAATCCTACTGAAAGCTTATCCCCATATCCGAGACTAATAGTTGTATGCTTAGAAGTATGTTGTTGGGATTAATTAAACTGCGTGTTTAATGTGCGCTGAATTACTATTTTTGTCCAAAATTAGAAAGTTACCTTCATTTGAGGTGTCATCGCTAAAATCTAAATTTCATTTCAACCTCGTTTTCCGTATCTAAAGGCAGTGATATACTGAGAGTGGAATCGTTTTAACTCTTTCATTATATTTTTTCTAAAAATGACATAAAAACACTAATGATTTGTACCCGTGTCGTCCAGTGAGTTTAGTTTGGTTAGTTTATTTTAGCTGTACTGACGTCCCGTTTTTAAGCAACACTAGGGCTATTTTGGAACGGCTTTTGTAATTCTGAATCGCGGTCAGATGACGAGGACGACACCTGATGTCTTCCTGTGAAACTGACACTCGGGTTATTTATACCTCTTGTTTCCTAGTTGATACGCCATTATTTAGAGACACTCAGAGATTAACATACATACTTATTTTACAAAAAGAATCAGGAAGACTTAATACATTGAGATACTATACCAAAAACCTATAGGTCAAACCTAGAAATTAGTGCAATACTATATCTTTGTATATTCCTTATATAAAGATTATTATTCTCACAACAGCCTCTTATAAAATTAACAATAATTTTTTTCCCAATTGATTTTGAATGCTTCTTTCGTTATAGTTCTAGAAAAAAATACAGCTAACACCTTAACAAGAGTAAATTCAATTGTAGTAAAAATCTAAGTAATTTCCTCTATCTTTGTAACAATAATAAATCTTTGTAATAATAACCATATTACCAACTTTTGTGCTTGATATTAGCTTACAATAATATTTAATACCTGGCATTCAACTTACACCTTTTTAGATTTTATTAAATCATGCCAGATTTACGACCACATAAATCATTCATTCAGATTTACAGATGCACATATATAGACAATAACTTACGTATTATGTGAATACAGAGTAATACCGTTTCGCTCCCAAACTTGCAAATCTCAAAACCACAATAAAAGATAAAGGATTTGTAGGCGACTGCGGCTATAATCACTCCTAAATTGTCCAGGTTTTAGAAGCCTCCACAACCACAACGTAGAGGTCTGTATAATGCAGTCATTTTTACAGACCACAAATGTGCTATTGTGTTATTTTAAAGCATGTATTTCTCATACAAATATAAATCTAGTTTCCAACTATCCAAAAATACAACGCGTTTATTCCTTTCATTTATAGTATTATTCAATTCCTACTTTTAGCTTACACTCTCCGAATATAGCTTGTTCAAATTTTCAATCGTTAATAAAATACTTTACATTCATCCCATCAAGTTCAAATAATTAAAAAAAAAACTTTTAGAGGATGACATTTGATGTTAATGCAATTTTTTCAAATATTAAGTCATTAGTTTTTTATTAATTAAAAATTAGCTTTCTCGCCAAAAAAATTCATTTCCTCATCTTCAAATAAGTAACGAATTCAGTTTGTTTTTTCCTCACACTAATGAGGTTAGGCTTAGCATGTTTTTAGCGGATTATTTTAAACGATTCTCTTTATTTTCATAATGTTTAATGTATTCAAAATTAAATATTGCTAATTAATCGATTTTTCGGATTCATTTTGAAAAAGTACTTTCAAATTGAAATAATACAGAATAAAGAAAATTATAAATTTCTAATCCGTATTGCCTTATCCTAATTATCGTAGAAAACGCATTTTGCGTTGCCACAATTGACTTTGAATCTTCAATTGGCGTTGAAAATTCAAAGCTAGTATAATTTTTTGATCATTTATAGTAATTGCAATTTGTTAGGCAAGGACAGCCTGGTTGGTAGGGCCTTGGACTTTCATCCTTTAGGCTGCGAGTTCGAACCTGTCTGCCGAGGATTCTCCGTGTGTGGTGAAAGCTAAATCTGTGGTGGCCACAAAGTTCTCAATGAGGAGAATAATAACTCGAGGGGTACTGGATCAGAGGTGATCGTTCTCGGTTTCAGATCTAAATTACGATCTGTGGATGAATGAATGAAATGCATGCCGTAAAAAAGATATTGTGACATATGAGCTAAGCGGCGTTCCAATGACCTGTCAGATATTTAGACGAGCCACACATTCCCTCATTTTACCCCTCGCGCGGTATCTTGGGGTGCTTTGATGTATGTGGACGCGTTCGATTGTTTCCCGCAAATTGTCTGTAAAGTGTCCAGGCATCAAAGGACCCCAAGAAACAGCAAGAGGGGTAAAACGGGGAGAGCGCGTAGCCCGTCTGAAGATTCGCAGGTCGTAGGAACTAGGCTCTAGAAGTCAGACTTCTGCCCTAGGGGGGGGGGCAGGGTCCATGCCCTCAGAAGCAATTGCACCCCTCCTTCCATTGTAAAGAGGGACACGAGAAAAAGAATTGTAATTGTTTATTAAAAAGGAGGAAACTTTTTATTTTAGTTAACTTCCTAAATTTTTAATTATAACCTAAGTAAGAATTGATTTTTAAAAAACTTTATATTACTTGTTGATTTAAAGCTGTTAGTCTTTTATACGTCGCTTGTTCGTATACCGCTCTCGTTAGAGCGGCATTTCGCCTTGGTCAAACTGGATATATCAACTTAAAAAAAATCTTTATATAATCGAAATATTTAACCCCATTCACTCGCTAACTAACTCTCACTCACCATTCAAGATGATACATCATTTTAATGTTTCATTTTTTTTTAATTTAGATTTTTTTTTAAACCTTAAGAATGGGAAGAAGACGCAGATTAATTTTTTGGTGAAATTCCATTTAAAACTATAATTAATATTTTTCAAAGCAAGTCGTTGAATTAAAAAGTCCTTGAGTTACTTGAAAATAAAACCGCTCCTTATATTAAACTTCTAATGGCACATTATTTTTAATCGTTATTTATGTACAACATTATAATCAATGTAAAGCAACGTTAGAATAGTGTAAGTTCACTCATAAAAATGAATTTAAAATAATGGAGTTCGCAGAATTGCATTGAATGGTGAATACGAAAATTCAACAAATCTTAGTGAATCTTAATTTTTGGTTCAAAAGTTCACTCATTTAGGAATGTTAACTTTTAGACCAAAATAAGTATAATTAAATCTTGCCTTCAAGAACTACCTTAATATTTAATGCATATGTTGGTGATTAGCGGATTGCGCTAGGCCCGAACTCCCAATCTTGTGGTGAGTAGCCGAGTAACATACCAGTCAAGCCAAAAGTCAACTTCGACTCAATGAATGTTATCTGGCAATCACCACACATACAAACTTATGTTTATTCCAATACAATAAAAAATCTTCATAACTCTAAACCGCGACGACAATTTAACGTTTGTTAATGCCGCGACGTTTGCCAATGCCAATATCGATACCGCGATACCAAAATGTGGTATGTTATAAACTACATACATCAAATCATGCGACATTTTGATGGGACAGATAAAACTACTAATGACATATGGCACGCAACAGTCATATATAGCGTACAATAACTTGAATGTACAGATTACCTATAAAAGTGTTGTACATCAGCCACATTTTACCAAATTCCATATTAATTTTTTTTTATACAACAGTGACCATATTCGGTTTCGACTTATTTAGCAGCAATTGATTTTGAAGTAATAGCGTAACAAAAGATAAATAGTGTCCATATATATCTTTCTCTGTTGTCATATCAAGTTAAATAAAAGAGAAATAGAAATTCACTAATATTTTGTACTCGCGGCGTACAAGAAAAATGACAACCAGAGTCGTTTCTAACCTCTCTTGCGTCATCAAGCCACTCATTACGAGCGTACAGAAAAAAAATCACGCAGAGGACAAACATGCTCTAGTTGCGTACAGAAAAAATCATTTAGAAGACAAATATGTTCTATTAAAGTCCCTTTCTCCCTCCCCTCTCTCAAGAAGACAATTTACTTCTTTCTTTCATTCCTTCTGAATTTTTATAATGACGGCCAAAATTAATTATAAAATTATTGTGAAAACAAATCTTACTTATTTAACGCAATTAAGCCAATAACAAAAGTTTTAAGATAATTTTATAACAGAGGGCGCCACTGTATATGGATGAATTGTGACTTTATGGTAAGTAATGGCATAAATTGCTCCAACTACACTGCTAGAAATAAAATAATAATAAGAAAAAAAGTAATTTTAAAATAAAAGCTTGCATTTTTCACAATGTTCATAATTGTATTAATCAAGCATCTTTTTTTTTTAATATCAAGATTCGAGTAGATCTTCAAGTAATATCTGATACTCATTATAAAAGAGCCATTTCAATGACTTCTTTTAGTTTTATACTCATTAACAAGGAAGTAGAATTAGGATTTTTAAAAGCTAAATGATGAAAGGAAAAATATACGATAATCTTAGTTTACAACCAAGCACAAAAGGGGGTTTGTTTTACCGTCAAGTTTTCTATTAATTTTATTATTTTTTTTTTGCTCTTAAAAATGTTTCAATGTTATTTAATTACTGCATAACCTTATATTTAACAACTACTCTACCTTTGCATGGTATATTCTCACATGTCCTTTACAATAATCAACAATTCCACAAACCTGCGAGTCGGTGTGTACAAAATGCGCAATATTAGGAAATGGGAATTTAAATAGAATTTGATTATTAACATTTGAAATTCGAACTTATTTTAAATAAAAAAAGAAATCATATTGTATAAACTTTTATTTAAAACTAGCCGCCTTTGGCGACCAGTCGGTTCGCCAGCATTAATGCTCGCTCAAGTTTGCTCGCTAATATTTTATGTAGCTGTGTCTCATAACAGGTTTTTCACGAAAATATTTTTTAACCAAACAAATTTTGATATCATATAATTCATTTATAGTAATATTTATTATTTTCTTCAGATGATCTGTTCACTGTACTACTCGTCTTTCTCTTTCTATCCGAGCAATGATTGTCCCGGAATTGATATTTTACTTAAATGGTGGAGGGAAAGGTCTAAAATTCTGTTTTTATAGAATAATGATATTCAAATTTTCCTAAATGTAAACACACTAAACAAGTAAAGACACAATTGGTTTTCAAGAGATGCGAAAGCTTAAAAACAGCTTGGAAAATGCCTCGCACAGACGAAATAATGGTGACACACACACCCTTCTTTTCTTTTATATCCTTTTTTTTCACTACTTTTCTTTCTATAAAACCTTTTTTCCCTTTGTTATTACTTTTTTTCTTCCCTGCCCAGACTTTATTTTGAGCAGGCATAGATTAAATATTCATACCGACTAATAATAAAAGCAACTATTTTCTTTCTTTTTCAAACCTCCCGTTATCTATGAATGAAAACCAATTCACTTCGCGTATTTCTTTCTAAACAAATCATAATTTATTACTTCCTGCTATCTAACTCAGTTGGTGTGGGGGGGGGGAGGAAATGAAGATTTTTGGCGGGAAAGTAAGAAAAGTGTCGCTTTAACTATTTTCCACGCAGTTTTTTTTTAATTTTTTCTCTCCATAAGAATCATCTTCGTGTCTTAACGAAAATATTTTTTAAAAAATTAGCCGAATTGGTAAAACCGTTCTCCAGTTTTGCGCTTAGCAACGCATTTCGAGTTGCATTTTTATTAATATAGATGATATTTATAAACTAAAAATCCTTTTTAGTATACACTTCAAAAAGTAAATAAATATACTATTTTTTACAGGCAACAAACTTAAGTATTCATAAAACATTTTTATCCTAAAGCTTGAGCTTCATACAGAATAATGCAATCAGAGATTAGCGAATCCCTGAAACTATGGATGACCAGAAATCAGTGACAATTCACGTGGGCACAAAGAAAGGATGCAAAATAGCCAGCCTCTAAGACACCACAACTCAAGTGTCTACCTAATAATATAAAAGTACTCCCAGTCATCGAAGTAAAGGTAATGGCACTTCTATGCCTGCCAGGGAAGCGAGAACCTGCTAACTTATACCGTAACTTCTCATCCCTATAATTGAGGTGTATCCCAGTCGCATTACTCAAAATAGTAATTAAATTCCTGCATTATTGTCAGCATCGTGTCTTAATATTTAATTTCCAGCATACAGAGTACAAAATTTCCAGTATGATCGCATATAGATTGTATAGAAGTAGAATATTTTAAAATTAGAAATATTAAATAACAGATCAAATTGTATGTAAAAACAAAACGTTTTCCATTTCCTCGGAAATATCTTTCGATTAGATAACCCTACGTCTATCCTATACATAAACATATAACAATTTAAATTTACAAGCTAGCAAATGTAAACATAAATAAAGCGGTATTTACAAGCTAAACAAACGTAAATATAGATAAGAAGATATTCTTACAAAGAGAACCGCAGTTTCCATTTTACTTTCAAATACATTTTTAATAAACTTAGTTTTAAAATGTTTAAAACTGAAGAAAATAAAATGTTTTAAACAAGTATATTTTAAAGATAAATTTTTGGAAAGATTATATAATTCTATTTTAATATTTTTAAAAATAAATCTTTCAAATATGAGAATATTTCACAATGTTAATCTGACCTTTGAAAGTAGCAGGCATTTTGGTTTTAATCAAAATGGTTCCCTGCTTTGTTTATTTTAACGATTTAATGCTCCCTTCCTCTTTTTTTTGTAATACTTGAATTATTCTTTAAAATTAAAATCTCGAAAGAAATTTCTCCAAAATAAATGCATTTCCTGTTTAATTAAGTCTCACTTTATATTCCTAATATGAATTCTAATTTAAAAAAGCTAAAGATTTGATACAAGATGCGATGTTTTATGTGAAAAAAATGTCCATACTGTGTTAAAAAATCAATCAGTAAAAAATATTCAGCATGAGTTATTATTAAAACAAATGGGCAAAAATATCAAATCCAAATTCCGAGGTAATTCAATTTTTGATTCTGCTAAATGGTAGATTAAAAAAAACTAGAATTCACCTGAAATGTATACTTTCTTTTTCCGCATTTGTCCATGCTGTGATAAAAAATCAATCAGTAAAAAATCTTAGGTTTCGATTATTATTATAGAAAATGAATAAAAATATCTGATCCGAAATCCGAGGCCATTCAATTTTTGATTCTGCTAAATGGTTGATTAAAAAGACTCGAATTCACCTGAAATGTTCACTTTCTTTTTCCGCATTTGCCCATGATGTGATAAAAAATCAATCAGTAAAAAATCTTCGGTTTTGATTATTATTACAAAAAATGAATAAAAATATCAAATCCGAATTCCGAGGTCATTCAATTTTTGATTCTGCCAA
>JAOUZG010050968.1:9932387-9964060 GCA_026289955.1 Argiope argentata | reverse complement strand
ATTCATAGCTTAAATGAAAATAAAAGATAATTCATTTACCAATTAATAAAATCCAAGATATTCATTTACCAATTTCAAAATTTAAAAAAAAATCAATTGCTAAAATGTAAATGAAAGAATTCATTTACCAATTGATAAAATCTAAGATATTCATTTACCAAATGATAATTCAAAATATTCCTTTACCAATTGATAATCCAAGATATTCATTTACTATTTAATAAAATACAAAATATTTAACTAATTTAAATATTTCAAAAAATTTATAGCTTAAATGTAAATGAAAATGCTTTTTTTTCTGAGGTGTGTGGGGGGGGGGCAGGAGTCTTAGATCGGCGTCACGGCGAAACTACATCACATGCTACTGACGGTAGATTGTGTTATTTTTCAATCACAGTAAATTGCTGAGAACGACAAGTTGGCTTAGAAACTTCACCATACAACAATGAAAGGTCGTTTGAAGCTGGATAGAATTATGGCACAACAGGATCACGAACACGACAAATCTCCGACGTAAAAGCACGCAATCCAAGCAAATGCGAAGTAAGCGTGCAGGTTGCTACAACACAATTTTCTAAGTTGGAGGCGGAATAATTGAAACAAATTATTTTACCGATAATCCGTAAATACCTTAATCATAAGAATTTCGTTTTAAAATTATAGACTAAAACCGCCTTTGCATATTTCCTTATTAAAGGATATAAAAGCAAAGAATTCAGTGAAGATACAACACGCAACCCACCAATCATGGAACAAAACTCTATCATCATGTTACTTAAAATATTGAAGGTGTCAATCGTCATCAAATTATAGTTATCAGGTACATTAGGATTATTTTAACTGCATGGAATCCATTTCAGAATAACTGCCTAGAAATATGATACACAATACTTATTGTTGCAAGAAAACAGAATTTTTATAGAATGAAAATTGTGAAGAAAAAAAAATCAAAAGCAGCATACAGTGTGCGAATCTAGAGGTACAAAAAAGGGTGAATAAACCAAAAAAGTAAGTCAATTTCTACTAAGGACAATAAAGAAATTTTTTATTTTAGTTACTTTTTATTAAATAAATAAAATTTAAATAATTTATCAAAAAATTGATTTTCACAAGAATTGAACTCGCATTCTTCACTTTCAAGAGAAAAATACTGAAATCATCGCATTTGTACCGACTGAGTTATGGCCTGTTGATTTCAATTTTCGTTACAAACTGCTAAAACTTTAAAGTATTAAAGATCCAAGTAAGCAAGAAAGATCCATTTTTTTCATCATTATTTATCAAAATTGTTTAAATGGATTATAAAAATCGTTTATAAAATAAGACAATTCAATCCATATATTTATATTATTCATAAATGCAAAAAATATATATTAGAAACTAAATAGTACATACTATAAACAATAATTTAGTCCGAAATTGTATTTTATTTTTGAAGTGATTTTTTTCTATTCCATGTGTTATAAGTTAGAGACAATGTACAAAATTTTGGCACCATTGATTACTACATTCTATCATTTTTTCAATTCCTACTATTAGTTTACACTCTCCCCATACATATATATCTTGTTCAAATTTTCAAACCTTATAAAATACTTTTGATTCATCCACTCAGTTCAAATACGTTTTTTTGAAACTTGCAGTGAATGACACTTGTGGTTAATACAGTTTTTTCAAATAATAATTCATTCTTTAAATTTAATTAATTTTTAATATTTTAAATAGAGATTTAGCTGTTAATAATGAAAACAGAAATCAACCGGCCGTAACTCAGTCGGTACAAATGCGAGGATTTCAACATTTTTTGCGCGAAGGTGAAGAATGCTAGTTCAGTTCGTGTGAAAATCAATAATTTTTCGATAAATTATTTATATTATTTGTAGTTATTTAATAAAGAGTCACTAAAATAAAATTTCTTTGTTGACCTAAGTATTCAATGATATAATTTTTTTATTAGCTGCTTCAACATTTATCTCTCTAGATAGCTTAAAATAAGCATTGGACTTGTTAAGCCCGTGGTTTAAAATTAGATCATAAAGAATGTGACTAACAGATTTGAAATTTGACTATGAAATTTATAAAAAAGATACTCAAGTAGTACTTTTAACTATAAAGTTTGTTCTTGATAAAATACTTGAAAAAAATATGCTTTAAATTAATGGTTAAATATTTGAATAAAATCATTAAAAGTTATAAACTTAGTACAGCGACAAAAACTGTAGCGTAAAGCAAAAATTCATATATTTCTTAAATTTTTCAATATAGAAGATCTTAAATACTAAAACTGCTGATATAATCATCCGGAACAGCGTAAGTTTAAGATATACTTACCTAGTAGAAGAACACTTCAGAGATTTGTACCCATTGATACATGAACGTCCCAAAACCTTACGCCACTTTACTTACAACCAAAGGAAATCTGCTATCATTGAAGTTAAAATTCAGCGAAACCGAAAATGCAATAAAAAACAAAAAAAAGTTTTAAAAAAACGTTCAACTCCGACGTCAAAAAGGAAGTTCAGCGAATTTGTGATAACACTTACTCGAACGACGTGTGTTCAATCAAGGTTCATTGCCTCAATTCTTACTGGCGCTTAAACTCTGTCGTTCACTTTGAAGAAGCGATAACACCGAGGAAGACGATTCGAAAGATACTAAGTCAGGTTAACAACCAGTATCGGATCTTAGATTTAATATTTTGGTGTTTAGATTGATTGAATTGTCAAGAAATGAAGCTAAACTGCTCTCAAAGCTGACTTTAAGAGATTTAATTTTTCTTCACAAAACACATTTCAGAGCTATTGTTCTGAGCTTAAAATACACATTAATAGTTATTTTTCCAGAAAATTATATCTTATTTTTCTCACAATTTGCCTTAGAATTTAAGTCCTACCTAGAGACCCCGACCCGCGACTGAAGCACAGACTGCGCAACAGAAACACTGACGACTCAACCACAAAATGTGGTTCAGTCCTAAGGGCCATCGCCGGCCACAGTACAGCTCTTCCAGTAGGAAGTACGTCCATCATCAATGGGAGATAACCACCCTTACCATTTCGTATACCCGGAAGGGTGACTAGAACCAATTACCATGCTGGAAACTTCTCATGTTCAATTACAAGATACACCTCCCTAAGGACTATGTATGAAGAATAATCATACCAAACTCTTCGATCCCCCACCCCTGCAGGCACACAGATTAAACCATAAAATTGAATAACCACCCCTCCGCAACAGCAACACAGGCGGGAACTATGAATCCTAAAGGCCATCAGCGACCACGGTACAACCATTTCCGTAGGAAATATGTCCCGTCATCAATGGGAGGAGCCTACCTCCCACTTACTAGAGTTCCCTCCAGAGTGAGTTAACAATGACAGATCAGCCAAGTTAATATCACCATATATTGAACTGCTTGACTTAATTTAATTAGCTCTAATTTTTTTCCTTAAATTAGTTGAAAGCTTGTGTACGATATCGTTTTGAATAATGTTGAGGATTTTGTCGCATATTCCCAATTTTAACAACTGCCGAAGCCGTCCAAGGAACAATCATCCAGTATGTTCACCATTCCTTCTTTGATAATACTGGATATATATCAACACTAGGGCTCTCATTCGAGTCCAAGTTTTGTTTGAGTTTTTTTTTTGTAGTTGTTTTGTTTTATGCAAAAAGAGAAAAAAAAGTCACTTTGGGCTAGCCAACAGGGATAACTATGTAAATTCCATGTATTTCGTTAAAATAACATTATTATTCAAAATATGTATGCTATTTACTAATAGAAATTCAATTATTTTGCTCTTTGAACATTAGACACTTCTCTAATGTCAAAAGATCGTTCAATCTCATTCATCAAAAAGCACAAAAGTGAAGTTTCTCTTCTTCTGATGATGATGCTGAAGTGTCCGCTTTACAACGGAAGGAGGGGTGCACTAGCTTCGGAGGGCATGGACCCCTGAGCACCGAGGGCAGAAGTCTGACTTCTTGCTCATACGAAGATGACACACACTTATCACATTCGCCTGAGCAATCCCTTTTTACAGGGGGGCATATTCACTCACCTTACACATAGAACACCGAAGAACAACCATGCCCCTGACCGGGACTAGAACCCGGAACGCCCAGATCACGACGAAAACGCGCTACCTCTGTGCCAGGATACCGGCGACGTTTCTCTTCTGGATATTATCCTTAAATAAATATCTGTATAACAGTAGAAAAGATTGTCTCACAGAAGAGTAAAACTAATTCCCTAAATGCGCTCGATTCAAAAATGACAGTGCTAAATAAATTTGTGTGTTGCCTCATTTATCATAAGAGGGTGATATTTTTGTTTAGCTCTAAGAATGCCAAATATTTCAGCAACTTAGAGCAACTGTCTTTTCAATCAATAATTTATCCCATTTTGGATAACACACAGTGACAATTTTCTGGCCTTGAGCTCTTCTTAGATGTATTTTTTCATTCTACGTCTCTCTTATAGAATCTTGATACTAAAATCAACCAACTTCTATCCCCTACAGTTAGATACAAAATTGCTGTCACTTTCCCACTGTAATGTCGAATGATTTGTGGTTTGATTATCCACTTAGGGATAAGGTCTACTTTCCGCTAACTCCCTAATATATCTGTATCAGCCCAAGTTTTGTTGAAAGAAAGCAACATACCAAAAAATATTGAAACCAAGGAAGTGTTCATCTTGAAAAGTGTATTTTTTAAGTCTATTACAATCCGTTATTCTCAGTTGATGTTGGGGAAAAGGTTTTACCCCAACGTATATATCCGAAACAGAACAAAACGCTAGATCTCAATTTAAGGTGATTTAAATTCTACTTTTGACCCAAATCAAATGAATTAACAATTACAAAGGCATGAATACTGCCCAAAATGTCAAAGGAAAACGCCTTTGACACATTTTAAAATATATTCTACATTCCACAGCTTTTATAAAGCTAATTTATTTTTAAAAGTTGGCATTCACTGGATTACAGAATAAGAAAAATTCATATTTTATTATCTACTTTAAAGCAATAAATCACCGAGACATCACTGGATAGAAAGTTCCGTTTTATTTACTTCAAGGACAAGGCGGTGATTGGAAAAATCAAAGCACTCTTATCAAATTTCAAAAATCAATGAAAATCATCGAATATACATGAAATCACTGAAAAAGATAAAGTGCATCCTTTATCATTACGTATTTTAAAATAAATTATCTTAAGCATTATCTAATTAGATTGCATATCCGTATTTTCATCATTCAGAGTAAATATTTTACTTTAATGATTCCCTCCAGTTCCTTTCTATGTTATTCCGCTTAGCCCTTGTCGGAAATATTTATATATATATATATATATATATATATATATATATATATATATCGAAAGTATAGAGAAAAAATAAAAAAAAACTTCAAAATAGGAAAAAAAAAAAGAAATTTTTGAAAAAATATTAAACTGACAGTAAGTTTAATTTAAAAACATTGTCTTATAGGATTGAAATTGCATTGCGCTGATTGAAAGGATTAATTGTATATGATTTAATGTGTTTTTAAATAAAATACTCATGATGTAAAATTTGAAAAGATTACCAAAAAAAATCGCAATATAAAACTAAATGGGAACAAAATCTCTAGATACGTTTACATTAAAATGCGAGCGCAAGATAAAATATCAAGAGCTTTTAAAGCGGTTCTCAAGAGATAACGCTTCCTTTTATCGCACGTGTTACGAGTTGAAAAAATTACAAAGCGAAACCTTAAGGAAACGCGAAACTGCTTATGAATTCAATTATGGTAAATCGTCAAACCGTTCTTTTCGTTTAGCCCACATCAGTATCAGATTTCTTTGATATGTTGACAACCAGAGATTTACGTAAAATTACGATAGAACTGCATTCCTTTACGCGAATTTTGCGATTCCCTGATAAAAATAGATGAACAGAATAGAATTTTTTTAGATACACATCAGTCAACACTAGCTAACGCCAAAAAGAAACTTATAGCGCCAATCAAGAGAGATAGTACTTTTGATACAGATTACATCAAAGTCACCGCTGATGAACGTGATGAGAATAGAAAGTTCAGTGCCAGTCACCGGTGACTGATATGACTCTTTAATGTATTGAATCTGTCCTTAAAACTAAAAATTATTGAGTATTTAAAGTTTGGATTCATTAAATGTTATCCGGTGTCTCCCAAGTAAGTCAAATTCTAATCAATATTCATTTTAAAACAAACACTATTGAACACATTCCTTATCTATCAAATTCAAAAGCTAAAATGGGCCAAATGAACAAGGTTTCAATTTATGTGGGCAGTTTTCAAAAAATCAATTTGTCAATCAATCGATATCAATTTTTATAGAAGTGTGGAAATTTTAAAAATATAGAAAATACAAGAATAACAGTAAAGTTAATAATTCCTTCTTGGCATAGGACATTCGTTTTCTGCAACAATATTTTCTATTTCGATTCAAAAGATATGGGTCAAATAAACAAGGTTTCGATTAATGTGGGCAATTTTCAAAAAATCAATTTTTTAATCAATCGGCATCAACCTTTATAGAAATGTAGAAATTTTAAAAATGTAGAAAATACAAGGATAACGGTAAAGTTAATGTTTCTTTTTTGGCATAGGACATCCGTTTTCTGTAACCATATTTTCTCATTTCGGGGGAAGGCAATCACTCTGAACAAAATATGTCCAGAGTGATTACTTTCAAAACTGACTCAAGATAAATGTCTGTAATTCTATACCTTACTAGACACTTATTACCTTTCATAAATGACAATAATTGCTAGCATTTTCAAGTACATCCAAAGAGGGAAATAGTTTCATATGACAATTTTTGAGTATTTTCAAAATAGTTTGTCAAATATTTGTAAAATTCAAGGATTATAACTTCATTGATTTTTGCTTTAAATCTGAATAGCACTGGATTGCATATAGTAGTAATTGGAGGGGTAAATATTAGGTTGGAAAAAATACTAGTAATTGGTCATCCCCAAACTTTGTGTTATTTATAATCATGTATTATTAAAAATTTGAAAAATTAAGATAATTTTTTTATAAAGAATCGCTATATTTTGCTATATTTCTTGGCTGCAAAATTGTTCATTGTGAACCATAGGTTTGGCATGGTAACCAACTTAATTCCTGAAAAAAACCTGCTTAACTTTCCAAATAGTAAACAACAATATCCAAGATTGTTTTCATAATTCAGGTGTAATTTCTGTAAAGAATTATACATTAATGTAGCAAGTTTAGGAATGCTTAAAAAATTATCTCTCTCCCATTCTTGCATCAGAAATGTCACTTTATAAATGTATCAGGGTTTCTACTGTAGTCTTATCTTTAATATACATAATAACTGAATATTATAGATAAATATTGTAAAACATGATTCTCCAACAAACAAATATCACATTTTTATAAAACTTTTTAAAGCTTCTACTCATAAAGGAATTTAATCTCACTAATATTCGAATTACCAATATTCGAATTTATAAAAGAAATACATACAAAGGGCAAAGTGGGGCACGGGACGTAAAAGGATATATTCATCCCGTCATCATCGAATGTATAGCAACAACAAATGGCACCAGAAAATAGTATTATTTCACTTCCTCATTACATTTGACTTTAATCCAATAATTGCATAACACCACTTTTTCAATATTGCGAATGTCCGAGGCAAGAACCGAAAACACGTGCGCCTTTGAGAGACGAGATACTGCAGCACTAAATATTTTGGTGCATAGTGTATTTTAAAAGGAAGGTGCTTAAAAATTAATCATTGTCGGCAAAATACAATTCTTTATCACTTGCGTGTGTCTTCGCCGAATTCGGAAAGTTCTTATCTCGACTATATCGTAAAATTTGACAGAACAAACGTTAAATACTCGTAAAAATCAACGATTTTGGTTATCAGCGACCTTGGCACCATGACGAACGATATACAAATATTGTCATTTTGTAGAAAATATATCATATATGGAAAGAGAAAAACTGATGGATCGTACGAATTTTCAGTAAAAATTCGGAAGGGAAAAATTGTCCTTTCAGTAAAGGTTTTGCTTGGTTTAATAAAGGTTTTCATTTAGTAATTTGGAAATGAAACAATTAAAAACTCAGTAATTTCATATACTTAACACTTTGCTGACCGGTGACGAGTTAACTCGTCTTTTCATGTCCAAACGTTGTTGACCGGTGACGAGTTAACTCGTCATTGCACTTGCATTATATGTTTCAATTTATAACACCGAGGGCGATATAGAACATTGCAAAAACTTGGCGTATCGTGTTTAGTCTTGTCCGCTCTATAACAGAAAAATTACTTTTCCTAGTATTTACATTTTTATTAGAATTTTAGTAAAATTCCAAAAATTTCAACCATAACGGAACGTATCGGCGAAGAACTTTTTGATGTTGCAATTCAACAAAATTCATTGGAGTTTTTTTAGAACGTTTTACTTTCATATTCAATTACAAAAAAGTAGACCATTGCCGGTCACCAAAGTGTTAAGAGCCTCGTCGATATATATTAGCGCCTTGTTTTTAATGTTTATATCAAAATGTATATACAATTCCCTACGATGCGATACAAAATCATGAAAATATATGCAGATTTTAAAGTCATTTCATAAATCTTTCTTATACTCTTCGATTTCGCGCAAATATTTCACAAATTTTGATGTTTGCTTTAGTATCGCAGCTAAAGATACAAAGCCATGACTGATTGCTATATCTTCCTAATTCCTTAAAAAAATTATATTACATTGCCATGATTTCAAATAAAGAAAAAAATTCTCATAGTAACCTCTTTCAAGATTTTTCAACATTTGTAAAAAAATTAAATTTAGAAAATTCTGAAAAACATTCTTTAATTTTTTTAATTACTTCAAAGTTAATTTTCTTTTAGATGTCATAAATCAAACTTTTAAAAGTTTAGGAAAGCGAATAAATGTTTCTAGTTAGAATTTGTTCGCTATTGTTAAAACATTGAAAATAGAAAACCCTGATATAGTAAAACATTTAAAAAGAAGTTATCTTAGAATCAAAATATAAATCAGATACTAAATTCAGAAAAAAATTGGTGATAATTCATACAACTATAAAACTATCAAATTACAGTTTAAAGAATAATAAAATATTATGAAATAGGATAAAGGATAATTCAATATAATACAAGATATTACAGTTTTTTATAACCATTTCCTTACATTTTTGAATTGCAATTTAAGCTTTGATCAATAACGGTGTTGTAAGTAAATTTCAACATTTTTATTTATTTATTTTTGAATATTAAATGGCATGACTTATTTGGAGATTTTGGCTCATTTATTTAACGAATTACAGAGCGGAAAAGTAAATAGATAGTTAATATTATAATATACTAGTTTAAAAATGTACTAAATAGAATATTTAACCAATTTCATTTAATTGTAAGCATTAAAAACTGGAAAACAATACGATAGCTTATTTTTTTTAAAATCTACATTGTCTCATAAAACTAACAATTTCTTACTGACTTTACTTATTTTAAGTCAGAATTTTATGAGTTATTAAAATGAAGACAATTCATAATATGTATGTGAGAAAATTAAAATTATTCACATCACAGATTTGCAATGTTATCACGAACAATTCGAAAAATTGATATTTTGTATCGACAGAATGAATTCAAGTATTCCATTCCAAACAGATTTATCAAGAAAATCGACATAGAAAATGCCACTCATGATTAGGCATTTTTTTAAGACTGACTTTTTCTCCCACACAAGTATGTTTTTAAATAAGTTTTATAAGATGAAGTTATAATCTTTCTTTCAATCTTGGATGAAATTGACGCACTGAAGTTCCCATCTTTATCATTTTCTTTCTAAGGTTAGCGAAACAGGAAGAAAAAAAAACTTAAGAAATGCGATTAGCTCTGGTAATTTTTCCAATCTTATCAGATATCTATTTAGATGCTGAGAGAGAATCTCGAATCCATACATAAGTAATCTCAGCTTATCCCTGATATATAATCTTCAAGGATTTTATTACAGATAATTATTTTTCCGACTACATACGTAAGCTATCATACAATGCGTTGAATTCTACACGAAAAATATTTTTTTTTATCTATTTTTGTTCCCCCAAGATCGCAAAATATATATATATCGCGTTTTCTACCTGATAATGTAAAATACATCTTGGAATTGAATTTGTGTATATGAATCTATACATAATATAAAATGAAGCCTCCTGAAAGCGTCTATATGTTGGAACCGCAAACACTCGGATATTGGAGATATTTATATCATTTTGTAAATCATTTATTTGGGAATTTTTTAGTACATTAAAATCACATCAAAATAAAAAGGCAGAGTTTTATAATTGCGATTTTAACTTATCCGCGGATGCGGAAAAACCTCAAACTGAGCATCTGCAAATAGCAAGAGCTGTGGTATGCATATGCGATACATTTGTTTATGTCTGATTTTAAACAGCGATTCAAATCTCATTAGGCCCAAAAGAAGGAAATCCAACCACGAAATGATCGCCTGTGTTTTGTCTACGGACCTATCATATTTTTACCTTTGTAGCAGTCTAAATATTTCTGGATGTGTATTATAAAAAATTGTTTTATGTAGCTATTTTTGATAATTTCTAAATATATTTTTTATGTTTGTTTGATGTTGCATAATATGCCCATGTCATATCGGGTGGAGGCTAGATTTAAGTTTAAAGCTAATTTTTCTTTTTGAATGCTATTCCACGGGCAACGCCGTGCGGGTACTGCTAGTATATAGTAGCTATAAAATGGGACGAGTAAGGATTTGATTGGTTTATTTACTAGATTGGCGAGATTTTTTGGCGCAAAAGCCAGATTTGGCAATATAGCGCCAGGAAAAAGATTAATGGCATTAGACGCGCTGTTCTTTCTTCAAACTATAAAAATGCTAAAATGTTTCAGCTATATCGATTTCCAAGAAGAGATACAGAACCAATATGCTTACTCTATTATGTTTATTAAGCGAAAATGCTAAACCTGAAACACATCATTATGTGGCAACCGCTGGTTGTTATTCTTGCATTTTATTTTGAAACTGATTTTACATCATCATCATTCTAAGATCTCAGACAAAATAAGATAATCAGATCTCTCGAATTTTGATATCGAAGGCTGGCAAATTACTCAAGGATTTGAAACACTTTATGATAAAATAAGAAGTGATTTTTTTTAAAAAAAAATGAACATTATATTCAGTGTCTTGATATTTCGAACACAAAGGAGGTAAAGAAAACGAACGGTTTTGCGTAAAAGGCACAGTATGAAGAGGTAGAGTTACAGTAGCTAAAAAGATAAATTATATCATACTTCAATTGTAACAGTTAACTGAGAAGATGATTATAATTCTATGACAAGTGTATTGAATCAAGTTCGTGAATCGGGGATTGATGGCAAAGGTGAAATATGACACCTTTTCCCGAACAATGAGACATATGGTGTACTTGATACCTTCTTAGATTTCAGGGGAAACAACCATACATTTGTTTTTATAAAGTAAGAAAACCTAAAGTTTTTTTTTAAAAAAAACAGTAAATCTAAAGGAATTAGCCGGCTTCAAGGAAAATTTTTCAAAACGCACGCCATATTCGAGAAAATATTTAGTAAACCGAAGTATAAACAAATACAAAAAATACCACTTAGGTCAACAAAGAAAATTTTATTTTAATTTCATTTTATTAAATAATTACAAATAATATAAATATGTATATATATATATATGATACCGGGTGTCCAAAAAGTTCCCGTACTCCAAATTTAAAAAATTATTTTCCATGATTTTTTTTTCAGGTATATTAAATTTTGCCATACGAGTAATGAAAGCATGGACATGGTTGAAGCTTTTTTCGACGATCGACTTATCTCAAAAAATCTTTGGTCACCTCGATCCCCTGATCTGACCATCCCGGGACTTTTTTCTCTGGGGATATTTAAAGGACAAAATTTATGAAGATGATCCTCAAACAATAGATGATTTGAAAATCGCAATCACCCAAAGGATACAAGAAATCACTCCTAGCATGTTAAAACGCGTTTCGAAAAACATGGTCAAAACGAGTTCAGCTTTGTCTCCAAGAAAGGGGTGGACATTTTGAACAATTATGTTAAATGTAAGTTCAGTATTTTTTCTCTTAGTTATGTTAAAAGTGCTTTTTATCATTGGCATAAAAATAATTACTTTTAAACCTATTGTTTTTGTAAAATAAATTCACAAATCATCAGTACGGGAACTTTTTGAACACCCTGTAGAATCGCAATATTAAGTGACAAAATAGAAAGCGAATTTTCTCGCAATTTTCCCATTCTTCTCGACACTTAGTTCAATCGTAACCCATTCGCTGCCAACCACGAATATGCTCGTGTTTGGTAGGGTGTTACCCATTGATAGCACGAATATACTCGTGATAATTTCAATATATTATAATGTACAACTTGTCAAACTTGCTAACTTTTTACGGCCACAAACATAAATATCCAAGCGTAAAAACTTTAAAAAAAAGCTCAAATATATTGTTTTTACAAAAATTCTACTTCAATTAACCCATTCACTGCCAAGCTTAAATTGTATGAGGTTATTCCTATTGTCAACTACGACTATACTCGTGTTTGATTTTTATACATGTAAATGATTATTTATGACAAAATATGTGTATTTATTTTGAAATAATAAAACTTGGATAAACAATAACACTCAAAACAGAAATGGCAATAGGAAAAACCTCATACAATTTAGGCTTGACAGCGAATGGGTTAAGGTTAGGTAGGAGAAGACCAACAATTGATGACAAAGATTTTGAGGAGAGAAATCGGAATTGAACCTAAAACTTAAAATTACTTCAATTTTATTTTTTTGAGAAAAATTCCCTATTCTAGCCACAACTGCGAAGCACTCTCAAAAATCATTTGGATAAAAGGTATACAAAAAATTTCAAAAATTTATCAAAAAAATTATTCATTTTCGTAAGGACTGAATTAGCATTTTTCACCTTCACGTGAAAAATATTGAAGTTCTAGCATTTTAACCCTTTGCGGTCCGATGTCGAGTGTGTCTCGACATTCAGGACTGTGCATCATTTTAATGTTTTATTTATTTATTTTCCAAATTTAATTGTTAAAAACGTCTACATAATGGTAGAGAGATGTAGATTAATTTTTCAAAGAAATTAGACTTAAAAGAATTATATTTATTTTTCATAGCAACAAACAAATCTTTGTATTAGGTGAATAATTTTGCATCGAATTATTTTTCGGACTGCAAATGCTTAACGATTGAACTAGTGCTTGTTGATTTCAATTTTCATTACAAACTACTAAAACTCTATTAAATGTATTAAAATTTAATTAATGGATTGATATTTCAAAAAACTGTATTAACATCAAGTGTCATCCACTATAAGTTTTAAAAAAATGTGTTTGAACTTAAATTGCAGAACAAAAAATATTTTATTAGCAATTGAAATTTTGAACAAGATATATAATTATATATAGAGAAAATGTGGACAAATAGTAAAAATAGAATAAAAAGAAGTCAATTTCATAACAGGTTATATAATTTAAATGATATTTTATTATTTCATTAAATTAAATGTTCAAATTTCCAATCGTAAATAAAATGCTTTTTATTCATCCACTCAAATTTAAATACATTTATTTAAACTTGTAGCGGTTGTTGTAAACTTATATTATCCTGTAGGTTAAAATAAGTTATATCGTAAGTTTATTTCATGAAATTATGAATTAATTATTTCATTAAATTAAAATTATTTATCCATTAAATAATTATATCTTTATTAAATTTAATTATTCATTAAATTATTATTAATTATTAATTAAATTATTATTATTAATAATAATAATTAAAATTATTTATTCATTTAATAATTATGTATTAAATTAAATTAATTATTAATTAAATTATTATTATTAATAATTAAATTAATTATTAATTTAATTAAATTACTTATTAATTAAATTAATTATTAATTAATTAAATTAAATTAATTATTAATTAAATTATTATTATTAATTAAATTAAATTAACTATTAAATTATTATTATCAATTAAATTAATTATTAATTAAATTTAATTATTAATTAAATTATTATTATTAATTAAATTTAATTATTAAGTAAATTATTATCATTAATTACATTACATTAATTATTAATTAAATTATTATTTATTCATTAAATAATTTTTTAAATTAAATTTATTATTCATTAAATAATATATTTTATTATTAATTAATTATTTATTTCATTAAATTAAAATCAGTTATAAGTTTATTTCATTAAGTTTTTTTTTACATACTTATTGAATATTGAGTGATCTAAAAAGATAAAGTGCATATATTATTAAAGAGCAGAATCCGTAAATCGTGAGCCTATACAGCAACTTTTCAATTAATAGGACCTTAAATTAAAAACATGATCTCGAGGTTGTCTACATCATGAAAATATTTCTACTAAAGCGATGTAAACACGCGTCTATTTTCAGAAACACTCACTTCCCATTTCTGCGCCGACTGTCATACAATCTCGGCAAATATTTTCCCTTTGCACTTAAATTCTAGCCGACAGATTAAGTGCGTTCTGATTAATTTGAGTCGCGAAACTTCCGCGTAAAGCTTTCGCTGAATCTCAAGAATAAGGATGAAGCATTTTAATTCGATGCAGTAGAAAACAGGATGCCGAAAAAAGACACTCAGCTTCTTGCGAGTTTTTATTTTGAAGACTCGTTTTATTGAAATCGCAGCATATTCTGGATTTTTCATCAAAATAACTTCCGTTTAAGATGATGGATTATTTCTGGATGGATCTTTTAATTTTTTCCCCTTCTGTTTTTCTTTCAAAAGAAGTTTAGTTTTCTAGATCCTGCATTTGCATTAAAATTATTTCTTTGATATCAAAAGTGTTTACATACAACTAATACAACATATGAGGAAATAACTTAGAATGGAAATTTTTATAGAAATAAACCTTTTTTTGCCGATGCATAGATGATATGATAGAAGCATATGATTTTAAATTAATTAGATGTCATGAACTGAGAAAGGGCCATCCTGAATTTCGTAAATTTGCTTCAGATTTTATGTACAGTAAATAAATTTAAAAATATATCTTTTTTTTTCAATTCCTACAATTAGTTCACACTCTCCCTATATTATATATATATATATATAATATATATATATATATAATATATATATATATATATATATATATATATATATATTCAAATTTTCAATCGTAAATAAAATGCTTTTTATTCATCCACTCAAATTGAAATAAATTTATTTAAACTTGTAGGGGTTGTTGTAAACTTATTTTAACTTGTAGGTTAAATTTAATTAATTTTTGATACCTTAAATAGAATTTTAGTAGTTTGTAATGGAAATTGAAATCAATAGGCAGTAGCTCAATCGGTAAAATGCAAGTATTTCAGTATTTTTCACGTGAAGGTGAAGAATGCTAACTCAATTCTTTCCATTTTTGATAAATTATTTATATTAATTGAATTAATAAAAAGTAGCGAAAATAAAAATTTTCTTTGTTGACCCCAATAGGATTTGACAATTTTTTTTATACTTGTTTGTTCCTCAGATCTTGAATGATGATAAATATTACTTGATATAAGGTTAAATGGCAGTAACTTCAATTTAGTTTAATTATATAAACGAACAGTTTGGACATCATATAATGATATTATATAAATTAAATACGATATTTTCCCTTTTTTTGACAAAAATTCGAAAATAAGGTAAAACCGGTTTTTTGGAAATGCTGAATTCGACAACCGTTTTTTCAAAAATTCCGAACTTGGTTTAAAAACAAAGAAACTTAGTTTTAAATAGCGTAATAACCCTATTTAATTTAAGATTTAAATACTAAAAATTCAATAATTAGATGCACGTGTCAGAGACGTCATTATAAGAGCAAGAGGTTCACAGTTGAAGATCTCATGGATTATCGAGCCCATTTTCCCTTAAGTGAGACGAATGTTTGGTTTATAAATAAATAAAATATTAATACGGAAAAAATATATGAAATTAGTCTCCTTAGTGAATTGAATTTTAATATTAATACCGATGCCTGAACAAGGTCTATATACGTGTTTGAAACAGGATTGTGTATTTCACGCTTAGACATATGGGAAACAATCTTTCATACATTGAATTTTTAAAAAAACTTACAACTATGACTAACATAAATATTTCAATGAAATTTGTATAAAAAATGCTTAAAAGGAATGGCAATTTTAAAAAAATTACAATGAATATTAATTTGCTTACCTATAAACAAAAAATTGTACATCAAAAAAATTAAATTTGTATTTAAAATGAAATATTTCAAATATTAAAAAAAATAATTTCAATAATAACGACACTGAAATTTTTTTAAAAACTTCTGCATTTGAATTCATGAACTTGATTTCTGATCTTTGAACTTTAATCTATGGGTCTTACGCATAAAAAGTAGTAAAAAGTGACAAAAATAGTTTTAATTTGGTGTCATGACGTTGATTTTTCAATACGCAGCCAAGATTAAACTCCCATGATATGATAATCATTTCCCATCTTTTCCCCTTATCATGTCAATACTATTATCTTGATAAATAGAGACAAGTTGCGAATTTTTAACGAAACAATTTAATATTTAAGGCGCTAATTCAACCATGACAATTAATTATCAAAAAATATCAATTTTACTTTTATAACATCTCCCTCCTTCAGAAAAATGAATGCGTCAAACTTTAAAAGAACAAATTATCATACATTATTTAAGAATTATTTGAGCTGTTACTTTATTTTTGCTTGACATATTATTATAATTTTACAAAGTTAAAACCCACGCAGTTTTTCCATAAAATTACTGTTGTTATAAGCATAGATAAGCACGATGAAAATATTTATAGAAATAATAAAGTCGGGTAAAAGAATAGTGTTAACATACCGGATTTAATTACCAAACTCAAAAAAAAAGTTTTGTTTTAGTTTCACTAAGTCACTGCCCATTTTGCCACACCATAATATACTCTGCTATCAAAATAAGTGCTACAGAAGAAAAACAAAATCATATCCATAAGGATTGTTTCGACATAGCCACAACAAACACCAATAATAAAGATAACACCAATTGCCATTAGCGAATCCTTTATTAATTCATAAAATATAATCCATAAAACGATAAAGATTGCTGAAATGACGAAAGAACTGCAGATTTTCTACCAAGTTTAACATGTTGATGACGGTATGTCCTGACGAAAGTTCACAGAACCATATCGACGCTATCCCATATTTTAACGGTTTAAAACTAATAAAAAAAATGCAGATGGCTGATTATTTTTTTCTTATTAGACTAAATAACTTCATTTATTAATAAATACTTGCAGATCTTTTTTTAAAATGTGCAACAAATTCCTGTCAATAACAATATGAGACCTTACATACGTTAGCGTCGGCTGTTTTAACCAGTTATGTTTCTTCAAAATATAAAATAAATTTCATCATAGAAATATGTTATTTAAGGACACCGATACATAATATTCGCGTCATTTTCCAAACTTTTTTTACCAACTACACAATAAATTATTAGGCTATATATTCATTTTTATTTTTGTTCCGTACAAAATGTATGGCACTTTTTCTTTATTACGCTCGTAGATAGAAGAAGAGGAAAAAAGTCATGAGACCTTCATTTACAGTAAGTAAAAATTAAAAAAAAAAAAAGAATTACAAGTATTTTAATGTGTGATACTGGGTTGAAATCTACTTGAATGCGGCCCTTCCCATCGCCAAGGATGCCAACAATGCCAAAGTAAAAGGTGCGCAACTTAATAAGGCAAGAAATTAGTAAACAAATCAGTAACAGGGTTGTTAGGAAAAATTTGTGTGGATTACCATTTGGGCGACAAACTCAAAAGGCCCATTAAAGTAGGTTTCAACTTGATAATGCAGCTATTAAATTCAGCAATCATATCATTTTGCCTCACATGGAATTAAAAGATGTAGCATTCACATCTACGGCTACATTAATGATTTTTTTATATATAAATTCACTATATCAAAGCTTAAACAGGATTTTAGCGTTATTTATGTTACTAAAAATAATGCAATGAATTAATAAAGTATATAAATTTCTTTTTAAAACTGCAGTCTACTAAAAACTTCCAATATTTTAATAGACTTGAACCGAGTACTGGCCACACTTGCTGAGGACAAATTAATTGACGAATTCTTCAGTAGCCAATCGAAAAAATTCAGAATTGTTTTTAAAGAGATCTTATGTCGAGTTTTAAAAAGGAAAGAAGAATGAATGATGAAATCTACTGCAATATCGTCGCGGTTTCAAAATAGGAAGTGATCTCAACAAAATCCAACGTGCTACTGGCTTTCTAACCTTGATAGTCAAATTTATATTTTCAAGATGGATTTGTACCTTATGAATTAAAGCAAGATTTCAGGACTATTTATTGTTATTTGAGAATTAAGAAGAGTTATTTTTGGACAATTATGGAGAATATATTCTAAAATTCCAGTCGTTCAGAAAACTTCGATTACAATTAATATAAAAGAACCTATTTACAGTGAAACAAATTCGATAAACATCTTATTGCATTTTTAACAATCGTATACAAAACACAAATCGTATTCACAAATAATTAGCTATATTAACCTGTAATAAAATAAATTCAGGATATCTGTCTTTATTTAATAAAATAAAACTTTTTTTAAAGTTCTAAGATATTAAGGGCAATTAATTTAATTAGACTATAGCTCTATTTGTTATTTTTTCCCATTCCGAATTCGTTGCAAACAGACTTCTTAATTTTCAACCAAGGGCAGATGTTGGAAATAGCATATGAGCGGCATTTCAAACACACGCCTCATTACAAAAATAAATTAATAAATAAAAAAAGAAAGAAAGAATATAAGATGCTCGATGTTGATTTAATAAACATCATTCCCATATCCAAGACAGATCTTCTGGAGAAATCAAATTTCGGACACGGAGACAGCCGGTCCCATAATCAAGACTTTACCAATAGGTCATCCAAGTCTTGGGTCCTTTCCTCCAATTTTCCAAAGTATATAGGCGAGAAAACGTTAGAATCCAACGAATTTAATATACTATAGGTTGGCAAAAGCAATAGGCATTCTGTGGATTCTAGTTTCGAATTTGCGATCTTCCGGTTTTGAAGCCGAAATTCTACAAAGTTCTTTAATAAGAAAGATAAACTATTCAGTATCGATTTATTACTAAGCAAAGGAGGCAGAGGAAATACATCTGGAATTTTAATTTTCTAATTGAACACATTGCCAACATACAGGTATCTAAAAGTTATAAAATTAGCGAACGTTCCTCTCTAAGTTATAGTTACATTTGATATTTTGCTCATACATACCCCAAATGGGCTTAGGTTGTAGAAAACTATTTGGTTGAAAATAAACATTTTCTACATCAAAAGCTTATGGAATTTTTTTAACTGATAGATTTCAATAAATAAACGTGAAGATACTGATTTTTTATGGTCAACTTTTCCCAATACGAACATAAAAAGTATATAAGGGCTGAATTTAAAATGTTAGTCTATACTCGTAAGCAATTACTGTAATTTAACAATAATTCGACAGACTCAAATCCACCTTTGCATGAAATTAAACTTATCAATATTTAAAAGATTAGCAATGCTTCGATATTATTTAACCAAAAAGTAGTATAGCTAACCTAAATAAAGTTTTCAAGAGAGAAAAAGACATCCCCCTCCTCAGTTTCAGATGCAAAGCAAAAAGAAAAAGATGAACAGTACAGATGTTTTTCAGCTGAAGGTCGGGTTTAATTATCGCCAAAATATTACAAGTGCTGCCGTCATAATAACACAAGTTGAGAACGTTCCTTGTTCTAAAGAAATGAATTCCCATGTATTTGTTTTTTTCCTTGGAAAATTAGGAATGTAAATAGTCCATCAAGTATGTTGAATTCCTTTTTAAAGTTATAACAAACTTTATAAAACATGGTTCTTATAAATATTGCTGTCATAAAAATGATGTATATAGTTGAACCGAAAATAAAACAGAAGTTTAAAGTATGCATCAATTTCAGATCGTTATACCAGCGAAGATACGATCGCGAAATGACTGTTCAAAAAATATTTTGAATTGAAACAAATAATTTTAGTTAAATTTTACAAAAAAAAAATGAAGTCACTACGTCAGAATTAGCAAACGATAAACTATATTTTGGCTTCCATCGTAAGAGTTTACGAAATTATTATCGGCTCATTTTGCTTTTTTTTATAAATTAAAAATTATTTTCAAAAAATTTTCATAATAAGAAAATAAAACCGCTACTCTTTTGGAAATAAAATGTTGAAGTACGCACAACAGAGATGGTTCAACTAAGATTTGGGACCTAAATGAAGTCGATAAAAATTTGGAATCAAATCCCCCCCCCTTTCCAACTTATTCAATGCATGCATGTGCGTAAAATTAAATCCGAAAAATATCTGTATTCAACACATTAATAAAATATTCATACAGCTACAATAAGTTAAAATTTACTTTCTTATTCATCATGAATGTTTGATATTTTTTATGTATTAGTACATTTGAGCAGATGATGTTAATAAAGTGTGAAAAAATCGTTCCCGACAAAAAGCCGCCAAGGTAATTAAATAAACCTCAACAAAAGAAAACAAAAAGATTCTTAATTGAACTCCAGGCTTAATTACCGCCAAAATATTATATGTACTGTAATCATAATAGTTCAACCAGACAAAATATTATTTTATTTCAGCATTACAGATAACTCACCATTCCCGTCTAAATTTAGAGCTTAAGTTCTGTATTTGAATCCAAAACTTTTAAAGTTATTCTTATATAAATTTTCTCCAAATTATAAAGTATTTTAGATATAATCAATAAAATATAACTACTCTCAAATTTATATTTAAAAAAAATATGGTCGAAATCATTTTATGACAGCTTTGAGAAAACCAAACATTCCTTCTGAAGCACTTAAAAACAGCAAAACTCAAAAGTTCAAAACACTTAAACAGAGAACTCAGGGGGAAAAAAATCGCACGTTTTCAGATACTTAATATTTACAAAAAAAGATAGAACAACGGAAATTATATGCAGCAATTGAAGACAGATATTCAGCAATTTTACTTCAAAAATGTTCCACTCACCTCGAAGTTGGAAAATGACAAAACTTCATATAACATCTCTTTAAATTCGGAGACCTGGCAAGTTGTTTCACATGTGGTTTTTTATCACTTAAACCCGACCACACTACCGCGAGCACCACAACAACACAGCATGCCGCCATTTGAAGTTAAAAGTACAATACACGATTAATTTCATAGCGCCATCTATATTTCAAAAAAGAAGGTATTGTTTATTTGAAACTTGAAGATACGATTGGCAATGCATTACATTACTGTTTATTTAAGAGTGTGATAAAGCACTTTTGTTTGAGTTCTTTATAATTTTTCTGTTGATTTCTGTATTACAGAAACTTCTAACTACGTCAAAAGAGAATTGTTTATTATTTACTTTGCAAATAATTCTGCGGAAAGGAACGATAAAATATTTATGTTTATTCTGTACTTCACGAAACATGATCTACTTTCTTCTGGATTTAATGATGAAAGAAATGTAAATACTGCATTAATAAAATACATGTGAGTATAATATTTTATTGTATTGCTTTTAAGTATAACATTTTTATTAAAGCAGATATTTTATTTTTATACACATTATAAGAAGATGAAATTATAAAATAAATAAATGAATGAATGAAAAGAATATATACATGCAATGATGTATTGCTACATTTTATTCACTCAGAAGATTTTAACAAAATTTTAGAAAAAAAATCTTTGCATTTTTTTTATTTTACATTATCGGACACGATTTTATTTATTTATCTTTTTTTAATGAGTATAATTATTATTTCTTTACATTTTTGTATATAGGTTAAATTAACTTATTTTTAAAGTAAGTTTTTTTTTTCTAAGAAACCACAGCGAAATTCCGATTTCGTATTTTTTAGTGATTAAATTTGTAATTCAAACGATTTTATTGGTTAAATTGTTTTCTGACACTGACATCTAAACTTTTAAAGTAAACACAATTATAACATTTGAAATAAAACTTTAAAATTTTCTTTTTTAAACTTTTATTTATGTTTCCATAAATTTCATAGAAAAAATGTTGAATGCTAATGCTTAATAATCGATTTAATTCATTTTTTTCAAAATTATTACAATTGTTAAACAGAAAAAAAATATTAATTAAAAAAATCCAGTTTGTAAATACGAATATTTATACAAAATTCTTCACTGTGCAATTTAGAAACTGCAATTTTAAGATGTCATTAAATTTAGAACTAAACAATTTTAACAGTTCTAAAAAAACTTAGTTAAAAAACGATCCTAATAAATACAATGATGTGAAGCAAATCATTTGTAATAAAAACTTTGTATTACTTAATTTGGTTTTCTAAGCGAAAACATTATCTAAAAAGTATTCTTTGCTACACAAAAATAATTATGAGATGATTCTTCAAATTTTTGAAAAGAATTTGTTTGTCTTAGTAAGGACTTGGGAGTATATTCATGACACTGATCATTTTGTGGTTTTATAGGCATAAAAGGACTCTATTTTTTTCTGATAGGTGGTTTGAAATACTTTGGTATTTTGGTTTAAGAGATGAGTCTGTTCATGGCATAGTATGAGTCGAAATTTAAGTAAATAGTATCAGTCGAAGTTTAAATCAATTATTTTCTTTCACTTCATTATTCAATAAGCACATTGTTGACCTTGGCCACCAGGAAGCGCAAAAAAAAAAAAAAGTAGAGAGATAGTACGAAAGCAGATGTTAATGAGGAGCAAGATTTGACAGCTGAGTTAACCCTTCGTTGCATAATGAATAAATTTCCGTCATAGCATTTAGTGAACAAGGAATTGTACTCAAAGCAGGTGTAGTGTAAATTAATTGTTGCTCGCAACTTTTTTCATGACTATTGCTTAATAAGGAACGTTGCTGCCAAAAAAAAAAAAAAAAATCACATTCATTACCGCGGGTTTGAAATTGTCATTCCGCTGTTTGTTTTGGTTGGAAGAAACATGCGATTTCTTGAATATTACTTTATAACTAATCTGAGTTTTTTGTTCTGCTAATAAAAGCGATAATGAGTTGATAAATTTAGAAGAAAGGGACATTGAAGAATTTGTACTGAACTTAAAATGTAAATTTGCATGATGATGGATATTTCCATCATACTGTTTTTAAATATTTTATATTATATATTTATTATGGAATTTTTAAAGCATTTTCCTTGTAATCTACAGCATGAATTATATAACCTTGATTTACTTCACAAAGAAAAGAAAAGAAATCATGCAAAGAAGGGTTAAAGTATTAGTGACAACAATTGTTTTATGTATGGAGTAATCATAATCTAGTCTTGTTAATTCATTTTATGGATTTGGGAATATATATAATCTGCCACTCATTAACTTAAAATTGTAATAAAAATCATTATTTTAATACATTGTTTATTACCAAGGATTCAGATTTTTAAAAAAGGACATCTTTTGTAGTTAGCTTTAAAACATTGTTGATGAGAAAATGCTTTTATTTTTTTTATTGTGTGGTATGGGATTCTTTCTAAAATTTAATTAAAAAAATCGAAAAACTCCATTTATTGTTCACTATCAACAACTTATGATTATAAACGATGCTACTTAACATATCCCGTCATTAATGCGTTAAATCAAACATGCATCTTAATTAAGCATAAGTTTGCATACCATAGTCCTTTTTATGACATGCACAGAACTGTTACTAAATAATACAGTTCTCGAAAAAATAAGAATTAATTTTAATCTTTTCTATACAATTTCTTTAATTTCTGTATATTCATCTCGGAAATGATTAGTAAATTTTAATATTTCAAATTTGAAATAAACAGAGAGTTTAGATAACTGTTTATATAAAATAACTTAAAATTATTTTTAATAATATAGAGAACCACAAAATATGATTTGCGGAAATTCCTTAACTCAAATCAAAGCAGTTCCCATAATAGGAATTTGAGAAGCCAGACGTATAATGTGATTTTATTCGTCTCTAGCCGTCATTAGTGATTTATCAAGTGTAAATTACGTCAATGGGTTAATTTTTTTGCTTCTGTATAAGAAATAGTTATGAAAATTTGTAAACTCTGTTAGATTTTACTAATATGGAATGACCTATGAATACTACGACTGCTGACCAAGGCACTTACACCTTGCTCTCCGTCGTTATACCATTGAATCGCATGAGGGTGAGTAGCGGTCCTATTAACTATGCTGGTTCTCGTTTCGGGATTGTGTCACTTGCGCTCAGTCTCATTTGCACTAACTCATTAGAGGGTGTCATTTGTGCTCACATTGTAGATTTACTGGGATTTAATTACCTTTGGCAGGAAAACTTAGCGTGTATCTAGAGGGGCTATAGAGAATGCTCGTTTCTCGCATTGATAAGATTAAGTGAGATAATTAAGGGTCCTTTTCTTCGAAATATTCGCCTTTTTTCTCACGGTAAAACTGATACATTTTCTTTAAGAACGTTAGGAACATTTTTGACAGTTTATTTTAGATTAGGGGTTAGATTAAATTTAGAGGGAAAACGGAGAGCGAAAAAATATATTAATCAAGATTATAGAATAAATCGAACAGTAGAAATATATTCTTTTGACAAGGACTTAAAGGCCTTATAACTCTTGCTAATATAACAAAACTTGTAAAATTATTTTAAAGCAATGAATAATGGAACTTTACATTCACAGATAAAAGTTATAATGTGGTACCCTTTTTAAGGCTTGAGCGCAAATGACACTCTCTAATGAGTTAGCGCTAATGAGACTGAGCACAAGTGACTCATCTGGGGGGAGGGAGCTATCTATCATTACAACAATGATGAGGATAATTATGCTAATGAGAGAGCGTCGGACGCATGAACGATGCATGGACCTGAAATGACCATTTTATAATTGAAAAAGTTATTGTGTTACTTACTGCTCATGGTAATCTAGTCTTCAAATAGAAGACAAGGCCAGGTTAGTTCGAAGCTATTGTTTATTGCCTTATATTTCTTTTTTTTATTCCCCCCCCCCCCCTCTAATGTAATGCTACTTTCGGGAAAAAGTCAGAATAAGACCTCAAATAAGCAATGCTAGCGCAGAATTAAACAGAGGAAAAGACTCCAAATTTTAATCGATCCTGCATTCAAATAGCAAACACGCATTAATTTATGAAGATGTTGTTACTATAATAGAATAAAAAGTATTTAAATGAGGAAGAAAATACTGATGGCATTGCATTAACAATACGAAAGCTTTTTTTAAATCTTTATTGGAAACATTTCATAGGTGGTTCAGTATGAGACATTTGTGGAAATTCAAGACTATTCTTAAAACATCTGAATTATTTCAATATCAAAGTCTTATTTAAGTAATTAACTAATAATTCCATCCGTGTGTTTTCCGATGAAAAGTACCCTCTTGCGTGTCGATTTAAGACCACTGGAAAGCATAAGCGCACCAGTAGATAAGATTGAGAATGAAGAAAGAGAAAGGAAAGAAGAATCTGGAAAATCTGTCAATTGCCAAGGCTACGTCTAAGTCACAACACGTGTTGGGGGTTCTAGGTGGTGAACTGAAACTGTTGGCTCGAAAAGTGACGCCATTCTTTCGCTGAAGCAGTAGCTGAAATATAAAAAGCAATCATTATAAATGGCAATTTTTATCATTAAATAAGTTACAACAGGATTAAATAATGCAAAGTATAATATGTTACATATATTTGAATTTGAATCAGAATTAACTATAATTCTGTTATTAGCTTAATTTTCTTATTTTTAATAGTTAGATCAATGAAACTTGTAAAATTAATTGAAAATGAAGAATGCTTTAGAGTTATATGGAATAGATAAGTAACGTGGATTAGATAGAATTCGTGAAGGGAGGAAAAAAATCCGTAGATAGAAATAATCTTTTTATGTCATCTATTAGAACACTTCCACAACTCCTACTGAATATAATCAAGGTCGGATTATTAAATAGGCAAAGTAGGCAACTCCCTAGGAGTCCTACAGCTTGGGACGAGACAAAAAATTTTCTTTTTCGCATTAATTCAAGTTCCGTGGACCAAACACACGTACAGGGGTGGATGGATATTGTGGTTTATTAATGGATGGATATTGTGGTTTATTAATGGATGGATATTGTGGTTTATTAATGGATGGATATTGTGGTTTATTAATGGATGGATATTGTGGTTTATTCGAGTTTGGATGTGCTGCGTCAGATATATCTTTGAAGTAATTATATGTACCTAATAATATGCAATTATTAGACTTTTAATATATTTTAAAATAGTGATAAAAGGATAAAATTTTATAATAAAAATTATGGAAATTTTAAGAGGAGTAATTAAATTTCAATATCGTAAAATGTAATCCGAAAATCCGAAGGGGAAAAATCGACTAAAAGGCAAAAAGGGAGAAATAGGAATAAGAATTTAAAAAAAAATGTTAAAAATTCAGTTTGATATCTTACGATGGGGGAAATCATCGAAGTCTTTTAACTTGGTGTCGCTTGGAGAGGGGTACTTAAAATTGAATAATAAAAGGTTTTGAAACCAACTCACTGAAATAGGCTACATTTTAGTTTTTATTTCAAGATAGTTATGTCTGGGTGGTCTGGATTTGAGAGACTTTCTGCTTCTCAACAACAAGAGAGTATTCTTTAATAGTTTTAACGTCTTTTATTGGCAGAAATTCAGAGTCAGAGCTTACATGTGGTGATTTGGTTCCATCAATGCTTTTCAGATCTTCTGCTGCTGATGGAGAATGAGAAGCTTTATAGACCTGTTTATTATCTGAAGTCAAAATCTGAAAGGGAAATTTTTTATCTGTATTTATATGCTCCTGAATAAGGGTGATTGTTGAGATTTGTTGTCCTTTGGAAGGACAAAGTTTATGCTAGCTGATATGGCATTATTATATATTGAGGCTTAACGGCACCTCCTAACACAAAACTCAACAACAGATAGTAACTATCAGATCTGGGTGTCCCCATTTTCGGTACATATATGCTTGGTCTCACTCGAGGAAAATTGTCACCCTTAACGACAAGCTCAAATTAGTTACCCCTTCGCTTGATCCCTAGAAGACTAGCTGCCAACCGACTTGTGACATAGAAACAAAACTCCCCCGCCTAAAAAATCGCCGCTTACAACCAGTATGTGAGGTTTTTGGCTGTCAATGAGAGGAAAGAACAAGCAGTGCTACCAGAGCTTCTCAAGGCAAACGTCCTTGTTTGCCTTCGAGAAATGAAAGTAGAAAGCAGATGACATAGAGGAAAGTACTGTCTGTCCATAAGGAGATCTCTGGCCGACAGTCGTCCATGTTTACGGCGGGCGTTATAGAAACAGGTTAATTCAGGAAGAGTCCATTTCGCAGAGGTAGAAATTCATTCAAGTTTCTTAAGTTGGCGCGTTTAGCGTCTAATTGGTGGTATTGATATATTGCCTTTAATTTTCGAAAGCAAATTCGAAAAATAATTCACTGGGCTGAAAATCATTTACATACTTGGAATTTTGAAAATGTATATTATCCCTCTTCCTGATTCTTGGTGTATTTGGAGGGGGGGGGGCTCTATAACTTGCGTCATTTATGATGCCAATTTGATGGGAGATATATTGTTTATTCTTTGTTCTTCCTTTACTGCTTTCGTTTATTAAAATAGTTTTCTTACACAAAGTTCTCTGTAATATTTAATGAAACTCTGCAATATTTTAATCTTTGTCTGTTCATTTTGATTATTAGATATTTCGGAATATGTGGTTATAAATTGTGAATAACTTAACCCTAATTTTTTTTATTAGATTCCATTCTGGTTAAGAGAAATTTTGAGTTAACAACATTTGTCAGTAATCTTAGGAAGGATTTTAAGAATAATCTGATGTCAAAAGTAAAATGCTCGAAATGGTTACATAAAATAATATAATAAAAACTAAATAAAAGGACTAAATAGGATTTTTAAACAATTTATTCTCATATTTTATGATATTTTACCGCGGAAAAGTTTTTACCTTATCAAGTTCATCGACAGAGTATCCCCTCATAAGCTTACTGCTTCCAGTGTAGCCCATGTAATGGTTGACGACTGCAAACTCCATGAGAGACATGAAAACAAATACGGTGCAAGAGGACATCCAGACATCTATCGCTTTTACGTAGGAAACAGGAGGAAGTGACGATTGAGATTGGGTGTTCTGAGTGGCCAAGGTGAGAAGACTGGTCACACCTAGAGTGACTCTGGCTGGGATAGCCTCTGGTCTAATCCAGAAAGAAATCCAGGACATCACGACAATGAGCGTGGTTGGGACATATGTGTGAAATAGATGATAGCCAAGGCGTCTCTTTAGATTGAAAACAACAGCGAGACATGTAAAGTTACCTGAAAAAAATTATATTATTTTCTTCATGATTAGAGATGATAAGTATTTATATTGTGGGGAATACTTCATAAGCCAGATAACATCTACCATGCACAAGTATACTGTTACTCGTCTACAAATCCTAAGATTGAGAGTTCGGGCATTGGGCAATTCACATCTGCCTTAATGGTGACCCGGATGCGCCTTAGAATCAGCACCCTTCATAACCAACTTCGTACAGCAGTCGTGGCGCCCTCTACCGGCAGCAAGCGTCGTCAGGCGCATTAAATATAACAGCTAACATCACCACCAGCTCACACACACTCGATAGCCATACGCTTGGCGCAATTGTACCGTTCGTATAACCACCGAATGACTGGTGGGAGAGTATGTGGTGAATACTTCATAAGCCAGATAACATCTACAATACACAAGTATACTGTTACTCGTATACAAATCCTAAGATTGAGAGTTCGGGCATTGGGCAATTCACATCTGCCTTAATGGTTGCTGATTCTAATGGCTTTAGAATCAGCAATGGCTGTTCTAATGGCTTTTCTAATGGCTGTTCTAATGGCTTTTCTAATGGCTGATTCTAATGGCTTTAGAATGGTTGCTGATTCTAATGGCTTTAGAATCAGCAACCTTCATAACCAACTTCGTACAGCAGTCGTGGCGCCCTCTACCGGCAGCAAGCGTCGTCAGGCGTATTAAATATAACAGCCAACATCACCACCAGCTCACACACACGCGATAGCCATACGCTTGGCGCAATTGTACCGTTCGTCTAACTACCGAATGACTGGTGGGAGAGTATGTGGTGAATACTTCATAAGTCAGATAACTTCTACGATACACAAATAAACTTTTGTATTGTGGTCAGATATCAAGTTCGGGCTTAGGGCAATTCGCATCTGCCTTAATATTGAATATTAACACCTACTCTTTGATGTTAATACAGTTTTTTTTCAAATATCAATTAATTAATTAATTATTAAAAACTAATTTTCTCCAAAAAAAACTTTATTTCCCAGCCGCCAAATAAGTAACGAATACAGTTTGTTTTCCCCAACGCCAATGAAGTTAGACTTAACATGTTTTCGGCCGAATTTTTTTTAACGATTCAGTTTATTTGCATAATGCTTGATGCTTCTAAAATCAAACATTGTAAATTAATCGGCTTTTCTGATTCATTTTGAAGTACTTCCAAATTAAAATAATACAGAAAATAAAAAATTAGATATTTCTAATCAGTATTGTGAACACGATTTATGTAGAAAAATCACGCAATTTGCGTTGCCACAATTGGCTTTAAATCCTCAAATGGCATTGAAAATTCAACTCTAGTATAATTTTTGATCAATTATTTAGAGTAATTGTAATCTTTAGGCCGGGATAGTCTGGTTGGTATGGCGTTGCATTCCCATCCCTTCGGCTGGGAGTTCGAACACAATGTATACTACAAAGGAGAATGGAAAATTTTCAAGACTAGAATCAAGAATTTTTTTCCCGCTTAATATTGTGACTATGTCATGTTTCTATACATTTTTGTATCAATTGTAATTATTTAATAAAGAGTAACTAAAATAAAAAAAAATTCCTTGTTAACCTAAGTGGGAATTGATTAAAAAAATTATGCGAGAAAATTCTGGGGAAACTTCTTCTCCTGGTCTCTGGCTAAAAAAGTACATCTTTTGCCTGTTAAATAATTCGTCGGTAACTGTAATGTAGACAAGGATAGATAGTCATTATAAAGGATCTGAAACTAATTTTAAAACTTCTGATATCAGGTAATTTTTCTAAAAATAACCCCTCAAAATTTTAAAAATGAGTGAAATTACCAATGATCATGCACTTGGCTACAGCTGTTGATGAAAATGACAAAAAATTGAGTTACCCGTTGAATATTCCAATGTACAATCTTCGGTTGAACTTTCAACAATGTCTAATTGTGGCAGCTCTACATCTTCACTAACAACTAAAGGATCTGATATATTCCACAGGAACATGAGATCATCAGTAGTATGAGACACTGAAATGAAATGTAAAAATATTTTTAAAAAATATCCATGATTTTTTTTATATTCATGATTTTTTTTATATATATTTGATCAAAATCTTTATTTCACTCAGAATCCTCAAGTTTATAGTATCGCAAAGAAATACACAAAATGGTATTGGCTATTGTTGCATAAACAAGTTTTTAGCAAACATGTAAATGGTTTTTTAATACCCTTTAAATAATTTTTTGAGGATTTGCATTTTGTAAAAGATATTTTGACGGAAATGTTTTGTTGACTTTTGCGATGTATTCAAATAACATTACGAATTGTGATTTAGTCACAATAGGTGTTCCAATAATTCAGACCTAAAAAGTCGCGTTCTATTTAGTTTATTCCAAAATTGTCAGCTTCTTATACTATGAAATAGAATTAGAACAAAATGAACAATATCTGAAAATCAATCAGTTTTCAGAAACATTGTTAAAAAGTTACAGTACCTATTTTATAGTTCTGAATCATCTGTAAAACTGATTTAAAAATAAAACGATGTTAGCCTTTTCCAAGATAAGACAAATTTTTATAATTTTATTGCAGAGACTTTACTATAGACCATTTAAGAGTGAATAAAGATACGTTTCTTTCTTTTTCTTTAGAAATTCTCTTCGACTTCAGTTTCTTCCTTCGTCTTGGTAGGTTAGAAATGTATTCTTCTTCATTCTAAAATCAAAGATAAACTTTTTGTTTTCTCTCTCTAGTAAACTCAACTCACTGCTTTTCTTATTATTTCCGGAGATCATTTTCGTTTTCATATGATTAGTGCCATTCTCAATTATTTAGTTTACGTTATACGAGGGCTATCTAAAAAGTATCCAGTTAGTTTAGTTACATCAACATCCCGTTGTAAAGCAATACTAGGTCTATTTTGGCACTGACAAGCAGACAAGTTATGAACATTGGTTGATATTGGACAACATTTATCCGCATTTTCATTGTTATATAATATTGTGAAATATTGATTAATATCATATAATATTGTGAAACATTGATTAATATCATATAATATTGTGAAACATTGATTAATATCATATAATATTGTGAAATATGGATTAATATCATATAAT
>JAOUZG010050968.1:9908912-9922738 GCA_026289955.1 Argiope argentata | reverse complement strand
GTTTATGCTATCAAATTGTTATGATATCAAAACTGTTTATGCTATCAAAATAAAAAAATAATATTAAATATACTCTCAAAATGGATGATAGATGGTAATTAAGTGAAAGCTATTTATGCTGCCAATCATGCTACTAAAGTATTATGATAACATAACTATTTATTTTATCAAAGCTTCATGATAGAATGACTATTTATGTTATCAAAGATTTATGATAACATATTTATTTATGTTACTAAACTGTTATGATAACGTAACCGTTTATACTATTAAAATAAAAAAGAACATTAAGTATACACTCAAAAGGGATGATAGATAGTAATACAGTGAAAACTGTTTATGCTACCATTTATGCTATTAAAGTGTGATGAAAGCATAATCGCTTATGCTGTCAAAAAAATATTAATTATACTCTCAAAATGGATGATTGATGGTAATTAAGTGAAAGCTGTTTATGCTGCTATTTATGCTTTCAAAGTTTTATGATAGCATAACTATTTACGTTATCAAAGCGTTATAATAGCATAACTATTTATGTTATCAAACTGTTAGGGTAGCATAACTGTTTATAGAATCAAAATAAAAAAAGAACATTAAGCATACACTCACAATGGATGATAGATGGTAATTAAATGAAAACTATTTATGCTATCTAAGTTTTAGGATAGCATAACCATTTATGTTATTAAACTGTTATGATAGCTTAACTGCTTATACTATCAAAATAAAAAAGAATGTTAAGTATACACTCAAAATGGTTTATAGATTGTAATTAAATGAAAACTGTTCAAACCTTTTTCAAGACATCCCACATCCGTTGACGAGCATCTGTGACTGTCAATCCGGGATAAGATTCTGTGCTTACTTTACATTTTCCTCTATATATTGTGCCACTTAAGAAATCCATTGTTTCGTCTCCTATTATTAAAACGCTTAATCTTTCTAGAATAGAAAATGAAGTCATCAGTATTTTTTACACAAAAATATCCCATAAGTCGCTCTGCACGTCAAAATTTTGATTTAACATACATAAATAAATCCATATATAATTTTGGTAGTCAATAAATATATTCAGAAAGTTTTCCAAATTTTAAGAAAAAGCAAAACGACACGAAATTATTATATATATTGTTATTTATCATGAATAAAATAAAGATTTTTTTCTAGAAAATCCAAGAAATTATATGAACATAATCATAACTAAGTCGTTATTGTTGCTATCTTTTGTAAAATAAGTTTACCTTGTTTCAGAGTGTCACAGTTAATTTTAATATAGATTACTGGCCAATAAAAACACATCGCTTAAGGTTGTTTTTTTTTTTTTGATAACTAAATTATAAGTTTAGACTAAGGAACTTTAATACTGTGGGAAGGCAAATTTTATTAAAGGAACATCTAATTGAATTTTCGTTTTTATTATTGTGTCATCCTTTATTCTATTATATCAACATCTTGTATAAAATTTGACAAAATCTGAAAAGATGTTTTTTTTACAATAAATGTGTACATTTCTGCATATCTTCAATCAAAGCTAAGGTTTCGTATCTTTAAAATGCTAATGATATTTCACTTGAAAAATAATCATACAAATTACCAATGAAATCACACCACTTGTAATTTTTAATCAAAATCACAATTAAAAATTTAAACTCTACACCTTTAATATTGTTGAAAATGAGTACTTCATATCAGATTGCTTTAGCAATCTGTGATTGCATCATCCTTTTTGCTACCGTATTGTCCTTTAAGAGATTGCATCAATCTTGCTTACAAAATATGTCAAAATCTTGGACAGTGTTTGTCCACTAACTACTACTATTATGGAGGAGGGGGGCTTTTAAGAATTAAATTTTTAAACTGAAATTACCTTTTGGCCTTCTGGGTCTTGAACCTCTGCCGTATTCTTTGGTGCTTTTTTGGCAAAGTAAATCATTCTGTGACGGAATCGGGTTCACAGGAACATCATTCATGATCTCCTCATCCATATAGTCTTCATCCAACGTATTTGGCCAGTCGTCCATGGTAGGAGGAACAAGTTTCCGACAGCAAGCTTCATTCGGTGGTTCATGTGGATTGCTGCAGGGGCATGCAAAGTCCTTCTTTTTCTTGTGATTTCGAAAAGAATTAAGGCCAAAAGCATCTCGATTCTTCTTCGACGGGTAGACTGGATTTTCTTTCACATAGTTTTCATGTGGCAACTGAGCGACTTTTTCTTTCGTAAGCTCATAATATTCTGCTCTTACCCTGGTTTCCCGAAATTCTGGTATCGCAACCTTTGCATCGTCTTTCTGCATTTCATTTCGAGCGTTTCGTGCAAGGGAAAATTTGTGACTAAAATGCAAAAGAAGTAAAAATTTCATTTCAAAATAATATGCACAATTTATTGTTTTATGGCGAATATTATAAATGTTTAAGCTTCTTTAAAATCTAAAACCTTATCTCAATCTATTTAATTAATGTTAAATCAAGAGGTATTTAATTTTTAAGAAATTTGAGCATAGTTTCTATGCCTTTTGAATTGTTGGCTTATTAGTTTTATGTGTTTTGTATAGATTATTTTATCATATATTTAATCATCTAGTCAGGTAAAGTGTTTTCAGGAATTCCAGCAAAATCGAATCATTCCCAACATATGAGTGAATTAATTTGATATTTTCTCCAAAAAGACACAGGAAAACAAAATTTGAATAGTCAAATTGCTATTAAGGAGCTGAAAGCAACCGTGATATTACCCAATCACCAACAATTTCGTCAGTCTCACTTTACAATTTTTATGATTTTCTTTATATCGTTAATTTAGCCACAATTTAGTCACATAAAACTTTTTAAATTATAATTATACCATTCATTATGCATATTTTTGCTGAGCATGTAGACGTAGTTGAACACCGAACCAAATATTTTTTAAAACTAGTAAATTCTTAAAACTACCCCAGATACATAGAGTTTAGAATAAGGTATTCTTTTAAACTTTGTAAAGCAAAATATGATGTGTTCTAAAAATTAACGTAGTATTTATTTTGAAACATTTTATCTTCATTAATAATTTTTGAGGAACTTGAATAATTTTCTGAGTACTATAACCTAATTAATATAATTTAGGCAAGAATACATTAAAGAATTAAAAAAGATCATTTTGGTGCTGCTTTAAAGCTTTGTTATAATGTACCCATTTTACATACTGTTTAGAATTTATTTTGTTTTTGAAATTTTATTTACAGAAAGACATAATTTATACCTGAAAGGAGAAAAAAAAGGGGAATATTTAATGAGTGTTTGTTTTTCAAGTTTTCCAGAATCAGAGTCGGTTCACAGTAAAAAGAAATCCCAGAAACAAAAGAAAATATTTAATTCTTGATTAATATTTCTTCAACATCTTATCTATATTCCCAGTAATTATTTCCTCCTAATTTTTTAGTATTTCTAAAAGCAGAGACAACAATTAAACTTCCTTTGTCTAATGATTTATTTACTATTCAACTGTTTTCAGTTTGCATATTTACTTATTCTAGTGTGGAAATATATACACATTTTCAGTTCTGGTATTTCACGTATTAAAAAATCTTTTGCTAATTGAATTTCAGCTGTCCGATATTGCGTTTACTCAAAAAAAAGAACCGGCTGGTTGTCTTTTGTTATATGTTATGAGATCTGCGCTCTATTCAGTGATGCAAAAAAAAAAAATGTGTTTAGTCTTCTTGCTTAAAACATCTGCACCGTTATACAATGAGTCATGTAGCAAAATGATAAACCTTTTCATTCTTCATCTTTATAATTAAAATTGAATAAACCCATCCTTATTTAAATGATTCACTGTTCATTTATTTATTTACTACACTAAATATACTATCCTTTCCTTTGCATACATTTGCACAAATCGATGCGAAAACCGGTCACCAACGCCTGTAGAGAAATTAGACGCTTATGACCTTCATGAAATATCCATGCTTTAGAATGTAAATATAATTGTTACGTAATTCTTCGCAGTGAGTCATTTTATTCTACGTGGCATTTTATCTTGAAGTGCTCGGGCTTAATAGGCTTGATTTATGTACAGATGATCATTTCGAAGATATCGTTTTCTAAATATTTACTGTAGGTAGGTTTATTTGAAAGTTTTTCGACATTCATTCATTCATAGAGAGAGTTACTTTTTAAAAATTTCTGTAAAAAGAATAGAATTTTCAAGAGAGAAAAGGGAATTTATTTTCTTTCATCATCTGAAGTGCGATTTTTAAAATTCAGAATAGAACGATGGTTAATAAGGAAAGGGTGGTCTAACTTAATGATTTTGTGTTAATAATCTAAATTGGAACAAAGAATAATAATTGTTGCAATTTTAATATTGTCATATAAAATTAATTGTGTTTAAAATATGTGGATTCATTAAAAACCTTTATATATCTGTTTAAACAGAGTTTAAAATTAAAGATTATACAAATGTTATATAAATAAAGGGTATATGAAAAAAATATATCTTAGAGTAAAGTCAAATGTGCAAGATTTTAAAGAAATTTATTTCATAAATTAGCTTTAATCTATCAAGTTTTATTTTACAGATAACTATAAATAAATTTCCCTTGTTACTTTTGAAATAATCTTATATCGGACGCTAGAATTAATGGTATTATAGTTTATACTTCTATATAGCTATATATTTACTATATACAGTTGTAAAAATATGCCTCTTTATTTATTTGTTATTACTATAAAATATCTGGATAAATTGTTTTCAGTTTGATCTCGAGAAATAAAAATAGAAACTCAATAAGCATAATTAATATTGTGCGTAATTTTTGTATTGATAGATATACTTATTTTTTATTAACTATAATAGGAATGTTATATAGCAACTACTTTCTTTCAGGTTTAATGAATCAACATTAGATAGCTATACTGACCATGAAAATTATTTGTGAAAGAGGTTCTGCTCAATTTAGACCATTAAAAACTACTCAGATTCTATTCAATTAAAAAGGCTTCGTAAAAGTGATATCCTTAATCAATAGTTAACATCTATTAATTATTTTAAGAATTTTGATTTATTGCACTGACTCATTTCTAACTATTGTCCATTTTTGGAACAAGAATTATTAAAAATTTGTTGTTACCTACTGATCAGAATATTTACCAAATTTTAATTAATTTCATACTAAAAATTTTAACATTCCAATTACGGCATAAGCGATTGAAAGCTTATGTAAAACTTTCGCATTATTTCATACTGAAAATTAGATTTGACTTACTCAGTATAATAGGCCAATCCATTGGAGAGCTTTGAGCATAAGAGCAAGGCAACTAATAAAAAAACTTGAATACTATTCTTCATTCCTTTGAGCTGATAGCTTTCATTTGATTTGTGAGTATGGAACTTAGCCCATCAGTGACAACCTAATAAAAAATATAAGAGATCAAATCATTGAGTATTTCGAAAATTGAAAAATTTTCTTAGTTTGAAAATGAATTTCAAAAGAAACTGTTTGAAGATTTCATTACATCTCCCCCTCCTACTTTCTTTGCATTCAGTATTTTTTAAATTAAGGTATAAGCAAAAATATCAACAATAATTAAAAGCACTGTTTATCTAGCAGCATTACTTTTTTTCTGAGAATCAGAAACGATGAGTGTTAAATTGTTATTTTTCTCTCTCTAAATCTCGCCACATTTTTTTAAAACGATTTACAGGGTGATTAAAAAAGATTCCAAAAAAGCTAAATAATAGGTTTGATATAGGTTAGTTGGTAAGTAGGTATATAAATATTTAGGATATAGTACAGCTACCTAATGCAGGCGAGCTTATGAGCGCTTTCCGAATAGACACATGCTCAAATGTCGGAAGATTATGAACTCTAACCAATTTTTCGAATGTTTTGTGCATCTAAACTTTCCTAAAATATTAAAAGCAGGGAATTTTGATCGCGAAAACTCTATAGTATAAAAAATATATAGTGTAAACGGTCGTAGATCAAACGTACTGAATGTTGTAAATTCAAAAAATAAATTGTTAGAGAATCGCAAAAAAAACCCTTCACACTAGCGATCTTTTTATTTATTTTTTCAAAAGAATATTTTTCAGGGCTTACATGTTTTACCTGCAAATATGATCATATGGTAAAAATGATATTCTTAGGATCAAATAAGATCAATTTCTGTCTCTCGCGTAAGATGCTTCAGCTGTTTATTTTTACGCGAGAGTTATCCTTTTCATCCTTTTGTTTATCCTTTTCAAAGGCTCTTTAAAAACTAATTTTTTTAGACTAATAGTGAATGATTCCAGTATCAGATTATAAAATTTTTAAAATAGAAAACTATAATGGAATCATCAGTAGCAATCATCAGTCAATTTACCCTGGTATGTAAACGTCACTTGAATGATTCATCACTGAAAATAATTAATTATGCGTTTTGACATCGACTCTAAAATTGATCTGTATTAACGAATTTTTGAGCAAACAATATTAGAAAAAATGTTTTTATATGAATTTCATAGAGATTATTATTGTTTAATAATTATACATAAATAGTGAATCGTTTCCAAATTGCCATTTGAGGGGAATTTTAATGAATTTGTTGTCAAAACTTTTTATTCTTTCAACTAATATTTTTCTTCTGACAACCTTTGTGGCGCTGATAATATTAATTAGCCCTTTAATAAAATAACATATATTTTAATGCATCTTTTTTAAAATTATTTAACACATATTTTAATACATCTTTTATAAATTATTTAACGCATACTTTAATTGATATTTTTTTAAATTATTTAACTCATACTTTAATTGAACTTTTTAAATATTATTTAACTCATACTTTAATTGATATTTTTTAAAATTATTTAACTCATACTTTAATTGATCTTTTTAAAAATTATTTAACTCACATTTTAAAAGATCTTTCGAAATTATTTATCTCATATTTTTATAGATATTTTTAAAAATTATTTAATGTATATTTTAATTGATCTTTTTAAAAATTATTTAATGTATATTTTAATTGATCTTTTTAAAAATTATTTAATACATATTTTAATAGATATATTTTTAAAAAAATATTTAACACATATTTTAATATATTTTTTTTAAAAATTATTTAACACACATTTTAATAGATTTTGAATTCCACACCAAATATCTTAATATTTTTTTTAAAAAATCATATAGAGGCACATATTTTTAGACCAAGTATTTAAAAAGAAAAGTACAATTCATGATAAATTGCACCATTACCTTAGTATTATCAATATATACATAAAATTTTAAATTATGTTTGCACTGTTTATAATCCAATAGTTTCAATTTGTCTTTTTATAATCAATTGAGATTACAATCGAGTTTTATTTACAGAAGATTTTCAAATTTTATATTTAAAGCTGAAAAATCTAAAATCTAATTAAAGTTTCTCATTTAAATATTGAAAAAACGTTACTCATGAATGAATTTTACTTTACTTAAACACTGCTCATTCTTGAATCAATTTACTGTATGTTCGGTGTCAGTTTTACTCTTGTTCTGTTGATAGAATAATTTGAGGATCCCACCCTCTTTACTTTGGCGGAATTGTAATTAGGATGAATATTGCATTATTATAATTTCACAACAATTAAAATATGAAAATTCTTTAGAAGCAACTAAAGAACCTTAATTTCTTTAAGTATGTGGATAAAAATAAAACAAATATTCGAGATAGTGACAGTGTATAATTACTTGGTAAAAGAAATTAGCACGATAAGTGGCGATAGTTGAAATAAAACGCAAAATTAGAAACCAACATGCAGAAAAAAGAGCTGCCCGTTTCTTCGCGAACATTCCAGAATAAAGATAATTTATGCATTCATTTATCATCTTATTTACATCTCCTGGAAGGAAAATTTGGTTTCTTATCAATAATTGAAATTCAATATACTTATCATTAGCTCCTGAATCTCTTTTATCGATGAAAAGATAAAACGATATGAAGACCTAAAAATCTTATCTTTTCCTCCGTATAAATTGTTCTGATGATAGAAAGTTAGAGAAAATTCGATGAGATTTCTAGATACTTCTTTCATCATTTCTTTCCACTTTTCCAACTACGTTTGCTTACAAGGTAAATACAAATACAAGTTTCTTTTTCTTTTGCAGTAATTAGTTATAGGTTAATGGATATCATTGTTTCTATTATGCTAAAATTGAAATAACCAAAAAATAACTCTAAAAACGCTTACTAATTCATAAGAATTTTTTTAGAAAGTTTGGAACTATGCAAGAAAACGCTATGCTTTTATTTCGGAAGAATAATGCATTTTAGCTTTTTCAAAAAATTAATTTGTCATTAAAATAATAGAAAAATTAACAAATAATGACGAGACAGTTCTTGAAAAAAACTTGGATTTTCTTAAAATTTCGATTAATTTTGTAATTTTTCCTTTAATCACATTTTATTTTAGAAATCAATGAACCATTTACGATATCCTGCGATATTGCAATGTGTTGCAAATGCCATATTTTATTATGATATATTGCTGACTTTTTAGATGTGACAATTGTTTTTCCACTTTATAAATAAAAAAATACTCACAAACAGAAAAGTTACTATCTATAAGTATAAAAATTAAAATATATGTGACAACTAAAAATCCTGGAATAAAAATATGAACTAATTTTTAGAGTTGGTTCGAATTTCTGTAATCTAGAAAAATATTAATTTTTAAAAATCGTTATTGAGATACATGTTTTAAAAGCATATATGCAATTTAAATATCACTCCCGGATAATTATTTTCTGTGCATGTTTAGGAATTTTTCATAATTGTACTTTGTGCTATTAATATAGTTTATTATGCTTTTTGAGATAATTATTATTATGATCTAACTAGCATTCTGTTTTTGAATAAAAATTTGCATATTCCGGAAGTGTGATATATGTTTTCAATTTTTCTGAACGCAAAACTTAAAATTTTTTTGATTCGATCGTTTGATAATTCAAATTTTGGAAATATATTAAATTTGATATCCTTACTTTTTTATTTTGTATAATCACAAATTAGTTTTTTTATTAGCATATTTTTTTTCTGGTAGTGAAATTTTTAGAAATTTTGAAAGTTAAAATGTTAAACAACTTTAAATCTATACTATAAAAGTTCTTAGTCAGTTGCATCTTTACAACTTCTGTTTACATTTCTCCATTTTGTTATAAGTTGAAATGCAAATTTACTTCACTGAATTCGGATATTCCCATCATGTAAAAAGGGCGCAGTATCACGTAGAACGTATTCAGCAGCGTTATGATGAACTTTGCAGCTGCTTCTACGATTTCATTACTTTTTATCGCGCTTTGCAAAAGACTAAACAATAATAAATCATAAGCTTCTGTTTCCTACAGCTTTTGCTTCTTTGAACTTTTTCATATTACATTTATGAGAATTATGATTTATTCAAAGACGTGATACCACCTTTCCCCCGAATTTTACTCTCCTTTAGACATGAAGAAGGATGGATATTAAGCGTGCTTATATGGAATTTTCCAAAATCGAAATTTTTATTTCTCGGGCAAATGCAAATATGTTTTTTTAAATATTCATCTAAGAATATGAATTCTTCATTTTAGGCAAAGAATGCACAATTTCTTTTATGGCTTATGTTAAAATTGAAATTTATAATGGTTCGTTTGAAGCCTTTTATCTTATCTTAAAAAGAAAGTACAACGCCCTAAACATTTAAGTTTTTATGCTGATGCTATAAATTTGAACTTTATTTAATGAAGACTTCAAATCTTATATTTAAATCTAAATTTAAAAAAAACTTTTATTCAGATTTAAACATGTTAGATATGTTTTATTCCATAAAAATTCAGATAATGATTGTCAGTAGGAAACATTCAATTTTTTCTCATAGAGAAAGAAAATGTCCTAAACATTTACATTTTTAAAATGATGCTTCACATTTGAACTATATATATACAGAATTTTCAAATATTATATTTGAATCTAATGCAATTTTTTTTTATTTGGATCTAAACATGTTGGAATATCTTTTATTTACTATAAAAATTCAGATTATGTTGGTGGATATGAAACATTCTATGTTATGTAAAAGAGAAAGAAAATGCCCTAAACATTTAAGTTATTACATTGGTTTTTACAATGATGCTACACATTTGAACTATACTTATGCAAGATTTTGAAATCTTATATTTAAAATGTAAATAAGAACTTTTTATTTGGATTTAAACGCTTTAGATTTTTTTATTTTATAAAAATTTGTACAAACTATTTTAATAACATTTTCAGAAAATAAATTTCTGTCCAAATAGTATAGCAAATAATTATATTTCATTGTAAATAGACATTTCCTAAATTAAAAGTTTAATACTAAAGAATACTGTTTTTTTAATAAGCGAGCAATTTTTTTTGTTTTAGTTTTCTTATATTCATATGAGTATTATAAATTATTTTTAGGGATAGTTTGTTTTAAGTTCTGAAATCCCAAAAAAGATTTTATTTTATTTGTATTTTCAAATCATTACATTATTATTTTTAATTAAGATAATCCACCGTTCTAATTACATTCTTGAAGGTTTTTTCCACTTTCAAAGTATGGAATTAATTTTCGCATACTTCCTAAATTTTCTATTTTTAAAAATTTTTAAGTTTCAAGTATTATAACAGAAATTATCAATGAGGAATAATTATTTTAATATAATAATACAACTATTCTATTCATCTATCCTATAAGATTATAGAATGTATAATAATTTTATATAATTTATAATATTATTGAAATAACTGAAGTAAATGAACGAAAAATAGACTATAATCCTTTTTTTTTGTTTACTATTTGAATGTTATAGTTATTTGTTTAATTTTTTATAATGATCTGCCACGTAATTTGCGATTTAATGCTCTTATTAAAGAAAATATAAATTATAAATTGTTCGCCATTTGTTAACATCGTAAAGCTCATATCTCACGGTGAATATTTTTGTTGAAATTTCTTCAGTATTCATATTTAGCTTTGATCATTTTACATTATGATTAGTACCAGATTTCATATTTGTGCAGTGTTCTTGTATTTAATAGATATCTAAAAAATAAATAAAGTGTATGACTATGTATTGATTTAAGAATAAAAAGTAGAATGGTTAATAATTATTATTAATTATTCTAACAATAAGTGTCTTTTAACAATAAGCATAAACTTGCATAATAATAAAATAGAGGTACATATGTTACTCTTTAACAGAAAAACTATTAGCTTTTAAAAATTTCTTCTATTATTTAGCTTCTGACTAAATTAGTCTGTTTTGAATATAAATATATATTTCATTCAAATTTTAAAAAAAACCCCAGTTTTTCCATCCGTTAACTGATGTAGTTATAAAAAAAATTTGTTATAATTCCTTAACATTCGTATCAATTTTATCTTGTGTTTAGCAGAATTCAATAAAATATCTGACTATATCTACATCAATTAGGAGAGTTAAGACATTCAAAACTGGATAAAAAAGTTTTGGAAATTGATGTTCTTATAATATCGTGATACTTTTATAATTTTTTTTAAATAAAAAATATTCATATTCAGTTTTGATTATTTTACTATATGATTTGTAATATATTCACATTATTGCAATGCTCTTGTATTTAATAAATATCTAAAAGAATCAATAAAGTATAGGATTATATATTAATTTAAGGATAAAAAGTAGAATAGTTAATAATTATTAATAATTATTCTAAAATTAAGCATTTTGTGCCTTTCCTGATAATAAAATAGAGATACATATATTACTCTTTACCAGAAAAATTATTTTCTTTTAAAATTTTTTCCTAATATTTAGCTTCTAGACTAAATTTGTTTTGAATATAAATATATATTTCATTCAAAATCAAAAGGATAATACAAAACTATCAGTTTTTCCATCCGTTAACTGATGTAGTCATAAAAAAATTTTGTTCAACATTTTTTTATACCTTACCACTCGTTTATTTTATCTTGTGTTTAGTAGAATTTAATAAAATACCTGAGTATGTCTATATCAATTAGGAGAGTTAAGACATTCAAAACTGGAAAAGAAAGTTTTAGAAATTTATGTTCTTATAGTATCGTGATAGTTTAATAATTTTTTAAATAGAAAAAAAAACATTTCCAATCTTATACATACGTATAATTTCTAAACTAAACTATTACATTATTAACTAAGAAAGTTTTATTAGTATTAGAAAGGTAATGTTTTGTGGGAAAATAACAATTCATAACTATGAACAAGATTAACTATATTTTATGAAATACAGTTTATTTACTCTTTTCATGGATGGTAAATTTGAATCCAGAAGTTAATTTATAAAGTAAAATTTAAATAATGACGAGTGATTAAAACTTCATTTTATTGAAAAGTTTTAGTAATCAATATTCATAGAATATATAGGATTGTTTAATTACTCAGAAATAAGAAAGTATATTAAACAATATCTTTTAACAGTGTCGAGTACGTCAGTTACTCTTAATTAGATTACTTAAGTTTATCAGCATTAATTATTTATATTAATTTTATTTAATTGCATTTATTCGTATTTAATTTCTTGATTTAATTAATAAAATACAAATTTTAAAAAATATGAATAGTTTGTTGAATTATTATAGTTCATAAAATAAAGAATTTATAAGTTAAATGAAATTTGATGAAAATTAATTCATTTATTTCCTTCATCAATTAAAAAAATTTCTTTGTTTGATGAAGTAATAATTAAAATTAAAAAAAATTCTGAATATTGAAATTAAATATGTTGAAATATTATACTTTTCTTGCGTTTTCGTTATTCATAAAAATATTTTAATATCCTTCAGTAATTATTTGCTTTTAAAAATTTCAAAAGTATCAATAAAAATAATCAATAATTCAAAATAAAATTAATCAATTCATTTTTTTCAAAAATAAAAGCATATATTTTTTTCCAAACTTACTCTCAAGTTGTTGATGAGCAATCTTTCAAATTCAGGATTGAGGACTTTCTTCCTCCTCCAGAAAATTGCATGATTTTTTTCAAATTCAGGGATTTGATTTTCCGCTCACAATTCCCTTCAGCGATGCAGGCATTTTTTCTAATAAAATTTGTTAAATAAAAATAACTTTTAAATAATTTAAAGCGTGACTTTTGAAATCAAATCTGCCGAAACCATTTTGCGAAAAGCTCGTAACAGCCAACCATATCCACAGAGCGTTGTCTTTCCATCAATTTCCCGTCGTTATTGATCGGTAAAAAAAAGTAATCTCTTAATCTTGTTAGGGAGAATAAAGTTACAGGTTAACTGTAACGAAAAACGATCGGAATTCTCAATGAGTTATCTGATTACTAAGGTCAGCTAAAAAAAAAACCTTCCTCTGTCAACTTTTACAATATTTTATAATTTCCTGTTTATTTTGGGTGCGGTAATATTCGACTTTATGGTCTTATTTATACTTTTTTCTCTTATAAAAATGAAAATATGATGTTGTATTACTAGTAAAGGTGTTAAAAATATATAACTTTCAAATTTTGATAGCTTTCAACGCTTTAGATATCTTCGGATCTGAAAAAAAAATGTTTAAGAAATTATTCATATTCATCAATGCAGCATCTCAATAATAAAAAGATAAGATCGATGAAATTTAATGCATCACATTTATAGATTTTTTGGAATTTTTTTACGAAATTTGTCGTAAGGAAGTCTGTCTGTCCAGTCGTTTGAATGTGTACATTACAGCTTAAAAACACAACTAAATAGTCCGATGGAATTTATAATTTGGCCTTATTACTAGAATTAGAGGTCTATATATAATTTTGAATAGTCAGATGGAATTTATAACATGGCA
>JAOUZG010050968.1:9897299-9908902 GCA_026289955.1 Argiope argentata | reverse complement strand
TGAATAGTCAGATATAATTTATAATTCGGTATTATTACTAGAATTAGAGGCCTATATATAATTTTGAATAGATGGAATTTATAATATGGCAATATTACTAGAATTAGAGGTCTATATATAATTTTGAATAGTTAGATGGAATTGATAATAAGACATTATTACTAGAATCAGAGGTCTATATAAAATTTTGAATAGATAGAATTTATAATATGGTATTATTACTAGAATTAGAGGTCTATATATAATTTTGAATAGATGGAATTTATAAATGGCAATATTACTAGAATTAGAGGTCTATATATAATTTTGAATAGTTAGATGGAATTGATAATAAGGCATTATTACTAGAATCAGAGGTCTATATATAATTTTGAATAGATAGAATTTATAATATGGTATTATTACTAGAATTAGAGGTCTATATATAATTTTGAAGCTAATTCGCTAATGATATTATGATTTGAAAATGTTTCTTTTCATGCCAGTATGTACTATAAATTGAGAACTCAAAAAAATTATTGGTCAAATTTTGGTATATTTTCTTTAGATGAAAACTGTAGATCTGTAGTTAATTTTGTATTCAATAGATCAGACAGATTGTTTGACTATGCGTATGTATGTAAACATGACAACTTAAAAATGTAATCAGCAAGATGAAAGAAATCCAGCGTTTTGGATGGCCAAAATCCTAAGGAGAATTTCAGGAAGTATGTCTGTCTGTCTTTTCAATCGCATATAGATTCGATAACTCTAAAATGTAGTGAGCTAGATGGATGTAATACACCACTGCGCAAAACTGTTGGTTAGTAACAGATTATGAGTAATTTCATTAATGGAAAACGGCATTTTTCTTAAACCAGTGCCTAATTTTCTCACTTACTGTGATTAGGAAATGCATATTGAGAAACAATTCTCAGCATGCATATTGTCATTCTTTCTGTATACAACTATTTTACATCTTATTACTTATTTTCCCGATTTATTTGTAGATTGTCTCTTCTTACCGTGAAAATAACAAGAGCACGTAATTGCGAAGAAGATAGAAAATTAATTTTTAAATATATTATAGAAATAGTAGCACAGCAATTAAGCTGGTATTATTTAATAAATTTTTTTTAATTTTTAGATGAAGTGAAAACCGTTTTGTGAGTTCCGAAGTTACTGCAGGAAAATATCAAAATGATGATTTTTTAAAACAACGGCATCAGATAATCAATGAATTGATAATTTTGAATCTGTTTTCGAATTTCATTCGAGAGCTTGGTTCGCATATTATAGAAAGAACTACTTTTAAAAATATTTTACTGTAACAATATAAGGAAAAACAATAAATAAATAAATAAATAAAATAAATCTGTGATTTTTTATTTATTTAAATTAATTTCTAGAAAATATTTTTCCTTGGTGGATTAAAAGATTGTAAACATATAAAAAACAAACGATTCCAGGAATACCTGATTTGGGATAAAAGAAATAAATTAACCCTCTTTACTCCGATGGTGCCTCTGACTCACCATTCAAGATTGTGCATCATTTTGACGTTTTATTAATTTATTTTTCAAATTTAATTGCTAAAAACGCCTACATGGTGGTTAAGAGATGTAGATTTATTTTTCAAAGAAATTCGACTTAAAAGAAATATGCATATTTATTTTTCATATCAATAAACTAATCTTTGTATTAGGTGAATAATTTTGCATCTAATTATTTGTCGGAGTGCAAAGGGTTAAGAAATCAAAATATTACTATTTTTCCAAAAAAAAATTTAAGTTGATAATGAGGTTAAGTCAAATACTGCAAATAAAGGGTTCGGTTTTATTCTTGCCGAGTCACTTTTTATTTTTTTTTATGAAAATCATTTGGGAAATAATTGTGATTAAGTTTCAGTTTCTAATCTGTTGAGGCTTAATCTAACACAATCAGCCGATAATTAATACGGTAGATTGTAAAATAGTCATCGTTTTTCAAACCTTTGGTTTCGAAATGATGATGAGAAATCAGTGTCAAACGTTTTCTTTATTTTTGGACATCAACAATCATAAACACTCATCAAATTCACATAAAAGTTATTAGACAATCTTTCTGAAGCATCCTATTAGCAGCCAATAGCGTAAGTAAAACAATTTCTGTTTACAGACCTGAACTATACTTAGCTAGAAAAGAACTCGATTATTGACGAGCTGTCCAAATCTACTTTTCTAGTTGATATGAGCGATATCTGTTCTAAAAAAAATCTGCTTTGCAATCTAGTCAAATATATTCGACATTACTCACAGCAAGCAGTCGCAATTAATATTATTAATATTTATTTACTTACATCAAGCAGTGGCAATTTATATTTCTTTACTCACATCAAGTAGTGGCATTTTATGCTTATTTACTCAAAGCAAGCAGTGGCATTTTATGCTTATTTACTCACAGCAAGCAGTGGCATTTTATACATATTTACTAACAGCAAGCAGTGGCATTTTATACTTATTTACTCACAGCAAGCGGTGGCATTTTATATTTATATACTCACAGCAAGCAGTGGCAATTTATATATATTTTCTCCCATCAAGCAGAGGCATTTTAAAAAAGAGGCAAAACTACTATATTTACATAATAGCTGCGGATACTGAGATATCCTATACTGCGGTATCAAATTCAAATTCGAGTTATTATTAAAATTTATGCCGTAAAGTGACTTCTTACTTAGAAAAAAAATGACGTATTTCAAATTTACATTGAAGAAAAAGATTTATGTATACTTCTTTATGATACAAATAGAATATTTTTAAGTTTATAGCAAGTGCGAACGACAAACGATTTTTGAAGCTTTTATCATTCATTAAATTATTTTTATTATTCATTTAAAAACGCCATATTTATTAACAGAATCAGTATCATATTTTAATTCTGTATTTCATAAAAAGATCCTGTTATTAAGAACGTTGTGTAAAATCATGATGGATTTAGATTCAATTACTAGTTTTTTACTTTATGTTCTCACCACAAATTGATTTTATCTCAAACTGTCCAAAGCTGTAGTTGCAAGAGTTTTAAAGTTATTCTTGGAAAAGAAATTTTGTTTCAGAAAACAACAATAAAACAAAATATTATGTTAAATATTTCAAAATAGAAAAAGGGAATAATTTAACATTGGCGAAGAAATTGAACTCAAGATCTGTATTTTAGCTATGTAACTTGAAAGAGCAATTAAGACATACGACTTAAATACACGTGAGATTGGGACTTTCATTTAAGGGCTAAAATCTTCTTTATTATGCCAAACTGTCATGCGTAAAAATCAACTAAAAATAGCAACAAAATTTTTTTTGATACAGCAGCTGAAACTGTTAGTGATACATGGAATTTCACAATTTCGTACTGCAATATATCATATACAGCAGTTTGAGAGCAGATGTTACCAGCAGATGTTTTGCACCAATAAAATATTTTGTCAAATTTAACGCAAGGCTTTCTGATAAAAGTCATGAAAGGTAACTGGTTTGATTAAAATTCTTTTTGGATAATTAAGCGTTTTGTTTTAGGGAGTTTGAGTAAAGTTTTTTTTAAATCATTAATTTTTTTCAGATTTTAAATTTTTTAGAATTAAATATAAGATTTGAAAATCGTCTATAAATAAAATTTAAATGTGTCTTGAAGGGAAAATAAAAATATAAATTAAAATAGCTGGGGTATAATTTGTGTCAACTTAGATTAAAAATATATATGTATGTAATGATATTTTAAAATCTAAATTAGAACGTAATCAATTTCCAAAGTTTTATCTTAATTTAGCCCATATTAACTTCATTCTAAAATATTCTCTTATTATCAGGTTCTATTTTTTATTTCTAAGACGGGATATCTGTAAGAATTAAAAATTCAGAAGAAACGCATCCAACTTATTCTTTCATATCCCCTGGAGAGCAATAAAGAAGAAAATTAAAGGAGTAAAATTAATTTGACAAAAAAATGAATTAATAAAATTAAAAAGCTGAGAAGGAAAATGTGATTGAAACATCTAAAAACGGAAAAAAGTAACAAATACTCAAATTCAAAAGAACTCAATTATTATTTTATTTTTCAAGAAAATAAGTCAAACTTTGGTTTCAGCAATGATAATTCCTCGACGAAAATGTATGGCATATCATAAACGGAAAAAATGCACTCACATTAATATGCCTCTGTATTTTAAAGCTAAAGAAAAAAATGGATTGGACGGAAATATAATATGCGTTGATTTCATATCTTAAACCATTGAAGTAGAGTTCCTGTGTGTAGATAATTAACGGTTAAAACATTATGAGCATATTTACTTATTGTAGTTGTGCTAAATTTATCTTATATGTATTCAGACTGATTAATTCTACTTATTTAAAATTATTGGTTGTAAGTTTTCTGCTGTTTGAATTATTTTCTTTGTAGCACTTTAACAAAATTCTGTCTATACAGATGGGTTTCAAAATCAATAAATATAGCTAAAGTTGAATCTATATGCATGTACTATATAAATTGCATTCTTTATTTTCATTAGTGGCCTGAAAAGTTGAATTCGCAGAAAAAGAATGACTCATATTTGTATTAAATCATGAGGTCGTACGTGGAAAACAACTGTAGGAAAAAATGAGAAAATCTCATTCTGAATATTTGTGGCGCCATCTAACGGTTAAACTTGACAACTTTTTTACGAGTGTAAAATAAAATATTATAATTTCTTCTTTAGAAAGATCGGTAAAAGAATAGCCTTCCCTCCCATTCATTTTGAGGGAAAGACATGAATTTTATGGCATGAATTTTGATAATGCTGAAACGTTTACAAACGATAAGTGCGAACATCTAAATAGTAAATAATTCTTTGTTACATGTGATTATTTTTCTGTGTGTTTTGAATAAAAAATTTTGAGAATATAAAAGCTTTAAGAAACCCAGATGTCTAAAATTACAGTTTCACATAAATCTAAATTTTTTACATAGTCAAATGTAAAATGAATGGCCTGTTTAAATGCTTAAAAAATGCCTAACAATAAGAAATTTACATAAATCTGAATTTTTCAGATTTACTTAAATGAAAATTGAACAGTCTGTTTGAAAACTACACTAGAATTATATGGAGTGCTAACATTGTAAGAACAATGATCAGAGAAAGAAGATGTCATCTAACCCAGCTGACTTTAATCATATTTCTATACAGTTGAAAAAAAATAACCCCTAACTTGACAAAAAGTCTGTTATCCTGATAAAAAAAATTGAAATCAGGATAATAAACTTTTTATCTCGAAAATAAATTGTTTTGTAAAAAAAAAATAAAAAAAATATTTTCTTCGATTCAAGTTGTAAAATTACAAGAAAATATGGAACCTATTTTAGTGTTTAGTGGAATAACTTTAAATATCTTTATTTTAACTTAGATTGCTCTACCCTTATTATCTGAAGCATTAAAATATGTGGGTTATTCACTCTATGTAACATGAGACCTTCAGCAATAGATCTTGATAAGAGATGATTCTTTTCTGCATTATTTCGAAAATGAATTTTATTTATTGTTTTAAAAGAACTGGAAATATGTGAATATATTATAACATTATAGGAACGAAAAGAAATGTTAAAAATTTGCATGAAGGAATTCTTGGTTAAATAATCAATATCGATGTTCTTCTTATTATGTTATTCTTATTAACATTACTATGTAATAAAGTAACCATCTAAAAATATTATAGAAGATTAACTACCCCTTCGTAATAAAAATAAATCATTGTTTAAATATTGGAGGTTTGATTGCAGTAATTAACCTTTTGCAGTTGGATGTCCTCTCAAACGCATCGTTCTAGATGGTACAACTTTTTAACGCTTTATTTGTTTAATTTTTAATTTTTCCTGTTAAAAATATTTGCAGAGTGGTAAGAAGATATACATTAATTTTTCGAGGAAATTCAACTTAAAACAATTTATATGTTTTTATTTTTCGGAGCAATAAACAAGTACTTGTATTAGGCGAATAATTGTGTTTCTAATTGATTTTTCGAGTACAAAAGGTCAATTCATTCTTCGAGAGAAAATCACTGTAGAAATTGTGAGCTTTATTAGTGAGTTGTCATTCTAATATAGAAGCTTCTATGATAGCGAGTACAGTCATGCTAAAATAGGACTTTGAACGGATTTCCAACCCGATTTCACTAAAGTTTGTCATGTATTGTTCATTAAGTATGAGTTAAATTTCTTGTTGGTTATTATAAGTCTCCACGTGAGTGCGGTGGAGAAGTTTAGAGTAGGGACTAAAATATTGCCTTCATCAGCTATTGTGATTCGAAATTATAGGTCCGATCCAAACTGGTATTCTTATTGGTTAAAAAGTGGATATTAATATAATTAAACTAAACCGTGAATAGTAACCAGTAATAAGAATCATACTTTAAAATAATTAATAGAGGCCTATCAGCTTCCTTTTTACGTTTTCACTAGTACTAAGAAATGTAAACATTTGATTAATAATTTTGACAAGGAAAATATTTCATAAACGGTAACATATACGGTGAAAGTACATTACATTAGATTCTTTATATATAAAAATATTGACCTTTTAAGCCTTATCAATTGTACAGTATTTGATGTATTATTGTACTTTTTTCTTCAAAAAGAGTTTATTTCAATAATTTACATTTATGATTTGACAATAACCAGCTCATCCTAGAAAACTTCAAGATTGTTATTTCATTTGTCTAAATTTGATTAATTTTGTTAAAGGATTCTTTCCTTTTTATACGAAAAAAGGAAATTTTGAACAAAAGAAAAGTACCAAATAAAAGATATAAGATTCCAGCATTCATTTATCTTTTAATACTTAGTAATTAAATGAAATTATTGATTGAAAAAACTGAAGATAAAATTATAAAATAACGAAAATAAATGATAAATGAAAATGATCTTCAGTCAGAAGGTTATTTCGCATGCGAGTGAAATGCAAACATATATTAGAATTGAATATAAAACAATTTTTTCATATAAGTTCGCAGTCCTAACATTAATTGTACATACCGTTTAAGACCTAATTGTACGTTGGTTTACACCTTGTATGTCGTCAGATTAATCAAAAAATGTTCAGTGTATCCAAAAATTAAATCAGCTAGACTCATCTGAAGTCATATTGAGCATTAAACGACCCCCTCCCCCTTTACAGACAAACCTTGCCTCCTAAATATCAGCCTTCAAACCAGAAATTAATCTGGTTAATCAATAAAATTTATTTTAATTAATTAGTTAATTAAAATTAATTAATATATATAATTATTATTTAAACTTTAAAATTAATATTTATTAATTTACGCCGCATATTCATATATTTATTCCTCCACAGCTTCACCTAATTTTCGTGTTTCTTTTTGAAAAATAAAATGAAAATTATATACATTATCATAACTTTTAATTCGATAACCCTCAATGTATTGAATGCAATACAATCATGGTATTTGATATTACATAATATTCCTGCTTCTGTACTTCTGGAAGTCATCTGGTTGTGCTAAAAGAATCATGAAACTGTTTGGTAGCTGAAATTGTTCTGTAGCTTCTAAACGCTGCAAAGTGCTGTAATAAATCACTCTTTATGCGGTATGATCTATTTGTGGATTACTTCCCCTTGTTCGAGCGGTGAGGGAACTCCATTGTTAACCTCAAACATATTTTTTCCTCGTGTGTTGCTTTCCTTTTTGCTATTCTTTTCACCGATTTTCAAAAGTCTCGTACGTACTTTACAGCTTAAAAGTCTAGAATAGATTTATTATTAAATCGATTTACTTTTGATTGGCTGATATTATCTGGATGATCTTCTGCTAAAACATTATTCATTTTTACGATTTTGAAACTATGAAAATCAATAGGATTTTTAGAAAAAAAAATCTAAAACATTCTTGGAAATTTTAAATTGTCACCGTTGAATTAAAATTGAAAACTAAACCTTTATTATATCTCAGTCTTAGTCTAATGTTTAATACATGAAATTTTGTTATCAAATTTTCACTCATATTCTAAAGAATAAAAATTCTGAGCATTTGTGTATTCTTGATGATAATACACTTCAATATTTTAGAAATTAATTATCAGTTAATAATTAAGCAAATTAAATTTTATTCCCTTACTGTGGCGCCACCTGACAGTGAGTTTGAACAACAGTAAATCTCTAGAGCGAAAAGTAGAAAATAATTAAGATAAAAGAATCTGATGTTTAATATACTTATTAAATTATGCTTTGAAAATGTTTACTACTAAAATTTTTAATTTCACTTTTAAAATTTAATTTTTAGTTACATTTTTTACTGATAAAACTATTTAATAATATGTGAAAGACTATGAATCTGCAACGAGAAAATTCTACAACGGTTGTGCACTATATTAACACTTTACATTTTTGAAACTCGGTGAAAACAATTTGAAGCAATATTATGTGTTTTATTAATTTGAATTTTCTGCTAGTCCAGAAATTAAAAGAAAATTATAACGAGGGTCAATTCAATGTAGTCGTAGTTATACAATAAACTTAATTGTGCATGCAAACAAATATCTAATCACACAATGTCTTGTGTTTTGCTGTAACCGCAACTTTCATGCGTTGCACATATCAAATATCTAATTGCGCGATATCTTGTATTTTGCTGTGACCGCAACTTTATGCGTTGCTTCTGCCATCAAATGTCTAATTGCACAATGTCCTATGTTTTGCTGCCAATGCAACTTTATGCGTTGCTCATGCCGTGAAATATCTAATTGCACAAAGTCCTGTGTTTTGCTGCCACTACAACTTAATGCGTTGCGGATGCCATCAAATATCTAATTGCACGATGTCTTGCATTTTACAGCCACCGCAACTTTATGTGTTGCTGATGCCATCAAATATATAATTGCAACTTAATGCGTTGCTCATGCCATCAAATATCTAATTGCACAGTTGAATTCTAAATTAAATTGCAACAACGCACATGATGGTTATCACATGAGCAGTCAATGATTGCATTAAATGTATGTAAGCATTAAATGATGTGTGCAATAATTAAAAAGTAGAATTAACAAAACAACAATTTATTAAAAACACTTTAAATATACAGTTAGCAACTTAGGTCAACTATGGTTTTATAAAACTATATTAACATAGATCATTTGTTCATTTTTTAATGATGTTAATATCATTTTGCAAAATTCTTTTCTATTTTACATTAAATAGGATAAATTTAACATGGACTAGCAAACAAAGAAACAAAAAAAAAAAAGAAATAGGTTCTACATGAAAAATAAATGTTGGCACATTTTAATAGAGCAAATACATGTCTTACATCTTACTCTAAATATAAGAGAGGAAATAAATTACAAAAATGCTGAATAAGATAAAATAACATACATGTACAACACTTAACTAATGATTCATAATCAGTTAGGGACTATTATGAAATCTAAGCAAAGTATTATCAACCATTACACTAAAAAATAGAACAATACAACAAAAATCAACATTAATCTAAAAAATCTTGAGCAAATTGCTATCAAACATTTATCCATTTGCTTGAAAATGATATGACAACAAATGATGACAGACAGAAGAAAGGGAATCAAGATGTTTAATATGTTTTTTTAAAAATAATTCTCTGAAATATTGAGAATTGGCGATGGCAAACATCAGTCATCATTATAGAAATTAAAAAGAAGTTTAGTGAATCAATATGCAATTATGAATAATAAATAGTTTGAAATAACTTTTTATCAAGTTAGTTTTTCCGTTTTTGTTTTAAAGCGTTAGTCGTCGTTATATAAGCACAAAAGAAGCTTAATTCAACAATGTTTATTTACATAATAGAAATAGTTTGCAATAATTCTTGACTAAGGTTTTTTAATCATCAGTCATCATTATAAGAATGCAAAACGAAACGAACGAACGAAACATTTTGGCATTATAAATGTTAAATTTTTTACACTTTTTTCTTAACCGGTTGATTTTTTAATCTATTAATTTTACTAACAATGTTTAATAATATACATTTGATTAAGCATGGATTATTCTTTTCGTTTCGATTGAATTTACACCAGAATTTTAAAAATGATTCCATTCCTTTAAAAGTGCTAGCCAATCAACATTATTTTTTTCTAAATACAAAAACAGAAATATATATTTCATTTTGTATTATACATTTATAACAGCTTTAGGATATCAGTTGGATTGAAAAGTTTTGAAAATTCAAATACATAATGTTTAATTATTATTTTATCAATAAATAATAAAATAATAATGGCATATTATATAATCAATTATCGAATTAAACTAGAGAATATGATAGTCAAACCATTTAAATATAAACGTATCTTTGAAATTTAAATATTTTGCTAACTTTTAATACCAGTGTTAAAATGAGTGATTATTTTCATCTCAATATCTTATTAAAAATTAATAAGAAAATATAACAGAAATTTCATAATCATTTACTATAAAATAAGTTATTAATGCTATGATTTAATCTACAGTTTCGTAATCTTATGAAAGATAGCATATTTTAATATTTATATCTACTTCAGGAAGTTTGTGATAAAATCGTAAATATTTCAATTCTTTTGAGCATTATTAGCAATATGTCTAAATCTATTAGGAAACGGCAATATTCCATGAGAATGCAGTCAATAAAATTTGAAATTTTATACGGATGATTATAGGAAAATAAGGACGCAAAATCTAGGTTGTATTTCGCTGTTTAATCTAGTAGTTTCTGAAGCAATATAGAATAGATATTTTCTTTTCACTCAACAGGTTTTCGTTTCTATCCAAATCGGTTAAATAATCTCAACCTGGATATACGTCGATGCTAAATATATATATTCGGTTATTCTTATCAAATGCCGTCTTACAGAATATGTGTATAAATGATAATATAAATGTGCGTTTGACTTTAACCCGTTGATTTCTTGCATCGTTTAAGACATCATATTAAGTAAAATATTGCCCTTTCTGATCCTCAAAAATGTTATCATGAAGGGGAAGGACATCAAAACAAAAGCTAAAGGGAGAGAAAAAATTTAAAAAATTCAAATTAACCTGTCGAATGTAAATTTGCAGAAAATTTAATTCCTTCAATTATGAGTGGATATATCCTGAAAATGTATTAACTATGACTACACTACACTAACTTCGATGAAACATTATCTAGACAGCATAAGAACTGTGACGTTTAAACAAGAGATGCGGTCTACACGGTTACAATGCCTATGACGTTATAACCAGGGAGATTTGCATTTTGGACATAAGAATTGCGACCTAATAATTGGGGATACAGTGAACAATGTCATAGAAACAACAATATAACAGGGCAAATATATTTTGTGGACATAATAATTGCAGCATTATAAATAGAAAGAGATTATCTCCGGCTATAACAACTGTGATGTTATAGCTAAAAAGGGAGTATCACCGGCTGTAACAGCGTGGCGTTATAAGCGGGGGAACAGTACAGTTAGTTATAATCAAAGATATTATCTGTCCGGTTTAATTAGCTTTACTTGCAGTTGGAGGGAATATTGAAATACTAAGGTGATGTATGAAAATGACTCATAGATTTAACCAATTATGCGAAGTATGAATGTACCCA
>JAOUZG010050968.1:9877202-9889579 GCA_026289955.1 Argiope argentata | reverse complement strand
ATATATATATATATATATATATATATATATATATATATATATATAACAAGATAGTTTAAGATAATAAAATTCTAAAATTTTGTAAATTATATTAATCTCTATATGATACTTACCTATATCATATTTCTTAGTTCCATCTGAGCTTTTGTTTCCGCTGACATAATATTGCGCTAGTAAGATGTTTTTTGTAATTTGAAATTCTTTCCATTTCAGGATCACATTATCCGTTGTATGTTGCACTGCAAGAAATTGTTGAAAATTTTAATACATAATATAGCTTCCATGTATGCAAATTAGAATTTATACATTATATATAATATAGTTTTCATGTATGCAATTTAGATTGTATGCATGATATACAATGTAGTTTTTTTGTATGCAATTTATAATTTATACATTATATGCAATGGAGTTTTCATGTTTGCAATTTAGAATCTATGCATTATGTATAGTTTAATTTTCATGTATTCAATTTAGGATTTATACATAATATACAATGTAATTTCCATGTATGATATTTAGTATTTATACATTTTATAAAATGTAGTTTTTATGCATACAGTTTACAATTCATGCATTATACATAATTTAGTTTTCATGTATGCAATTTAGAATTTATAAATGGTATACAACGTAGTTTTCATGTATGCAATTTAGAGTTTATATATGATATACAATGTAGTTTCCTTGTATGCAATTTAGAATTGATATATGGCATACAGTGAAGTTTTCATGTTTGCAATTTAGAATTTACAAATGGTATACAATGTAGTTTTCATGTATATAATTTAAAACTCATACATTATATATAATGTAGTTTTGATGTATGCAATTTAGAATTTATACAACCTGAAAGAAAATCTTTAGATAAATTTCCAGCTTTTAAGATTTGCTCTTACAGGGTGTCCTGAAATAGACCGGCGATTTTCAAAAATTCATGACAGGGAAATAGCTAAAGTTAGAAAACAATTCTTCCAGCGAATTCATATGACAAAGCATATTTTTTTCCTTCCATTGTTTTAAATTTAGTTCAAATGTTAACGATAGATGGCGACAGACATTAAATATCTATATAAAAAATAGATGAAAATCCCGAATTTTTCGAAATATTTTAATAATTGAAAATCACAGTACACTATCTTCGAAATGCCCATCATCAGTTGCAATTACATATCATAATCGGAGGACGAAATTGGTAAACATGTTCCAAAAAGTGACCATTTAAATGGCTGCACATGCATCAATGACTATTTCTTTAAGTTCCTCATATGTTAGAGGATTTGTCTGGTATACTGCATTCTTCAAGTGACTCCAAAGGAAGAAATCGCAAGGATATCAGTCTGGTGAATACGGTAGACAGTGTATTCTGTTTTTTGTGAAACATGGGGGATTTAAAGCAATTACAGGTTTATCAGAATATCTCTCTGACTCATTTCATTTGAATGTCTCATATAATTGCTTTATTGTATTCAACTGCGGACCCTTAGAGATTTGAAATTTTCACTCAAAGTTTCTTCCTATAGCAGTAATACTCTCCCCCAATATCTGGAATTCCAACACAAGAAAATTTCTTTCCTCCAACCAATACGTCATATTCGGAACATTCCTGCAGAATCTGCTGTTGAATTCTCAGCTGCTACTCTAGTCACGGAACACTTCTTTTAAAATCAAAACAGTAATCCCTTCTGAGGCTGTGTATTTTCATCCTTTGCTTGTGGGAGGAATGATATAAAGGACTTGCAGCGACATCTATTGACAACTTTCTGAATTAAAACAAAAAACAGAGAGAGGAAAAATTTATGACCTGTCACAGGAATTTGTAATAAGAATTCTTTTTTTTTTTTATCTTAACCATTTTCCTAACATGCATTTTTAAAAATCTTCAGTCTATTTCATGACACCCTGTGCTATCTAATGAGTATTTCATGCATCAATCTTATATTCCACATATTATATTACGTAATTTATTTACTTTTAAATTTAGCATTTGATTAATGTTTTGTAGTAAAAAATCCCATTTATTGATTCGTATACTTTAAAATATATTCAGTCGACCATTGATTAAAACTTACGACTCATGATGAGGATCTCGCATTCTTGTACGTCATGTGGGTAGGAGGCCAAATCCATTTCACAGTCTAGTTTCAGGCTTATTCTAAAATGTAAATTTTGAAAATTAAATGCTTAGAAACAAATGAAATCAGTTTCGAAATAAATCGTTTGCATTTTAAGTGAAAAAAATTCGTTTGACCAAAATTAAGACTTTTCAAATTTTACGTCATTTTACATAAGTATACTACTAATTTTATTGGCGTTTTTTTAGCCCTTTCCATTGAGTAGGTACGGGAGACTTTTTTTCTGTCTTTTCAAAAACTAATCTTTTCGGAATTTTCTGTTTTTGATATTATAATGTTTTTTTAAACAATGTTTTGTAAGTAAGAGCATCAAAATATATTAAGCATTTTCAAAAATTTTGAAAACTTTATCAAACTATTTTCGATTAAAATAGTGGCTGTTTAAGAGGTAAGTCATTCCTCTCGTTATAAAGGCTTCAGGGCATTTTCTTTCCTACATATAAATTTTTATTCCAATGCTTTCACACCTTGTAATCTTATATTACTCTGAAGTAAATTAATATATAGTCTTTAATTTAGAAAAACATTGGAAATTCATATCACTACATTTGTTTGTTTTCAAGAACTGCATGATATTTTCTAAAAAAAATTCCAGTTCAAACCTTACGTAGTTTTTCAGTTTTATTCGTAAAATTCATTTACTTGAAATAGCTATGAAAAAAATTCGTAATTTTTTCTCAGCTTTACAATAGTTTATTTATACGCTATTTTATATGCTTATCGTGAAAATTGATAAATTTTAGCAGTTAAATATGATGAGAAATTAGAAGTTTCATTTCAACCTAAATTTAATACTTCAGTATAATAAGGAGAGGTTAACTTAATACTTCAGTTTTCACAATCAATTAATTATAAATCATAAAAATTAATTATATATACATACAAAATTAATTATAAATCATTAAACAATTAATTATAAATACATACAAAATTAATTATGAATCATAAAAAATTAATTATAAATACTTGCAAAATTAATTATAAATCATAACAAATTAATTATAAATCACAAACAGTTATTTCCTATAATTAATATTTTTAGCAGCGATTGCCACTTTTACGATTTTGTTTCTGTATTTCTGATTTAAAAAAATTCACGCAAATATAAAAACGTGTATTTTTAAAAGATTATTTGTTGATCAATAAAGATAATACATGTTTATGAAACCTCTGAGAATAATATGGCTACAATAGTACGAAATTATTATTTTAAAATGTTTTTAACTGATGAAAAGGCATTTACTCTCTAGCTACTTATCCTGCGATTTCCGCGGATTAGCAATTAGTCCATCCCGCGTTTTCCACAATTTATAGTCTTTATTTTTGCGATTACGGATTTTTATTATATCAATTTTTATTGTGTGGTTCACTTTATTTGAAAAAACTTGAACTTATTTGTAAGCATCACGTCTGAATAACGATTTTTAAAAAACTATGAAGTCAGGAAGTTAAAATTCAAATGAAAACCGACATTAGTGATTCTTTGTCCAAAGTTTTCCCGAAAATGTTTTCAATGAAATGATTAAACATACAAATTAGCACTTAACATCTTGTTGATATAATGCGCAATGCTAATAACAGAGTTTTCTATTCAAATTGTTGGAGTAAGAGGCGTAATTATGACTACGCATGAATTGATATTCAAAATGAAGGCTTGTGGAATTAATTATGTATTCTAGAGGAATAGAAGGCTTTCGGGAAATCCTTGCAGATTTCTGTCATTGCCATATCTCTCATAATATTTATTCATTTGCATGACAACTAGAGAGTAAATTGGTCCTTTATCCCAATTCCGAATTCCCCGGAACTAGTTGAGCTTCACTTCCGCTGTGGTCACCAAAGTGAAATAGAGAGTGAATTCTGTGCTGAATATTTTAAGAATTTTTAAAAAATTGTACTATGTTTGAATTATTGACAAATCTTTAACCCATACATACATTCATTCTTTCATATATATATATATATATATATATATATATATATATATATATATATATATATATATATATATATATACGGTGAAGACATAAAAAGCAATCTCTTAAATAATAAATAATATAAGTACATTTCAAGTAAGTAATCATTCATAATATTCAAATTAATTAACAGTTCACTGTACAAGTAATTAATCGTCAATTCTGTTTGAAGATTAAAAAAAAAAGAATTTAAAAACTGGAAGTGAAAATTAAGTTTTAACCAAGCCTTTTGTTTTGTGTTCGGTTAAATAGTGTTGTTATGTTTCAAAACCTTTCATACACTAAGAGTGTTTTTCAGTAAAAGTAAAGAAAATTGAATATGAACTTTCGTTGACATTCTTTCCACAAATTGAGTTCCAAATTTGTAAAATGAGCTATACATAAGTTTAGTTAATTTTATTAACATCCCGTTGTAAAGCAACACTACGACTATTTTGGGACGAACTTCGTAATTTTGAACCTTGGTCAGATGATAAAGACGACGCCTGAGCCGACATCCCCTCGTCTCCTAACCACACCAGCGGAAAGGGGACCCCCTATGTAAAAAGGGGTTGCATAATAGCTAGTAAAAAGGGTTTGTGTAATAGCTGAATCATACTCTTGGTCCTAGTTGGCTCTACTTAAAAAACAAAAGACGCTCACTTGGCTTAAAATGGTGACAGAACTATCAGCGGACTTGTTAAGTTCTATAAGTAACAACAACCAAATTTTATTCATTTAGTTTGAAACTATCGAGCTGACTTGTACAATCACAACAAACTTTTTCCGTCAAAAGTTGATAAGAATCTACAAATTTTGTTTTAATTCTACATACAAAATTTTATTCTCAAAACATTTTTGAGTTAACGAGTTGACAGACAGATAGACATAATGGCAAAAAATAATTTTAGAAAGAAATTTTCAACATTTTTGGAGAATAAATCTTATTCAAGTTTTTATATTTGAGAACTGGCTATAACTGTAATAAATAATAATTTTATTATTTAGGATTTCAAGGCAGAATTTTTTGAAAATAGCCAAATAATTTTTGTAAACATACTTATATAAGTAAAAATGTATAATAATCTGTAATCAGCTAAGCTACTTTCAATGAAGTTTTATCCCTTGAAATTAGTATTGAAGTGGACGCACAGAAGATCAATATCATAAATCTTGGGGTTCTTGTGAAATTGCATTGATCTTAAAAACAGCTCATCTTTCTTTTGGAGCATAAAAGATTAATCACTGATTCATTTTTATCCATTAAAATGCATGAAAATTTTTTAAGAATCAAAAAACGTTCATGATTGGATGCTTGAATAAATTATTTCATTGCTTTTTGGAATAAGCTTTAAACAAATTAAGGCGATCCTAAAATTATACTTGCGGGAGAAATCAATTTTTAAAAGATTCGGTCAATTTTTAATAATTCAATCATTTAAAAAAAGGAATAAATTTTTAAAAATTCAACGAATTTTGAATAATTTATTCATTTAAAAAAAGGAATAAATTTGTAAAAACTCAATAATGTTTTAATAATTTATTCGTTTTAAAAAAGGAATAAATTTTAAAAATATTCAATCAATTTTAATCAATTGATTATAAATAACTCAATCAATTTTAATCTATTAACTATAAATAACTCAATCAATTTAAAGAAGGTATTAAATTAAAAAAAATTAAAGATAAAAGATTCAAAAGAAGGAATCAAACTTAAAAACTATTTTTAAAATGTTTAATAACTATATGATTCAATATTATTACAGAGCTCACTATGTGAACTGGTGGTCACATTTTTCTAAGCAGACTAATAATTTACCAACAAAAATAAAAATATTTTTTAAGAAGTGCGTTTTTATTAGCATGTTGTAAAGTAAAAAAATGTATTTTATCAAAAATATGGTGGTTAAAAAGTGAAATAGTAATAAAAAAAGTGTCATTTTCTCTACTTTGAAAATGCTACAAGATTGGAGATATCAGAATTTTAGTGCATTTTTAAATTTTAATGAATATTCTGATTTTTTTTAAATCTTTTAACATTCATTGTTTTTTATTTTTTCTATAGCATTCTTTTAGAGGCCCTATATTTTTGGGACTTAGCTTTCATATCTCTTTCTTTCACATCTTATATGTTTCTCACTTTACAGTACATTATTAAAAGTTTGCTTTTAAAAACTTTTTTAATCTTTTCTAATTTTTAGTTTAATATACTTCATTAAAATAAATATGTTAGCTCCGGATAATGTTTCTAATATTAACAAAAGGTCATATGGAATACAAATTTATCGTATCGTAATTAAATTCTAAAATATCCAAATATCAAATTGTTATCGGGAATACACACATGTCGAAAATCTAAAAAAATCTAGTACATCATTGAAATGAATGAATAATCAATTACGATATTCCATTTGTACAGATTTGCGTAGGTCTAATTTAATAAAAGAATGCAAATCTACGTATAAAAAATTTTAGGTCACAACTTAAAAGTAACGATTTTCTATATCCAATATTTTTCAAAGGCTGCGAATCCTTTGAATTGCTTAGGAATATATTTTATGCTATTTAGGCTACTGAATCTGATCTTGGCAATTAGTTCTGATTTCAATAAAAGAACAAAGGTTTTTCCGAAATTTAACATAACGCTTTTCCAAAATTTGGCTAACATTCAAAGTTTGGTTAAGCTACACTAGAGCTATTTTGGGACAGACCTCATAATTTTGAACCGCGATCAGATGACGAGGACGACATTGAGTTGGCACTGCCCTCTCCCCACCACACTATACCAACGTTTTTCTGAAAAGAATAGTTCAAGAAATGTTGAGTTTTGAACCTGAATCTGAGTAGATATCTATCTTGCTTCGTAAAATTCTTCATTTTCCTAGAATAAATAATGGCACAGTGAATGTTTACGAGCCAACCATTTGAATCTATTAAAAGCTATTTTTGACTAAGAGCTATTTTTTGATAAAAGGGTTGTAAAATTTGATTATAAGAAAGGAAGTAAAGCCCCCACTTTCAAATCAAGAATAATGCTCGCTAGGAATATGAAATTCTGCCACCTAAAGATTTAGGAAAGACTTTACTTCCATTAATCATCTTATGTGAATATGCCACAAGAATTCCTATAGGGAATATCCACATATTCCAAGTTGATTTATGAAACTGTTATTGGATGATTCAGTCTAATGAAAACTAATTTATTATTAATATCTTTTGAAGAATTCCTTAAGTTTTAAATTGGAAATAAACTACAATTCATTTATTTAACAAATATTCAGAATAATAAATGCTTGATTAATTATCTCGTTCTGTATGAAAGCTTCTTAACTGATTAATATAAATTAATTGTGAATTTCCCTACATTTAATATTGTGAATTGTGAATTTCCCTACATTTAAAGGCGAGAAAAGATTTATTACTAAAATGCTTGTGTTTATAATTTTTTTCCTTTGTAAAATGGAACAGATATTAAAGCTTAATTTAAATCTCTTTCTGGTTTAAAGGATAGAAAAGACGTTAATTGTAATTCAACAAATTAGATAAGACTAATAACTTAGATAAAAATAAGTATTTTGAGAGCTTGTTATCACTGAGAAGAGAGTTGTAATATTTGAATAAAAATCACGTTCAACAAATCAAATTTTGAGTAATTTTTTTCCTGGTTCTTCACAGTTTTAAAATCTGTACTGCCTTTATGAGGAAGGGGGGGTCTCTGTGTATTTGTGAACGGGAAATCTCTGAATAAATAAATAGACTTTCTAATTAATTGTAGTTTAAGAAATTAGATAAGGCTAATATCTTAGATGAAAAAAGAGTTTTGAGAGTTTGTTATCACTGAGAAGAGAGTTGTAATATTTGAATAAAAATCATGGGCAACAAGTTAAATTTTGAGTACTGGTATATGTCTTGGTTTTTCACCGTTTTAAAATCTGTAATGCCTTTCTGAGAATGAGGGAGGATTTCTGCGTGCATGTGAACGGGCAATCTTTGATTAAATAAATAAACGTCAATTAATTGTAGCTTTAGGTAAGGCTAATGTCATATAAAAATTAGGTGTTTGAGAGCGTGTTGTCACTGAGAGGAGAATTGTTATATTGATGTAACAATCAATAGTAGCAAATCAAATTTTGAGAATGATTTTGAAACTGGCTCTTCATTGTTTTAAAATATGTATTGACTACTTGAGAGGGGGTGCTACAAATATGTGAATGAGATGTCTCCATATAAATCTACCTTCCTTTTCGAATAACTTTAGCTCCCTCGTTACAGTTTGTTTAAGTCGAATTAGTACCAGAGTGAAAATATTTTTGTTTAAATAATTATTTGCTTTGCAGTAACTTTAAAAGTTTACCTGTCAAATATATTTAATAGTAATACTTCTTTTATATTGCATTTATCGGTTTATTTAGGGAAAAATATCCTTTAAATATCTATATACTTCAATATCTTTAAATAATATCTTTTATACTGTATTTATAGAGGGGAAAATATCCTTTAAACGAGATCTCTCAATATTCAAAATACTTCTGGTCCGATATTGTAAATTACTATGATACAAATGAGAGAAAAGATATTATTACTTATTTACTATTTTTTTTCATTCTTAATACAATAGAAGTGTGTGTAGACATAAAATACATAATTGAAAGATATAATTGAACATAATTGAACATAATAAGACATAAATTGAAAATAAATATGTCGGATCATGTATTATCCTCGTCGTCTGAATATGTTTTAAAATTAAGAGATTCATCGTGCATGAGTTCTGGTGAAATTTTAAAATGAGTCTTTAATACAACTGTTTAAAATCAAGCTGATTCAGTTCGTAAAAACGCAGGAGAACATTAAATTAAGACAAGATGTGAGAAAAAAATGTTTTACATAAACTCCTTTAATATAGTAATAAAATATTTCTTAATTATTAATAGCATTTGTTGATAAACTAGAAATAATCAAATAATGCTCTGATAATAAAGTTTTAAAACTTTAAATACTTTTTACTTTCAAATAGTTTTTTAACTTATGTTTAAATATTATTTTTTACAGTTATAATATTAAAAAGTAAATTGTAATATTTTTATAATAATAATAAATTTTTTAATATAATATTTAATATTTTTAAATATATTTTAACAAATATATTGATGTGCTTAAATATTGTTTATTATCTTGGATTAATTTTTCAGATTTATTTTAAAATTATTTATTTATTATTATTAATTATTATTTATTTAATTATTTATTTATTTTAAATTAATTTATTTACTAAGCAATAAATTCCTGTGATTCTAAATGTTTTTTGTAATTACAGTGACCGCCCCCCAACAGAATATTTTAATTAAACTGAAAGAAAAAACTTCGTAATTTTCTCGTAATTTGCCAATCCTGATTATTTAAATTTCTATAGAAGATAATTGATTTTTTCACCAATTTCAGGTGAATCGAGATGTCTACAGAAGCGAAGATAAATCGCCAAAATATTCAAGGCCTGGATTTCCCCTGCTCCCAATTTTTCACTCGGGAAAACATTGAAAGTGCTCTTGACTATTCACCAAACGATGATGACATCATCATTTCTACTTATCCGAAAACTGGAACAACTTGGGTGCAGTACATTGTCTACGAAATTTTGAATGATGGCAAGGAACCCCCCTCACAAACAGAAATGCGTCGAATAATACCTTATATGGAAGCAAGTGACCCAGAAATAGTTGAAAAACTTCCACAACCCAGAGTATTGAAGTACCACTTACCTTATAATATGATACCACATAATCCAAAAACAAGATACATCACAATTATCCGTAATCCGTTTGATGTAGTGGTGTCATATTACCACTTCCTGAGACAAATAACCACAGTAAACCTGGAATTTGATGATTTATTTGACGCTTTTGTGAAGGGCAGATGCGTATATGGCGATTATTTCGATCATATTTTATCGTGGTATGAACATAAAAATGACGAAAATATTTTGTTGTTGTCTTTTGATAAGATGAAGAAGGATCCCCGTACTGGTTTACTTTTGATAGCTGAGTTTTTGGGATGCGATTTGAAAGGCAATGAAGAATTAATCGAAAGAATATTGAAACATACGAGCTTTGGATACATGAAAGCAAATGTTAAAACAATGGAGAAAGAAGATGGATCTGTGAAGAAAGATGATCGAGTGGATTTTTTCCGAAGTGGAGGTGATGGAGGAAAAAGCGGTCTCATGACAGAAAACCAAAAAAAGATATTAAGAGAAAGAATGGAAGAGAAATTAAAAGGATCTGATATTCATCGTCTTTGGAATTGATTGTTCCAATTATAACATAAATAAATGAAAGGAAATGCAAATATCTCTGATGAAAATAAATTCATATAAGTTAATCCAATGCATGCAATATAAATAACTTTCATCTGAAATAATTATAGAGTGGATTCTAATCATACAGGAGGTGATGAATTAATAAACGGTCCGTTGATCTAAAATTATGAAAAAATAATAAGAATTAACAAGAAATTAGATATATAAAGTCCTTGAAGCTTATTTACGCCCTCATAAACGTGAGGAATAATTAAAAATATAAGATTAATGACCCGCGGACATTTAAATGAAAATTTGACGGTGGAACTTCATTACGCTACATGAAAACGATAAATAACTGTGAAATTAATTTTATGATCTGAAAAAAAATTATTGACTGCATTTTTTTATGTGTACAAAATTCCGATCAAGAAAAATCGTCTGACGAATGAAAGTCAAGAAAAAGTATTTAAAAAAAAGAATGGAAGAGAAATTAAGGATCTGATATACAAAGTCTTTGAAAATCAATGTCTTCATCGTAAATACAATGAATAATAGTAAATGTAAATTTCTTTGATGAAAAGAGGAGTTTCATATTCAATTTAACATAAGCAACTTAAATAACTTTAATCAGAAAAAAATTATGTAGTGGATTTTGATTATACTAGATGTGATAAATTAATAAACGGTTTAATTGATATAATTAATTATTAATGAGAAATCAGATATTTAACGTTTTTGAAGCTGATTTACGTAATCATAAACGAAATGATTTATACCAAATGCAAGATTCTGGAAATTTAACAGCAGAGCTTTATACTATTTTAGTAACATGAAAACGATAAAAAATGTGAAATTAATTTTATAATCTGAAAAAAATTAATGATTGCATTTTATCTGAAAAAAATTAATGATTGCATTTTATCTGAAAAAGAATTAATGATTGCATTTTTTTAAATGGGAAAAAATCGGATGAAGAAAAATCGTCTGATGATTGAAAGTCAACGAAAAATATTTCAAGAAAGAATGGAAGAGAAATCTGATCTGATTTATAACGCTTTTGGAAATGATTTTCTTTATTGTAAGTACAATGAATAACAGAAAAGACTAGATTTTCTGATAAACCAAGGAATGTTTAATGTTTAGAAATGGAACTCCATAATGAAAAACATTACATATAAACAATAAAGACTTTCAGATTATACATAAAAATGATAAAGAAAACAATATGACCTTTTCACCTTCATTTACGAGTATTTCGATGGATAAACTTTCAATTCTCTAAGTGTATGTTACATTTTTAATATATGTCAGTAAATATCAATGTATCTTTTATTACAGATATATATCAATTTACATCTATTGTGTGAGTAAATACGATTAAATTTAAGTATGTATTGATTTGTACATGATGGCGTGTAGTTTATGTCAATAAAATAAATTTATTTCAATTTGAATTTGTAATTTTTTTAAAAAAAATTTCATAAAGGAAGCTTTTATGGTATTATTTGAATACAAAAGCAAACTGGACGGCACTCCATTTAGTACTTTGTACCAGAAGTGAAAAATAAAATATATAAAATAAATATTAAATTAAAACAAAAGGTTTTTCTTTTATATTTTATTAGTATGCTAAGAAGTTGATAGTAAAAACAATTCTTTTTCATTTTAGTGACTTTTTATTAAATAATTACAATTTATATAAATTATTTATCAAAAAATGATTGATATTTGCAAGAACTGAACTCGCATTCTTCATCTTCATATAAAAAATACTGAATTCCTTGCATTTTACCGATTGAGCTACTGATTGTTGCTTTCAATTTTCATTAAAAACTGCTAAAACTTTATTTAAAGTATTAAAAATTAATTTAATTTATTTAATGAATTATTATTTAAATAAGCTGTATTAAAATCAAGTGTCATCCACAACAAGCTTAAAAAGTGTATTTGAACTTGAGTGGATGAATAAAAAGTGCTTTATTAACGATT
>JAOUZG010050968.1:9862701-9877102 GCA_026289955.1 Argiope argentata | reverse complement strand
AAGGTGAGTGTAAATTAATAGTAGGAATTGAAAAAAAAAGAGCTTTCTGACATTAAAAGACTCCCATATAGATTGTTTTTCCACGATTCAAAGTATAAAGTGTATTTAAAATAATATTCAATAAAAGAGAACGATTCATATTTGATGACATTTGTTGACATTATTTCTAAAAATATAAAGGACTGAATAATCTTGTTCATTCTTCACCCTTTTTCAGCATTATACTGAATTTTATTATATATATATATATATATATATATATATATATATATATATATATATTGCTGCAGCAGAAGGGAGTTTCAAAGATAGGGATTAGACTGAATTTTTAAATTTGCTTTATTCTCTCCCACGGAGTCATGATGCATTTACAAGAGGCACGGACAAGACACGTCTGCTCACAGCGGGACACAAAAGCAGAAGAGCATGAAGAGGGAGAAATCCTTTATCCGTGGTCTTTTTTTCAGTGCTAATATACAATGAGATTTCGATAGTTATTTTTCACACTTTTTCGATTCTGGTAAGGAAAACAAAGGGATAATTTTAAAGAATGTGCTTGCTGGACATTTTTCTACCCCTTTACGCGTGTGAAAGTGTAAATGTAAGCATTTTTACAAAACTTCTCTTGAATTAATTATATAGAAATTGTGGAATATGATCAGAAAATAGAATATTTTAGAATGAATTTACTATGGGATAAATTAAGATTAAACGTTAGAAATTAATTACAATCATAATTATATTTTAAAATATCATCACACACACACACACACACACAAATTTTAGATTGCTTGTTTTTGGCTGCAAAATATTTTTTCATTTAGTTCTGACGCTCAAAGAAAATTAAATTTTTTAAAGCTTTTATTATGTTTAATGTGTATTCAGTTATTTGTCAAATTTCAAATGAAATATTTTTGTTTTTAAAAGTTCTTATCACACTACAAATTGTTCAGCAGTACACAGAATTCTTAACGAACTATCTTATTCTTAAAAGCTTAATAAGATTTCCGTTATTCTGGGAAGTTTATAGAATAAAGGGAAGCATTTGCATCTAAAACCATGTTGTTTAGATATTTTTTCAATTTTCTACTCACGCTAGACTGAATCTTGAGTGAGTTCTTAGATATTCGTTCTAATAGATTCTCTAATTCTGGAAACATGTTTTCGAAGGATCGGGTTACATGGGAATAATTTGCTACAGCTGAATGAAGCGTATGAACATAATTAAGCAATGTTTTTTAGCGTTGAAAATTGTGAATTATTAACTCTTGTTCTTTAAAATTATGCAAAAATGTTGTTAAAGGAGAAATGGTGTCGCCTTGACAGTGTTGCTTGTTCATAATCTAAAGGCGCTACTTTTAAGAAAAGCGTGCCGATTGTCCTTTTTTTATTGTCAACCCTTATTATCTTAAATATTTTATGCTTTTTAGAAGGTATATAAGATTTTAGAGAAAATCTCACCCTTGTCCTTAAAATAAGTATTGGTAACTAGTTTTACAATGAAACATAATTTTGGTCTTGAAGATATTCTGTAGTATTAAATGGCAAGTAGTCTTGCACAGTTGGTTCAAAAAGTATCAAGGCTTTTCATATTGTTCATGACCTATTAAAGCTAAAATATTGTTCGCAATCTATAAAAACTAAATTCAAGAAAAATACATCTTTTAAATTGAAGGTATATCCCCTTTAATAATACACAAGTTGCATTTACATAACGGGCCATATACTTATTTATATTTTGATAATCAAAATTTCCAGTTTCATGGCCCCATTTTTCGTATTTTAAGTTAGCCGCCTTTGACGACCAGTTTATTCACATCAGATTATTGACATTTTGGCCATTAAATGGTTAATATATATTGCATTTTTTATAAAAACAAAACCATCCCCCTTTTTTTTCATACAATTGAAAAACATGAATTCAATCGAGTCTGTATACTCCAAACTAAAAGGTGTAAAAATATAAAAGTAAATGATTGGTAAAAACATGCGATTGAATAATTTGATGAAGGAGTTTGTATTCCAGAAGTACTTAAGGACATTATTATGAATAGTGTACCAAAACGAATTATAAATATTAAAATTATCTAAAATTTACGAAAATTAAGTTGATACAATGAAAATGGTAAATTTTTGGGTCTTGTGTTAATAACAAAGACAATCTTTATAGGATAATTGGTTTAGGAATATATGACCATTAATTTCCGTTGGAATCACTAAAATTATTCATATGGCGACGGTTAAGTTCAGTTTTGAGTTCGATTTAATTTTGTTTGAAGTCTACTTTTTTATTTCTTATATATCTTCCTTCCTGTTACTAAATGAGAGTTTTGGTCATATGGTGAGTTATCTTAAGAAGAAATCTAAATTTTTTAAAAAATAGTTTCATTAATTAGCTTATCGAAGCGTTGGATTCTATGAAGCTGCAAAAACATTCTAGGAAGTAGTATGAAATTCGTAGGATGGAATGTTTACAATTGAGTGTTGTAATTCATGAATTTACGGTAATATAGTGAATCATCTTCAGAAAAAAATCTAAAAATATTTTTCAGTTTCATTAATTAGCTAATCAAAGCGTTGGATTCTAGTAAGCTGCATAAACATTCTATGAAGCAGTTCTAATTCTTAGAATGGAATATTTATATTTGAATGTTACCATTCATGAATTTACGGTAATATAATGAATCAACTGCAGATAAATTATAATAACATTTAACAGTTTCATTAGTTAGCTAATCGAAATGTTGGATTCTAGAAAGCTGTTAAAACATTCTACGAAGCAGTCAAATTCGTATAATGGAATGTAAACATTTGAGGTTTGTCATTCATGAATTTACGGTAATATGGTAAATCATCTTCAGAAAAATGTTAATAATATTCTACAGTTCATTAATTTGTTTATCAAAGCGTTGGATTCTATGAAGTTATAAAAAAATTCTTGGAAGCTGTCAAATTCGTAGGATGGAATGTTTACATTTATGGTAATAGGGTGATTTATCTTCAAAAAAAATTCAAATAATATTTTACAGTTTCATTAACTAGCTAATCGAAGCGCTGGATTTTAGAAATAATTAAAACATTCTAGGAAGCAGACTGAAATTCGTAGGATGGAATGTTTACCTTTGATTAAAGCCACTCGTGAATTTATGGTAATATAATGAATAATCTTCAGAAAAAATTCTTATAGTTTACTATTCTATTAATTAGCTAACCGAAGCGTTGAATTTAATGAATCTGTAAATACATTCTAGGAAGCAGTTTGATATTTGTAAAATGGTATATTTGCATTTGAGTTTTGCCCTTCATGAATTTACGACAGAAAAATGCTAATAATGTTTCACCGTTCCATTAATTAGCTAATCGAAGTCTTGGATTCTATGAAGCTGTAAAAGCATTCTACGAAGCAGTCAAATTTGTAGGATAGAATTTTTTCATTTGACTGTTTCCGTTCATGAATATCTGTTAATATAAAAAATCATTTTCAGAAAAAAAAATCAAATAATGTTTTTCGGTTTCACTAAATAGTTAATCGAAGCGATGGATTCTATGAAGCCTTAAAAACATTCTAGGAAGCAGACAAATTCATTGGATGGAATGTTTAAATTGGAGTTTTGCAATTCATGAATTTACAGAAATATGATAAATCATATTCAGAAAAATTCTAATTATTTGCAGTTTCATTAATTAGCTGGTCGAAGTCTTTTATTCAATGAAGTTGTGAAAGCATCCTAGGAAACAAATACTTATGATGGTATATTTATATTTGACCGTTATATTTGACCGTTTTTGTGTCATACGTTAGCGTTTCATATAGAGAGATATTTAGTTCAGTCTTTTGTCACATGTTTATTTAGCTATTTCTTCGATGCAAGACCGAAAAATATTAAGTTGAGTATTTTATGTGGTTATTTGATTTTTTAAATATAAAATTATGTTCCTGAACCTACCTTGAAGCAAAAAATAATGTGCTTTCGCTATCCACCACCATATAGCTATAAGGGATGATAATATCATTCACTTTACCATCTACAAGTTTTTTGAAGTAAGTGTCAGGCGTCCACAAGTTGTTTCTCCACTTGCTGTTAAGGACCAAGCGAGTAGTATTGTGAGTCTGAGGGATTCGAAGCCGAGGGTCATTCCAGACTTGATGGAAGAAAATATCCACTCCGAAAGCCTATTTGGATAAAAAAATAAATGAAAATTTTTATTCTTACAAGTAAAAAATATATAATAAACTACAAAAGAAAAAAAAGCAGAATATTTTTTTTAAATAAGAAATTGGTTCACTATGCAGGGTGATTCCAAATTCATAGTACTAACTTGGATGAGAGGTAGAGAATAAAGATGCGAATAATATTCACATATTAAACCCAGTTAGTAATCTATTTCTTTAGTCTTAAATGCTGGGCATCTGAATTCAGCTAAAACGAGATCTATGACTTTGAAGATGTTTTAATAAAATATATAATACCACAGTTCTGAACCAGTCTCTTGGACACCTTGATCTCCCGATTTATCGAACATCAATCATTTTTTCTGAGGATATCTGAAGATTTTTGTTTATGACACCTCTGTTAAGCAGTTGGTTGCTTGAATATCAATAAATACTGCATATGAAAGTGAAATACCAGGTATTTATTGCTATTCGCGTCAATGATGCTGTCAAGCACGTATCGCTATTAGTGCAGTTTTAAACATTTGAACAGACTCTGTCAAATATACATTGTTGGACGCAATTTTGAATAGTTCTTGTAAACATTTCACTGGTCAATGATATAATCATTAAGCACTTTGACCTTTTTTTTATCTTTTTTTTTGCGTCACCTGCTCCCATACATTCGTTTACAAATAAAAGATTGTTTTAAATAAATGTATCACTGTTAAAATTTTATTAAAATATCAGGTTAGAAACAAAACAACTTGTTTTAGCAGAATTGAGACATCCTGTACTCATAACTTAAGTTTTTTTATAGTTATATTAACGCCCCGTTGTAAAGCAGCACTCGGGCTTTTTTGGGAAGGGTTTCGTAATTTTAAATAACCGTCAGATGACAAAGATGACACCTGAGCTTACACCCCCTCTCCACACCACACCAGCGGGAGCACGTTTGGTCCTGACGGATTTAGCGAACAACAGACCCCCTTGCACGACGTTTATTCGGTGGAATCGGGCCTCGAAACTGAAAAACCGAGTCTCACGAGTCGAGACCTTACTAAATTACTACCTTATTTAACTAAAATAATTTTTTTTCTTGATTGCCCAAAGTAGGAATGGACTTAATTTTTTTATATTACTTATTTAATGAATTATAATTTTTAATTAATTTCATTGTTAATCTATGTTACTTTAAAAATAATTTATTTAGTCCTCTTTATCTCTTGATCCAACCAATACCAAACAAATAACTTACCTGCTTTTCTTCATCAACGTAGTTGATATTCAACACAGATATCTTAATTTGCACTTCAGTTGGCTCACCTGTCAGGATGAAAAAAATATAAAGGGTTATAATATTGGTATATTTTCAAAAATTGCATTTTTTATTATTTAACTTTTGGATAAATAACAAGGTGTATATTTAAAGAAACAATGTTCATATTTAGTAACAATTAATCTATTTACATAAATCCTTGTTCCTTTTTTTGAATGCCCTAGATATTTTTATTAAAAATTATATGATTACTGACTTTTACGTGTATTTTTGTATCTAACATTTATTCATTGCATTGTTAATATTTTTTCCTTACTATATACGTTTTGATAGAAATTATTCATGTTTGTTTTAAACCGGATTAAGTAAGCCGTGAGATACAATTTAAAATATGAAACTTGTAAATGGTTCTCCTTAAACACTGCCTAAAATAATATTTAATGCAGGGACGTAAAAATTTACTCAAAATGGTTGCGAAAGAAATAGTGATTTTTTTTTTAATTTTCGTAAAATATTTACAAAAATAAGCTAAGAAGTAATCTAAAGACAAGACCACTGAGTGAGAATTTGTTACAATTAGTTATTTAAAAACTGGAGAAATTAGAATAAGTGTACAGAACGATATCCTTATGTTTGGTTCAGAACTTACTATGATTAACCCATAACTTAAGACACGAATATCTTCACACGGCCAGAAACATGGAGTCAAAATTACTTCATTGCTGTTTTTCTCTTTTGTCCTTTCTAAATAGCATTGGAATTTATTTTGTAAATACAATGCATTCTGGAAATCATGTAATTACCAAAAATATTGCTGTTGTTGCTTTCATGTTCTGCTTAACAAAGGAAGGAAGGGTGCAGTAGCTTCTGAGAGTATGGATATCTGAGCACCCGAAGGCAGAAGTCTGACTTCTAACTCACACACGTCACAAACCCTTTTTACGGGGCAGAATTCATGCATGCATTTCATTCATTTATCCACAGATCGTAATTTAGATCTGGAACAGCGAACGATAATCTCTGACCCAGTACACCCAGTGGTATTGCTCTCGACATTGAGGAGTTTGTGATCAAGACAGATTTAACATGCGCCAGCCCCCAGACACAAACGGATAGTCTTCGGCTGGCTGGTTCGAACTTGCAACCGAAGGGATGCGACTCCAATACCCTACCAACCAGGCTATCCCAGCCGACCAAAAATATTTAAAATGTTAAATGTCATAAAATTAAATGCTGGAAATATACTATAAGAAAAACCTAAACAAACTTTTAATGAGTACTTATTTCGGTTAGATACTACGAAATTGCATTAATGTTCACAACTGTTAGAATTTAAAGAGCAAAAATGAAGAATATAATATTTTAAACTAATTTTTTAAAAATCTTTTTCTATTCTTTTCACGTTTTTTTTAAATTAAAAGAATTTTCAAAGATATGGAATAAACGACTCCAAAAATAACAAGAAAAACGTTGGAAAAAAAGAATTCGGTTATACGCACGTGTTTATACTTTAAATTTTGAAACATATTGCTGAAAGAACAGTTTGAAGGTACTGAGGAGATGATTGTATTCTATGACAAAATACCACGTGATTATCAGAATTAATGAACAATGCTGAGTCATTTACGGATTAATAGCATCGTTAGAATCAATTTTGAGACATTATTTACTATCGTCAAAAATATATACGTTTATTGACACATTTACTTAACTCAAAATCAAGACAACACAAAAACACAAGTAAATTATGTGTTTTCCTCGAAAAATTTCAAACAAATAATTTGTACAAATTGTGTAAATTTGTTGACAATTCATCCCATTAATTTTTATGAGCAACAGCTTAAATTTCCAAAATAACTAAATACATGATCTGCAAATATTCCAAAGAATGTTCTTCTCTGATATTAGGAGTTTAAGTAATATTTCAGGAAACGAAAGTAGAAAATCTTTCGGATAAATACGCCATTCTCCGAGAAAATGATGAAACTTATTTTATTGTAAACAGTAGAGATCATTTATCAGCATTGGCAGAATCGATTTCTCGCAGCGCTGGTGGCGCTGGTGAAAAGACTGATTCTTAGCGACAAATATTGTTCTTGGAATACTGATGATACTAAGCCTATTTTAGGACTTACTGCAATATTTCAGACATACATGTTATCTCTCACAATACTGAGCAATTTGTCTAAAAGATGAAGAGTTTTTCGTGTTCAACTCTGGACACATTACTTATCCTTACTCTTCTTTTATAATCATAAAGTTTATTATTTGTTATAGTTGTTGTTACTAATGGTTCCTGCCATGGACAAGCGCGCTGACGACAGGTAGCAATTTTAAGCCGGAATGAGCGTCTCTTGTTTTTTGAATTAGCGCCAACAAGGTCCAAGGGTACGACTTAGTTAACACTCATCACAGTCACTTGCACAGCCCCTTTGCACAGGGGACACATTCATACTCCTTACAGATAGCAAATTGAAGAACAACCATGCCCTAACCGAGATTCGAACCCCGGACGCCTAAATCACAAGACACGCTACCTCTGTGCCAAGACATTGGAAGTATACTATCTTAAATATATCTTGGATAAAACATCCATTTTTATTCAGTATGGAAATTGGGGAGGGATTGTTTCAAGTAATGTATGAATGAAAATATTTAATACGAGTTACATGTTGATTACATACGAATATTTTTTAATCTTAACTACATATGAACCGGTCATTTAAATAAAAAAAATATGAATACATTCAGTTTAGCTTGTTATTCGAAACAATCTGCTATATCACAATATTCAATTTTCAGTTTATCTATCACTAGCAGTACCCGTTCGCACTGTGTTGCCCTTGGCATAGCACCCAAAAAGAAAAATTAGCTTTAAACATAAATCTAGCCTCCACTCGATACGACATGGGCATGTTACGCTATATCAAACAAACATAAAAAATATATTAAGAATTTATCAAAAATAGCTACAAAACATTTTTATAGCACACATTCAGGAATATTTAGACTGTTATTCTAGGACAACAGAACCGACAAAATACGATATATCAGTAGACAAAACACATGCGATCATTTCTAGATTGGATTTTCCTTTTGGGTAATAATGAAATTGGAATCGCTGTTTAAAATCAAACGTAAACAAAGAAATGTAATGCATGTGCATACCACTGCTCTAGCTATTTGCACATGCGCAGTTTGAGGTTTTCGCGCCTGCACGGATAAGATAAAATAGCAATTATAAAACTCCCATTTTTATTTTGATATGCAATAAAACGTTCCCAAATAAATGCTTTACAAAATTTTATAAATGTATCCAATTTCCGTTAACTATTTCCCGAGATTTTCTGGGTCCAACATGCAGACGCTTTCAGGAGACTTCATTTTATACTATGCATAGATTACTTATATTTTTTAACTTATACTCAGTTTTACCATAGTGAAATGAGGTACGAGATGGCGCTGTATGACATTGTAAAAATGAGAGCAGATAGAAAAAGGCTCTAATAGTTGTCAATAAAAAACGTTTTTTGTGTATGTGCGTAAAACCGCGTTTTTTTAGGAAAGACACCAATATCGACAAACTTAAAAAGAAAAAAATATTAAATATAAATGCATAAGTAAAAAATGATGCAAAAAGCGTGACTCGAATCGTGGATCTGCAATTCATGTGTCAGCTATGATGTTTTAACCACTAAATTGCCCTACTCACACTTCGAAGCCGAATTTGGACAAAATTATTCTATTAGTTATAAAATAAATGGTTTTTATGAGTAAAATCGTGTTTTTAGGAATGATACCCATATAGATAAACTTGAAAAGCAAAATCGTACTTAAATACAAAATTTGATCCAAATCGTTAGAGCCATTTCCGAGATACACAAAATAAATATGATGATGACGAGTCCGCTTTACAACAGAAGGAGGGGTGCAGTAGCTTCTGAGGGGGTGAGCCTCTGAGCACCCGAGGGCAGAAGCCTGACTTCTAGCTCATATGAATGTGACCCACACTTATTTCATTTGCTTGCACATCCCCTTTTTTACAGGGGAGCACAGTGACACACCTCACAAATAGAAAAACCCTGCCCTGATTGAGAGTCGAACCTGGGATGCCCAGATCACGAGAAAGACATAAATATATATACTAGAATTGCTCGTTTAAAGATATAAGATTCATAGTATTCTAACAACCACTTTTAATGAAATAGAACTTGACAGTATAATAGTTTATCTTAATTACTATTATTGTTTGTGTAGGATAAGATCTGGAATGATATAGATATAAACTGAATGATCAGCTGTTAGTATATTAATAGTCTGGAATAACTATTAATATAAACAACTGAAATACAACTGTCTTTTAAATACAGCAAAAACAGTACATAAAAAATTAACAAAGCTGTTCTGAAACTTTTCAAAGAATTGATATGAACATTTTAATAAAAGATGAAGTTTCTTATTAGGAAAATAGAAAACTCATATATATGAATCATCAGATGTTACATTTTACTCGAGATTCGAAGAATAATGTTTAAAAAAATAAGAAGAATTCATAAAAATGCCTTAATCGATTTTTCGTTTTTAATATTAGGATATTAAAAAATCATGGAATAATGTTACAGTAATAGGAAGAATCGATAGGTTTTATTCACACTAAAAAAGGGAAAATGATTGTACTCTATTGTGAGAAAGTGGCTTGTTGTGAGAAATTTAATAAACACATCGAATAGTGTCAGCTGTCATAAAACTACCGAACTTTTTATGGATGAAAATTTTTTCCGCCTTTTTTGCTGTTTCTTGAATTATAGATTCCATTTTCGGGATATTTCCAAAATTGAAGGTAAACAAAAAGGTGAAAATATATATGGCAGAAGAACATAGCGAATAACTCAAATTGATCAACGTAATAATCAATAGTGCGGCAATTTGCTCAACGATGTTACAGCACTGTACTATACAAATCATAACGAGATTATTGATAGCTTAGTTTTATCATATAATTCCTTTCTGGAAAGCCCATACAGAGATTTTTGTGGGAGATTGCAGTGTTTTTGTTCTTCACGTAATCCATTATAATTGATTGTTTCAAGATAGTAGCAATTTTCGCACAGATAAGTAGCAAATTGCTCTCCGGAACTACCTCTTTTCTTCGTATTATTTAGATGGGAGAGGAATATATCGAAGATTATAATCTCATATAGTTAGAAATAATTAAGTGTTATACTTTTCGATACGTAATATATTAAAGAGAATTAATAAATGCATAACGAGACTAAATGCTCCCAATTCAAAATTTGTATTTTATGCAACGCTTTGTCACAAAAAATTCGCATAACTACCACAAATTATGGAAAGTTAATAACGGCAATTAAGTTATATGCGTGATATGAAATGACGATTAGTTTGTACCACGCTTTATTCTAATTGCAGCTTCTATCAATAAATAGCCTATTCATATCTATCGCCTATTCATATCTATGCATAAGTTCTGAGATAAGAAGTAAAACAGCATATATTAAGTAATGGTGAAAATATATGGTACTAGAATAATGTATTATATATTTAGTCCATCATTATACTATGTACCATAGTTTTAGTCATCCAGTGATAAATCACTAAATAAATTGTTTATGGTACAAGAATGATGTACCATAGTATTTATAATTTAGTCCATCATTATACTATATACCATAGATTTAGCCATTGTGTGATACATCATTAAATAAACTGTCTATGGTACCAGAATAATGTACCAAAGGAATTATAATTTAGTTCTTCATTATACTATTTACCATAGATTTAGCCATCGTGCCATGCATCATGAAATAGATTGCCTATAGAACCAGAATGATATACCATAGCAGTTATAATTTAGTCCATCATTATACTATATACCATAGATTTAGCCATCGTGCGATGCATCATTAAATAAATTGTCTATGGTACCAGAATGATGTATCATAGGAATTATAACGAACATTTTGAAGTAAAAATTACAACTCCATGTATGAAAGCAAAAATGATCTTATTCTATGCATGTGAAATATCCACTTCATGATATCGGCTACTAAATTATATAAAACATTTCTAAAGCACCACTTCCTCCAACGCATCAATGTAATTAGTTCAGCAAATAACTGGGTTAATTTTTTTTTCAAATAAGTACTTATGCTTTTTAATCATTGATTATCTAGTTACCACTAGTACATTTTCAATCCTCGTATGTCTTAGCAATTTGCTTTTATAGAGAATGAAATAATGAAGATTTTTGTTAATAAAATTTCGAGATATTTTGTAATTCACAAGTTACTACTACAAAAAGTTTCATAAGTTGAAAACATTTAACTTATGTATATATATTTAAAACTGAAGCATCTGTGATTTCTTGTAAATTATCAAGATGAGGTAAATCATATCACGTTGTTTAATAATATGTTAATAGAAAAAATTTTTAAAATATGATTTAAAAATTGTTAAAATGAGGTAGAAAGAAAGGATTCGATAAAGGTTTAGTGATATTTTAACCTAAGATTTTAAATATTCGTAAAATTCCCTTAAAGCATTAAATTAATCAAAAACTAAAACTAAGAAGAATTAAAAAAAAATATTTGCTTTTTTCAATCATTCTCTTACATTTTTTGTTGAACTTGGCTTGTTTCATTTCAGCTTTGAAATGTTCCGATGCCGTAGTAAAATACTGGATCCTTTTTTGTCCTCTGACCATAATATGTTTTTGTATCATAATAATTTTGCTACAAAGCTTTTAATAAAACATATCCTTTGTTCCGAAATGAAACATGCTTCAGTGAATAAAGAAAAAGAAAAAGAAACATACTTCATAACAAATGAAAGCAACCCTTTATTCCAATACAATTAACGACAAAAGCTATAATAATTCATCCCGAAAAAGTCAGAATTTTTTTCCCATCTGCTAATTATTTTTTCTCCCTGGTCTTCTAAGAATGGTCGAATCATAAGCATCGAAATGATAGTTCTTTTCAAGCTCGAGTAAAAACAGTGTATACTAGGTTCTGTTATTTGGAATTTATGGTGTTATTCTTGCCAGCATTGGTGGCTATTTAGTAAATGAATGGGGGAAAGACTTGACACCTTTTTTTACAACTCTTCTTGTCTTTGCCAAATCTATAAAAACTTCAAAAACAAGAGAGTCAAAAGAAGGTGAAATATAAAGCCCACTTGTTCCCAGATTTTGCCATCGGGTTTCTCCGGTACGAGTCCAAAATATACCAAACGTAGCACTTCATAGAAAGTGTTACACAAGAGGTCATTGAATGACACCAGGACTTGATATGTTTTGACGGATTGTTGGCTGATAACCAATATATACGTGTTCTGAGAACATATGCCATTGCCCAGCTACATCCATTTTTACTTCCAGCATTTTCACGTAAGTATTGGCGTATAAACAAAAATTCCCATTAACGCATCTCCAATTGGGATAGAAAACTTTTATGTGATCGCATTAACTAATCTTTATTAGTTAGGTATTTATGGGTTAGGTACAAAATTGAAATGCCCAATACATGGCACTGATTTGCTTATGTTGGATATTGTATTAACGTATAGGTCTTTGTTAAAAATTAAAGAATAAGCAAAAATAGTCGTTAACACATCTCCAATTGGATTAGATATCTTTTATGTGATCGCATTAACTAAAATTTATTATTTGTATTGCTTACTATTGTTGCTGGTGAATTAATTAATTAGCGTCAAAATTGACGTGCCCAATGCATGGAATTGATTTGCTTATGCTGGATATTGTATTAACGTAAAGGTCTTAATAAAAAATTAAAGAATGAGTAAAAATAATCATTAGCACATCTCCAATTGGGATAGAAATCTTTTATGAGATCACATTAACTAAACTTCATTATTTTTATTGATTATGATTGTTGCTGGTGCATTAATTCGTTAGGTACAAAACTGAAGTGCCCAATGCATGGCACTGATTTGCTTTTGTTGAATATTGTATAAACGTGTAGTTCTTAGCAAAAAAATTGAAAGAAGAAGCAAAAATTGACAACACATCTCCAATTGGGATAGAAAACTTTTAATCACTTTAACTAGACTTTATTAATATTATTGCTTATGATTGTTAATGGTACATTAATTGATTAGGTACAAAATTGTAATTCTGAATCTATGGCACTGATTTGCTTATTCTAGATATTGTATTAACATATAGGTCTTCGTAAAAAATTAAAAGAACAAGCAAAAATAGTCATTAACACATCTTTAATTGGGTTAGAAATCTTTTATGTAGTCACATTAACTAAAATTTATCATTTTTATTGCTTATGATTGTTGTTGGTGCATTAATTGATTAGGTACAAAATTGCAGCGCCCAATGCATGGTACTGATTTGTTTATACTGGATATTGTATTAACGTATTGGTAGGTCTTAGAAAAAAATGAAAAAAGAAGCACAAATTGGCATTAATACATCCCCAATCGGGATAGAAATCTTTTATGTGATCACATTAACTAAACTTTTTTAATATTATTGCTTATGATAGTCGCTGGTGTATTAATTGGCTTAGTATAAAATTGAAGTGTAATACGTATGGTACTGATTTGCTTCTGCAGGATATCGTATTAACGTATAGACTTAGTAAAAAATTGAAAGAAGAAAAATTGGCGAAATTCATAATTTTAATATGAAGTTAAATTAAATATTAACAAATATGGCATATATATTAAATGTCCTTTCATAATATTTAGTATTTTTTATTTTAAACAAGATGAATATGATTCTTAAGAAATTTTAATTATTTTAATTTTTTCATTCACTTTCGGATCTACCTGAATAGGAAGAATTGCAGCCAAAATATCGAAAGGCTCATTTCTTTTAGTATTAAAAAATGCTTCTAAGTCCTGCTTCAGTTTTAATACAATTAAGAATACATTCCTGTAACAGCTTTATAAATTAAATTTTATATATATATATA
>JAOUZG010050968.1:9839171-9862301 GCA_026289955.1 Argiope argentata | reverse complement strand
GTGTGTGTGTGTGTGTGTGTGTGTGTGTGTGTGTGTGTGTGTGTGTGAAAGAGAGAGAGAGATTTTCATAGGGATTATTGACACATGTCAATCAATTGTATAGCTCGTGTAAGGGAATCATAACGATCTTTTAAAGGAATGTGTTTAACTGGACAATTTTTATCTCTTCACTCAGAGGGTGGGAATTCTTCAGCTTTTAGCCGATTCAACAATTTAATTCTGTTGAATTAATTAACTAGAATAAGTGAAATGGATCAGGAGGTAAGAGAATATTTTTAGAATGATGTTACTGTGGATAAATTAAGATAAAAATTTGGATTTAAATTAGAGTTAACACACACTTAGTTCATGGAATTTGATTCTATTTAATATATTTTTAAATGGATTATTTCTGAGCACGGATTTACTCTTCTTTGTTATCAAGCTTTTAAAACATCTTTTTTTACGAACGCTCGAATTTAAAAATGAAAAAAAAAACTGAAAATTATCAAGGAAAACGCATTTGAATATTAACTAAAGTAACGTTAGGTATATTTCTGTTGTATAAAATAAAATTCAGATTGGAAGTTAAAATATTTATCAGTGAAGAGAGCTGTAAAAAACTAATATCATAACAAAAGACAAAGATGTTTGAAGAACACCTTTATTCAGCGTAGCTAGTTGAAAAATAATGTTTATCCACTACTAATTTAGTCATATAAAGAAAAATAAAGAAAAGAACTGTTAAAAATATTCTGTCTGCTATAATAACAGAAATCAGCTGTGATGTCAATTAAGGTAGCTTTATTAAAATAAGGAGAACGTGTTTAAAGAAAGGGTAGATTAGGAAGAAGTTACATATGAATGCGAATGATTTCCATCGCGGATTTCTTTTATACGATTTTGGAGTTCTTTTACAGATTTAATGAAGCTGATAATTCATCAATATACCATATAATCTGTTACATAGTTGGGATATTAAAAGGTTATTTGGGATTTTAACTCAATTCTTTCATGCATATATGGTTAAAACAAGAAATCTGCGATCGGATATTTAAAGTTGAGGAAAGATAATAATAAAACAAATTGGAATTAAGTGATAATTAGAAATAGATCGAATTTAATAAATTCTAGCTGCAGTTTTTATTAATTATACACTGATTTAAAGCTACCAACTTAAAAATTTATATTGTATCAGAAATTTATTTATAATACAAGATGCGTTGCTTCATTTCGAATTAAGAACATCTTCTTTCTTCAAAATTAAAAAACAACATTAATATAGCTATTTGAACATTTATTTCAGTCATAAAATTTGCTTCTATTGAAGAGGGTTTCAACTCAAAAGCTGGCTTTGGTCATTCCTTCACCATGCATATAATTAAAAGAAGAAATCTATGACAGAGTATTTAAAGTGTAAATATTTAATTTGAGGAAAGGTTATATAAAAGCATAGGCAGATATAGGTAGATTTCTGGAATACAACACATTTAATATTTTTAATTTCCACTTTTTACTAATTATAATCAGCTCATTACTGGATCAACTAAATTTAGGTTTGATACTGGAGACTTTTCCTCATTTTAATTTAAGAACGTTTTCTTTTTTATAAATTAAAATGAATAGATAGAAATATTTGGACACTTATATAAGTTATTACATTGGCCTCTATAGAAGTTCTGATGCAGAGGGATTTGGTGATAACCTTTGATGAAATGTCAGGGAATTGCAGAGGACTATTTAAAGTAGCTTTCTCGAACTAGTTTAGAATGTCACCAAGGTCATCTGTTGATAGTCAATACGGTGAACCTGGGCTATTTACTGAGAGCACCACAGGTGGAACATGTTGTATTATTTGGTGACAATCGTTGAGATCTTGGAACTCAACCAAGCCGAAAGGTTGGCGCCTTAACGGAACATCAAGAAGTAAACATACGATGCAGTCAAAATTCCCAAGACTCAGCAGATAACTGACAGGCAATCTACGGAAAGTAATTAGTTGTAAAACTGTGCTTGTGAGCTCAGTTGTAAAAGTGTACTTGTGAGCTTAGTTGCAAAAGCGCACTTGTGAGAAAAAAAAAACTACAACTGCAATAACGTCTGAGATGCAGACTGGAATAAATTAATTTTTACAATTTAAATTGTTTTCATTAAAGTCTGGTGTGACCTACTTCCATACATGATGGATATCTCAGTTTCAAAATATTTGGCATGAAGTTGGAAAATGAAGACAGAAGTCCCACTCCAAAATACACATTAGTTATAAACTATTTTAATTTTTAATTTTTTACAAACGAGGTGGCCTCTTTGCTTCTGTAGGTGATTAATAACAGTATAAAATTGTGATATAAGATATTTAAATGAGATACTGATTAAAAAATCTGTATTGTTTAAAAAATTAAAACTAAATAATATACGATGACTTTTTATTAATCTACAACTTTGAAATGGAATTACTTTTAAGAGCCCTGTTAGTAGCCACTATGAAGATGTGTATTGAGACAATAATGAATGGAAGTTCAAATTCATACATATTGGTGAACTAATTCATATATATTCATGAACTGATTCATATATATTGATGAACTGATTCATATATATTCACGAACTAATTCAAACATATTGATGAATTGATTCCTATATATTGATTAACTGATTCGTACATATTGATGAACTGATTCATATATATTCATGAACTAATTCATATATATTCATGAGCTGATTTATATATATTGATGAACTGATTCATATATATTCATGAACTGATTCATATATATTCATGAACTGATTCATATATATTCATGAACTGATTCAAACATATTGATGAACTGATTCCTATATATTGATGAATTGTTTCATACATATTGATGAACTGATTCATATATTCATGAACTGATTCATACATATTGATGAATGGATTCATGCATATTGATACATGATGATACTCATCATGACATATTGGTTAAAAACTCTGCATTCTTCAAAGAAAATTAAAACTAAATAATATTCAATGAATTTTAATTAACTTACAACTTTGAATAGAAATTACTTTTAAGAGTCCTGCTACTTATCGCTAAAAAGATGTGCCAGGAAAGAATAATGAATGGAAGTTCTTTAATTTCATCCCAGCTTTTTAATGATATATCTTACAAACCCTCCTATTCAACCAAAAAACAACACGTTTATTGCCGAAAATTAATATTCATGTATTAAAAATGCAACACATTTTCTTTGGAAAAAACCTCCAACATTAACAACACCGACAGAAGCTTTGAAAAGCATTGGTATAATATCTAATGAAAAAAAAATTCAAGTTGATACAAATCTTTTTTAAAAAACTTTGTTATTATATATAACTGTGTTATATTGAAGTTCGAACTCAGTAAGCAGTATTTATTTCATTTCATTACCATTTTTTATGAAAGAATTTGTATTACTATTTATAACAAATTAAAAATTATTTGAGTTCAAAATTGTGGGTTAATTAAGACTAGTATTCTCATTTTTAAGTCTTCATCTTCTCTACCCCCCCCCCTTCCCAAATATTTTTAAATACAGTTTTTGTTGGATATTAAGATAACATGCAATTTATAAATATATTCGTAATACATTCCATTAATGTTTATAGCCAGATGAATAATTCAACTTTGATAAATTAACATTTAATGTTAAGGCAGAATTTCTCCTATCTTTTCAAATTTTGTCTTTAATTGAATTTAAATTGTCTTACTAACCATAAAATGTCTTGATCCAATTATATAAATACTGTAAAACCCATTTTATAAATAGTGAGATTTTGAATTATCAAATGCAATTTTCTCAAGAAATTGGAAATTGCTTTTTAATAATTTATAGGAGAACTAATAAAATCATTTAATGTTCTCATGACACACATTAAATTAAATACACCTGTTTAAATTTCAACTTACTGCTCATTTTACATGAATAAAGAGAACGTGAAGACCTCTCAGAGAGTAAGATAATATACAATCATGTAGTTCACGCTATATCATGTGATTATGACGTCATTTCCTGAAGGAAACACCTTCGAATTCGCCATTTTTCTGAAACTGGTTAGGGATAAGAATCTCGAGATTTCATTTATCTAAGTCTTTATGAGGACTATCTCTGCTTCAGAAGGTTTAGAAGTTCGAATTTAAATTGGAACTTAATATAAGCCTAAATTAATCAGGCTCTCACCTTAATTATTTATTCTCTTGCCAAAAAAAAAAAAGGATTATTCAGGAACAAGTATGTTGTTGTCATAATATTTGGTCAAATTTTCACAATCCATTTAAAATTTAATTAAAGAGAAGTAAATATGTGGAACCTAGATTTGACATTGAAATGATAAAAAAAAGATACATCATTCATCAAATTGTCTAAATGGTTATAATGTCAGGCTATTATCTCAAATTAGCGGTTTGATTCAATATTGAGATTATTCTTCGTACACATTTTTTTTGAGAAAAATATATGCGAACAATCATATTTATAGCCTGAAGTTCTCATTAAATTGCTTCTGTTGGTCGATTTATAGCAATTAAAGAAATTAAAAACCGACAGTGACGTTGTTGAAAACAAATATTTTTCTTGTTGTAAAATAACAAGCTTGGATCAAATTTTGAATAAAATCATTCTCTTATTTGCTGCCATCGTTACGAAGTTAGCTTGTTTTTACTTTTGTAATTCTCCAAGGTCAAATATTGTTTGAAAAAGGAGGGGAAAACATTCAATTCTATGATTGCTTTGAACATGGGTACACTTAACAAATAAAACCTTTTTACATCGGAAATACTTCGTCAACAATGAAATCGAACAGACTTCTTTACAGCCAGCCTCTAATGCCTTTCTTTTTTAAATATTTACTCATCTTTAAAAATAAATTCAGCCGCGTTAAAATGTTTAGAATTTAGGGGTAGAATACACAAAACATTCTTGCATGCATTCTTTTATGACTTCGGGGAAAGAAGTAAACAAACAGCATTCATTCAATCATGACGTGAGGAGTGAAAAACAACAGAATGCCGTAGTAAGTAAGTAGTGTATTTTTAACTTCACACATCACAGAAATGCCTGTAAAGCTTTTTTTACCGTAAGTTTAGAAATGTTTTTATCATCATATTTTAGATTGCATAAAATTATGAAATCGTCACAGAAATTTAAAAAAATCATTATTCGGAACAAGGGAAAGATTGTTGCGAATGCTTCGTACGTTTTGAGTTTTAAGTTTACTTATTAAATTAATTTTCACTTTCTTATACACAAATTCTGGAAAAAGTATTGTAACCATCAAAAAATTTACATTCTTTTTTACGAATCTCTTGATTTCAAACATCCTTGAATTTGAAAGACTCATTTTTGGTATCATTTTCATCCGCCTGCTGTTCATCTAAGTATATTGAGACGACCACTTTTCAACGATTCTATCTCACTAAGGGGCGAGACGTTGAAGGATACCCGCATTTCTAGAATTCTCTTTGATCTCCTTGATTTTCGTCATTCTTGGCCCTTATTATACACTTTTTCATTCGATTTTTTTATGTGTTCGTGAAAATCGTTTAGTTTTAGATTTTATTATATTATTTTAATTTAGTCTGCGAGTATTACGAATTTAATTGATGATGATGATGTCGTGTCCGCTCTTTACCGCGGAAAGAGGGGTGCAGTAGCTTCTGAGGGTATGAACCCCTGAGCACCCGAGGGCAGAAGTCTGACTTCTAGCTAATATGAAGATGAAACACACACTCATACGCTTGCACAGCCCCTTTTTTACAGGGGGGCACATTCACACATCTCACAGATAGCACACAAAGGAGCAACCATGCCCGAACCGGGACTCGAACCCGGGACCACCAGAACACGAGGCAGACGCGCTACTTCTGTGCCAGCAAGCCGGCACGAATTTAATTTATTGCTAAATGTAAACCTCTCCCCCTCTCATCTTTCCTCTTACCCCTATTTTGACGGATTAAGGGGACGGTAAAACTTCTTCCCTAAAAATAAACTTAGAGTTATGAGAATTTTTGCACATAAGCTCTGGAGGGTAATTAAACTAAATATCCTTCAAAAATATTTGTAATTAAAAATATTTTTTTAAAAGTTAAAAATTTAATTTAATTTTTAACCTTTTTCCTTTAAGTCCTAATTTTTTAATTTGTCCCTTTATTTTACTTTATCAATACTTATAATAGCGTTTCAAATATATTTAGATATTATTTTATCATTTCATTCAAAATTTGATTTTTAAGAAGGTTTTTTGTTCATATGCATTTAATTTTTATTAAAATTTTAGGCTTTTTTCAAAATAAAAACTTTTAACTGTCTAAATGAAACCAGAACGCAAAACGGATACCAAGATTTATTTCAGTATATGTCAGGATTCTGTATAAGAAATTTCATAAAATTTACTCAAAAATTAAGACGCATAGAGCATTTTAAACACACTCAAAACTGATAAAATATAATTTTGAAAAAAAAGGCATTAAAAAATATTTTCACTCTTACCTTTAATATATGTTTTTTGATACAATTAAATGCTGCTTTTATTGAACAACAGACATATTTTTAATTTATTCTTCAGCTTAAATCATCTTTTGAGAAAAAAATTGCATTAAGTTTTTTTGAGAAAAATATTAAAATGAAATAATGCGATCTGGTATATTGAGATAGTCTAATACAAATGAAATCAATCATAGAAGATAGTAAAATTTATGATGTTTAACATGCTAAAATTATTTTACTAATTATATTTAATGTAGGGACTGTATAAAAATTTAGATATCTTCAAATTAAAAATAGAAATTTATATTTTTATCATTAGGTTTATTGATTTAAACTACATAAACTATATTTCTCCATCTCATTAATTTTTTTTCAATTATAAGAACAAGCCTATTTCTAATGATTTAAAATTTAATTATTGTATCGCGATTAGATAACAAGAATGTAATTAGTACTAAAGAAAATAATTTTAGCAAAAAAATGAGGTACATTAAGAAATCTTAAAGAACTGCAAACTCAAAACAATAAATGCTCAGTAAAATAAAGTGATTTTTTTCTTTTTTACAGCTTAAATTATGTAAGAATATGACAGAGAGAATATATTAAAGAAATTATAAAATCTAATGTATCTAGTTCTTTTCCATATCTTTAGACATTCGAGAGAAATATGTCTTATTTTTTTTGAAAAATATTATAAATATATATTATTTTGAGAAATATTTCTTATTTGACACTCATAAAAATATATCTTACTCCCACTTTTTTTAGCCGGCTCAACTAAAATTCGCCACTTTTGTCTTGACGAAATCTCAGAACTTAATTCAAGAAAAGTATCACTATGCAAAAATACATATAAGAACATAAATACAAATAACTATAGCAAAAACACAATGTGAATTTCTTTTATTGAAATTATAATTCAACAATATTCTAAAAAGTGAGTAATATTTAATTTAAATTTTTTTAAATTAAAATTTCTAAAAAACTAAAAAAAAATTAACAAGTTTTATAATTTATTTTACAGATGTTTGCTGCTATATATTCTTACAAAATGACATAACTATTTTTAGTCGGCTCAACTAAAATTTAACACTTTTGTCTAACGAAATCTTAAAACTTTAATTCAAGAAATGTATCCCTATGCAAAAAATACATATCCGACCATAGAATAAAAATAACTGTAATAAAAACACATTGTGAGTTTCTTTTATTGAACTTACAATTCAACAATATTCTAAGAAGTGAGTAATATTTGATTTAAATTTATAAAATTAAAATTTCTAAAAACTAAAAAAAATATTTCAATTTTTATAATTTATTCTACAGATGTTTGCTGCCATATATATATTCTTACAAAATGACATAATTATTTTTAGTCAGCTGAACTAAAATTTACCACTTTGTCTTGCGAAATCTCGAAATTTTAATTCAAGAAAAGTATTACTATGCAAAAAATACATATCAGACTATAAAATAAAAATAACTGTTAATTATTTAATTTAAATTTAAGTTTATTAATTAAAATTTCTCAAAAATATAAAAAACTATCAATTCTTATAATTTATTTTACGGATGTTTGCTGCCAAATATTCTTACGAAAGCAACTAACTATTTAAAATTCTATGTCAGTTTCTTGGAAACTTTTGTTATTTTATACTTATATTTGTTTCTAAACACAATAAATAAAGAATCTTGGTTTTGCATTTGATATATTGTTGAACGACTTCACGAAAGAGTGTGATTCACGTGTGACTACACAGTGACACACGTATTACAGGAAAGATTAATTGGCTAGTTACAAAGAATAAGCGTTTGGTATTCAGCTCAATCTGTTTTCCACTAACCTACTTGGACTGCTTAGTATTGACCTAAAAATAATCTTCAGCGCTGTGAGATCGATTGGAATTCTCTTTTTGTTCAAAGGCTTTTTAGTTCAAAAATAGGTAAGTAATATATCTCTATTTTTATTCACTGTCGGGAGTTAACGCCTACATTTCTCTTCCAAATATTCTCAGATTTATATAGAATTTCTGGATAGAAATAAAATTACAAAAATGAGAAGAAAAGATAAAAAGAAGCTCGAATGAAGAAAATATAACATCACTGTAATATCAAAATGTCAGATAATAATATTAATAGAAATTAACAGATAATAATAATAATAATTGTTATTGATATGAATTACTTTTATAAGTTAGCTATATTTACTTTTAAATAATTTCATATATGCTATAGTTGTCCCAAAATACAATAAATTGCTTAAAGTTAAAGATATTAAATAAACCGAAATTTTGTATGTTTTGCTTTGTATGTGGTTGTCAACATACGATATTTTGATATAACTTAGATTATACGCAGCAATAAATTAGTACACATATGTAATTGAATGATAAAATTTAGATACATTAAATGGTATTTGTTTTCAGGGGAATTTTCGACTCACAGGGGAAAAGCACGGGGTTAAAATCTGAAATCGGGATGAGATTTAGTATAATGATGGTATACATTTAGAATGTTCATTCAAGAAAATATTAAAACGCAATGATCAATCAATTTCGAAAAAATGGTCCGTAAACTTTTGATAAAGCTTATATATTGATAACTTGACGTCTGCCTGCTTGATTCCAACGGCGTGGTTGTCTAGATAAGCGTCTCGTTTGCGGATTGTCAGGTTACAAACCTCATTGTTAATTTTTCTCTTCCTTTTATTTTTGTTTTATAATTCTTATTCATTTAAAAATTTACAAATACTTTTAATTAATATACTTTTAATTTTTTTAATCCAAAAATAAACATTTATTATCTAATTGCACAATAATATGATGAAAATTTTAAAGGAAAAAATATATAAATGCAGATGCATTTAAAATAATTAAAATTTAACTAACAATTTACAGATAATTTTACTATGAAGATGATACATTATACTATATCTTATCCCAAATTCAGATTTCAACCCCGTGTCCTCCCCTTGTCAGGGTTCTTAATCTTTAGCTTCTTAGGGAAATTTCACTTACTCAGAAGAATATGGAAGTGCAAAAAACACCCCTCTAATTTAATCTATATCCCGTTTTAAATAATACCCCTAAAAATATTTGCCTCGTAAACATTATTTTGGGACTAAACTGGTTATTCTGAAGCATGATTAGACTCCAATGTCTATATACTGGGTCATTCGAAACTCCACTGACAAACTTTTGTAGAATATTGTACACAACAAAGTAAAAAAAAAATTGTTATTGAATATGGGGTCATAAAGTCCACAGGAATAGATAAAACGTTTTAATGAAATGGAATGAAACTGTTTTGAAAGTATACGAATTCACAAGTAAGCGGCGTTCTGAAGACATAATAATGAAGTCATTTAAGTTATTCATAAAGTCTCCTTTCAAAGAATACACAGTTTGCATGATTATACTTATATCTTTGTATTACGCTATCGTGAATTTATATTCCACTAAGCCTCAGTAATTTATTTTACTATATCTGACCATTCATTTTTATAACTTAATTAATTATTATGACTGTCATACGTTTGGGATTCTATGTTTTACTATAAAAATGTTTTGTCTTGACATTCCTGCACGCCTAAAAATTTGTCGGTAAAGTTTCAGATCACCCTGCATGAGCAGATTAATATTTCATTATTTTATAATTGAACCAGGGTGGGGAAAAAGTTTGAACCCCATTGATAAAATACGTTTTAGACATGCTAAAGAACAATATCCAGTAGAAATAAATTCGTACTCTACCTTATATTATTACTATTAAGCAGCTTTCTCTGCCCCTAGAGATAAAAGACAAATGGAAAACATTGCTGCTTTCAAGAACAAAGAAAAATCATGTTGCGCTCTTCTCTATATCATCCTCATGTGACTTTAAAATAACATTGCTGCTTTCAGGAACAAGGTTTAATTTAGTTATATTAACTTAACGTTGTAAAGCAACACTAGGGCTAATTTGGAACAAACCTCGTAATTTTGAACTACGGTCAGGTGACGATCACGACACATGAGCAGGAACTCTCTTCTCCACTCCACACAAGCAGGAGGACGTTTGTTCCTGGCCGATTTAACGTGCAACAGATCCCCTTATACGCCAGTTTTCTGTGGAATCGGATCTCGAACCTCAAGCCCTATGGTTCACGAACAGGGACCTTACCACCAGGCCACCGCGACCTCAGAATCTATCCCTTTTCCACGCTCATATGACTGAAATAACATTGCTACTTTCAAGAGCCAGCAAAAAGTATGTTTTTCTCTATCATGTTCCCCTCTTCTCTATAATACATTCACGTGAATTTAACGTAATATTATTGCTTTCAAGCAAAAGGAAAAGGTATGTTGCACTCTTCTATATATCACGTTCATGTGACTTTAAAATAACATTTCTGCTTCCAGGAACTAGACAAAATTATGTTGTTCTCTTCCATGTTGCACTCTTCTCTGCATCACGTTCTAATAACTTTAAAATGATATTGGTGCTTCCTGGAACAAGACAGAATTAAGTTGTTCTCTTTTATGTTGCAATCTTCTCTGCATCACGTTCTAATAACTTTAAAATGATATTGCTGCTTTCAGGAATAAGAAAAAAGTATGTTTCTTTCTTTCATGTTGTATACTTCTCTATATCACGTTCGTGTGACTTTAAAATAACATTTAACATTTTAAATCTAAGTTTCTAAATACATATATATATATATATATATATATATATATATATATATATATATATATATATATATATATATATATATAAGAATTTCAGAATATTGTTTAGTTAAACATTTCTCAAAAATAATTAACGCTACCATAAGTTAAGATTCATCATTTTAATCTTAACATGATTTTTGTGGAATTTTCATCACTTCAATGGCTTGCAATTAGTAGCAATTTTCTTTTGATTTCTACAACTTATGATTTTTACGATACCAAATGATTAAAAAAAATTAATGAAAAAGTAAAAATTACACTAAAAACCGAACATGAAAGTGAAAAAGCACTCTCATTTCTTTTTCTGCAGTATCTTCTGAAAACATCTAACTAATATCGAAAAATTAAGTTTATTTAAAAACTCCACAAAAAGCACTTTTCCGAAAATTGAAATGTTTCGTAAATTTTTGGCAGAATGATTATTACGAAATTTTTATTATTTCATTTATTTCAGAAATATTACTTCCTCTTGATCTGAACGACTTTTGACATATAAGGTTCAAAAATAAACGAAAATTGTAATAAAAAAACAAAAAAAACATTCTTATTTGTCTTTTGATGAAAGTTTATACAGATTATCTAAATGATAAGAATCAATCCGGTTAATTTAAAAATTCTTCTAAATCAAGTTACAATTAAAACGCTGCTGATGTTTCGTTTAAAATGAAAATTAAAAGAAATGTAGATTTGAAATAGATTTGAGCAACTTTTAACTAGAAACCTACCGAAAAGTAAGAAAATAAGGCAAGAAGTTGCAATCAATAGGCTTTCGTTTTCCAAGTCGGTTTCTGAAAAGCAACAGAGTGACATGCGTTACTTTTTCTATTTAAAAATTCCGCAAAGTGTCGTCGCTGCGAAACTGAAAAACGGTTGCGCATCAAATGCATTTATGAGAACAGACTAACTGAAGTCTCATTAGCACAGATCCCGCATTCAGACATCCACCAACCCTCCTAAAAAAGAACCGACCCTTCTAAAATCTATCTTTAGCAAGTCTTTTTTGCCGTTCAAACGTCCCCCCTAATATTTTAGATGCATTTAGGCTGAAAGTTGAGTCTCCTTTCAATCTTTACTTACAAGAAATAAAGAAAACAAGCTTATAGATAATCTAGGTATTCAAAAACAACTAAGTATAAATAGAGGTGTATGATGTAGTTTTTTTCACTGTTTTATATTTGTAATAAATATATACTGTCAAGAAAGGCAGAATTTTTTTTTAATGAAATGAATAATATGAGGAAGAAAAATGTGTTATGTTTTGCTTGAAATAAATCAGCTAATAAGAAATAAGGTGAACAAGTTTATAGAGAATTTAGGAATTCAAAAACAACTAAGTATAAATAGAGGTGTACGATCTAGTTTTTTTTCACTGTCTTTTATATTCGTAATAAATAGATACTGTCAGGAAAGAAAGAAAAAATATTAATTTTTTATAAGAAAAAAATAATATGTGGAAGAAAGATGCATTATACTTTGCTTGAAATAAATCAGCTAACATAGAAATAAAAAATGATGTAAACTAGCTTATAGATAATCTAGGTATTCAAAAACAACTAAGTAAAATAGAGGTGAATGATCTAGTTTTCTTCACTCTCTTTTATATTCGTAATAAATAGATACTGTCAGGAAAAACTGAAAAATTATTTATTCTTTAAAGGAAATAAATAATATGTGGAAGAAAAATGTGTTATATTTTTCTTGGAATAAATCAACTAACATAGAAATAAGAAATAAGGTAAACAAATTTATAGATAATCTAGGTATTCAAAAACAACTAAGTATAAATAGAGGTATATGATCTAGCTTTTTTCACTGTCTCTTATATTCGTAATAAATAAATATTGTCAGGAAAGATTGAAAAATTATTTATTCTTTAAATGAAATAAATAATATGTGGAAGAAAAATGTGTTATGTTTTTGCTTGAAATAAATCATCTAATAAGAAATAAGGTGAACAAGCTTATAGAAAATTTAGGAATTCAAAAACAAGTAAGTATAAATAGAAACACGTGATCTAGATTTTTTAACTTTCTATATTCATAACAGATAGATACTGTCAGAAAAGGCAGAAACTTTGATTTTTTAAGTGATATAAATAAAATGTTGTAAAAATATTGTGCTTTGTTTTGCATGTAATAAATCATCTAATACTGATAAAAGTTGTTATTTTCATACAAAGTATTTAAAATGAATGAGTGAAAACAATTGTAAAGTGAACGCTACGAGAAAATTAACTTTTATGTTATAAACCTTTAACAAAGTTTATCATTATTTTCGCATTCTTTACAAAATTTATAACACGGGAATAAGGTAATATTGGAATCTATTACCCATTGTTGGTTATTCTCTCAATCTGCTGAAAACAGCTCAGATTTTTAGGCCTTTTTTTCAATTCCTACTATTAGTTCACACTCTCCCAATGTATATAGATATATATTTGAAATGTTCATTTGTTAATAAAATACTTTTTATTCCTCCACTCAAGTTCAAATAGATTTTTTTTAACTTGTAGGAGATGACGCTTGTTGTTAATACAGTTTTTTCAAATATTAATTCCTTAGTTTTTTTTTATTAATTCATTAAAAACTAACTTTCTCCGCAAAAATATTCATTTACCCACCACCAAATAAGTAAAGAATTCAGTTTGTTTTCCCCCATGCCAATGAGGTTAGGCTTAACATATATGTTTTCGGTCGATTATTTTAAACATTTCTGTTTATTTTCTTAATGTTTGATGCATTTTAAAATTGAACATTGTAAATTAATCAATTTTTTCGGATTCATTTTGAAGTACTTTCGAATTAAAATAGTGCAGAATAAAGAAAATTAAAAATTTCTAATCTGTATTGCGTTACCCTAACTGGCATAGAAAATTCACGCATTTTGCGTTGCCTCAAAAGATGGTGAAAATTTGGTGAAAATTCAGCGCTAGTATAATTTTTTAATCAATTATTCATAATAAGTGTAATTATTAGGCCTTGATAGCCTAATAATTACACTTATTATAGGATATCACAGCCTAATAAGTGTAATTAGGCGTTGGATTCGCATCTGTTGGGTTGAACCCGCCAGCCAAAGAACGTGTGTATGTGATGGAAGTTAAATCTATCATGGTCACAATGTCTTCCATGCGAGAGTAATACCTCTGGGGGTACTGGGTCAGAGGTAATCGTTCTCTGTTCCAGATCTAGATTACGATATGAGGATGAATGAATGAAATCTATGAATAAAGTTCGCCCTTAAAAAAGGTTTATGACGTATGTGAGCTAGAAGTCAGAGTTCTGCCTTCGGATGCTGAGGGATCCATACCCTGAGAATCAGAAGCTACTGCGCCCCCCCTTCCGTTGTAAAGCGGAACACGAGAACGACAACAATTTTAATTTAATAAAAAGTTATTAAAATAAAATTTTTCTTTGTTGACCTTAGTAGAAATTGGCATATTTGTTTATTTTGCTTGTTATTTAAAATATTCGAATTTTATTTTAATATTATTAAAAATCTGAATAAAAATTTATTTCTGTACTAGTGTAACCGGACACATTTATATGGAAATTCACTGAAAAAAGTAAAACTTTTTTATTGTAGACGATTATCTTCTGTAAACAATATGTAGAAATATATTGTAAATGTACTTAAAATTAAAGATTTAAGTTATCTTTATTCTGATTTCTCAATCTATTATATTGTATTTTGTATACGTATTACAGTATTTTGTAAGAAAATTTATTTTGATTGAAGATAAATAAATGGAAATAATCAATAGTCAACTACAGAAGGAAACTAAACAAAAAAAAATTTTGTACAATATTTGTATAATCTTCACTCTGATTTTTCAATCTATTGTATTGTATTTTCTATGGATAATATATTATTTCGTAAGAAAAGTTTATTTTGATTAAAGATAGCCAAATGTAAATAATCAATAATCAACTACTGAGGGAAACTAAACAATTTTTTTGTAAAAATATTTGTGTAATCTTCATTCTGATTTCTCAATCTTTTGTATTGTATTTTGTATGGATAATATTGCATTTTGTAAGAAAAGCTTATTTTGATTAAAGATAATTAAATGGAAATAATCAATAATCAACGACAGAAGGAAACTAAACTATCTTTTTTGAAAAAAATATTTGAGTTATCTTCATTCTGATTTCTCACTCTATATTATTGCATTTTGTAAGAAACGTGTATTTTGATTAAAGATCACCTAATGGAAACGACTTTTCAACTACAAATTTGTTTTTACTACTTATTACATGACTTTATACAACCATTCGAATGGCACAGCATAGCCATATTTGGCTTTTGTGCCAAAAAAACCTAACCTAACCTAATGGAAACAACCAATAATCAACGACAAAAGTAAGCTAAGTCATTTTCATTTGTAAAAATACTCTGTAAAAAGTGAGTTTTATTTCCTTGTAAGGTTATGTATTCTTCGTTATATCTTCGGAATTAAATACATCGGAATTAAATATATTAAGTACATCGGAATTAAATACATTAAATAATCGGAATTAAATACATTAAGAGATCACTATTCCTTGTAATACTATTCTAAAAGGAAATACAATGTAATGTTAAATAACATATCTCCAAGTCTAAGCAAACCTCTCGTTCTTGACAATTTCTGAAACAAATTAAATTAAAAGAATCGATGTGAATAACATCACCAAACAATGCATTGCTGTCACCAAAGTGGTGACCCAATTATCAAATTAAAATCTAGGAGTTCCATCTTTTCAACATTTCTTTGTTTACCATTTTAATAAAATTGGATCTCCTTCTAAACTAGTTACTGAGGGTATTGCACATGCTTTATGTCAAATGGAATTTAATTTTCTTCCGGTATTGGCTATACTGTCGGTGCCATCAATGTCATAGTAGACTGCTTTTCTCTTATTACGCGACATACGATAAACTAAAGGTCGTTAAGCAAATGCACAAACTTAATTTGAATATTTTTATCCCCGAGTTCGGAAAAACAATTTTTGCCCTATATTTATTTCTCTAATGCATCTGCACATTAGATTGATGAATAGCTCAAAATTTGAAAATATATATTCCATGTGAATAAGCAAAACATTCAGTAAATTAGCTTAGAAAATGGTGATCATTACAACGAAGATATGTTTAATGGTATTAACATTACTATGAAATGTTTCGTAACTTAGATCAATAAAGAAATATTTTTAACAGCAATTACATTTTAAATTAAGAATCATAATTATCTTTTATTGGTAAAATTGTTTCTAAAATTAGTATAAACAAGCAAAATAAAAACCATTTTTGAAAATTAATTCTTAATTTGGATACTAGGAAAAATTTATTTTAATTACTTTTTATTAAATAATTACGATTTTTGTACTCGTGTTCAATTACTTTTATCGTGTTTTAATTACTTTTTATCAGCTTTTCAACGGAAGGATGGGTGCAGTAGCTTCTGAGGGTATGAACCCCTGAGCACCCTATTAACGATCACCTTTGACTCATTGACCCCAGTGGTATAACTCTCGACATGGAGAACATTGCGACCAGGTTTGAACTCGTAGTACAAGGGATGCGAATTCAACGCCCTACCAACCAGGCTATCCCCCTCTAACAATCGTAACTACCATAAAGAACTATTATAAAGGAGAGAAAGTTATTTTTTAATTAATAAATAAAAATTAATTTTAAAAAACTGTATTAACATCAAATGCCATCCACTAAAAGTTTTAAAAAATTTACTTAAACTTGATTGGATGAATAGAAAGTATATAAATGATTGAAAGTTTAAATAAGATATATACATATAGGGAGAGTGTGAGCTAATAGTATGTATTGAATAAAAATAAAAGGAAATAGTGTTGATTCACACATGCTGGCTAAAATATAAACACTATATAAATGAAACGTTTGTTAATTGGTTCAAAAACTTTTAAAAAACATTGGTGTTTAGAATGATATCGTAATGTCTCAGTATACAAGGTGTCCCAGCTAGACCGGATAAACTCTGCACAGCCAGATTCGTTGTTTGGAAGATATAAAAAAATGCTCACAGAACTGTACCTCTATAACTCATAGTTTTATAGAAAAATGTAAGAGAAAATGTATGACGTCATATACGGTTTACGAAAAAAACCTTCCGTCGGATTGGATGTCGAGGTCATGTTTCATGACCACCGCGATCTCCAGATCTGATCCCTTTAGATTTCTTCCTATGGGTACATGTAAATAAATTGGTTTATCGAGGCCCAGTTACTTCAGAAATGGACTTAGTCCATTCGTTTCCACAATGCGTTTAATTTTATGGACACTACGATGCTAGAACATGCATAGTCAACAATTGCATGACACGCACATGCATGCCTCTATATGTGCAGTTGTACATTTCAATTATCTTTCTACTTAAAATTCTGCAAGTACTGATGTTCATGTTTCAAATAAATTTTTCTTCTTAAATCGGCTATTACATTTTATTTCTCGTTTTTCTCGAGAACTATGGATCGCAGAGAAACAGTTCTTTGGACAGTTTTTATGTATTCCAAACAACGAGTCTGGCTGTGCAGAGTTTATCCGGTCTTGAAGGGACATCCTGTATATTGAAAGCTGTATTTTAATGCAATGTGTTTGTAAATTATTAGTACTATAAAGTATTAGTATATGCTTAATGTTGTATTGTAATGGATTGTTATATGATATTATAATTATTATATAATATTAGATTTTATAGCAAAGCATTATAATTGATCAAAAAATAATTGAAAGTTCTGAACTATGATAGTATATCATTCTACGGTACACAATTCTATCTTATTAGTATTATAGAAACTTATTAGTATTTTGAAGCATAAGCATATTCTTAACACTGTATTATATTATAATGGATTGTTATTATATAATTCTTTGATTATATTTTATAGGATGCATTATAATTGCCTAAAAGAGTTCTATATTATGATAGTATATAAATCTACGGGGAATAAGGGTATCAAATAATTCAATAAAGTCAATAACAATTCGTTTAAAATTATTGAGACACGCTTCCTACGCTATCCGAAGCAATAGAATTAGTATTGCTTTTTTTTGTTTTTATTTCGTATTTATTATTAGTAGTAGTATTAAATTTTTTCCCTTGATTCGGGTAATGCTATTTCATGTAAATATTGAATTTGAAGTTATGGCTCTTTTTTATCCCATTTATAAACAGCATTCTCTTTAAGCAAAGAGCATCCACACATAAAATTCCAAACAATACTTGGTTTACACCCTATAAACAAAATTGGTTTTAGCGCCCTATTGGATTTCACTACGCCTTGAAAAACTTTGTAGTCCATTATCGATTTTTTTTTATTTAGGCGGAAAACCCCGGTTGAAGCGATATTTCCCAATTTATACTGTCAACTCGTCTATATTGAAAACCTAGCTTGGTTTTGTTTACTTTCAATGAAGTCATTGGAATTTTCATTTAAAAAGGATTCCTTTCCGTAGAGTTTTAGTGGAAAAGGGATCTGTACTCTTCCTTTGTAAAGAATATCTTTTGTAGCTAAAAGTTTTTTTTTCTCTCCACGTTATATGTTTTTCTTTCATTTAAACTGTGCTTATAAAAGGAAATGTTAGTGTGAGTGTATCAAGAGTGTCCAGACGAATTTATCGCCTGTACAGCAATGAAAGTATGTAAGTAAGTAACGGTAACTGAAAGAATCTCGTATCCCGGTTTTTAAATTTAGTAAATATTTTTTTTATTTCAGGATTTAGGCTATATGGGATGATATTTTCATGTATATTTTCTCGCATGATCTTTGAAAACGATCCTACGAAAAGAAAACATGGAAAACATTGATAGAAAAACACTGATACTTCATCAGATAGAAAAAAAAATATTAATCATTTTAATGGAATTTCGCTTGAACTTTTTAGTATTATTTGCTGAATTTTAAGTAAATTTCAAATATAGTCAATTTTTCCGAAAACAAATATGAAAATTAAATTTTAGCAAACACATTCTAATTTCGTCAGCTTTTTCAATTAAGTATTAGAACCTTTACATCTACTTTTAAAAAAGTTTAAATGTCTTTATTAATGTTTTTAGTTTTTGCATGAGTGGATTTTTTAGTTCCTTTAACTATTACAGGCTCAGAGTACCGTATGTCTTTCCAATCTTGATTTAGCAAAGAGCCAAATAAGAATCAATGTTATTGTTACTGTATTGAAATTTCTAACTTTATTGAAATGTGTAACTTTATTTTAATTGCATTGAAATTTCTAACTTTATTTTCACTTTATTGAAATTTCCAGCTTTGTTTCAACTTTATTGAAATTTCTAATAAATTCGTTTGTAAGAATTGTCGTTTTATTTTTTATTTTTGAACATTGTGCTGTTTGCAGTTATTTGCTTCGATTTTTCTTACCTGCAATTCCATTCACGAGCGCCAACTAGGCCAAGATTACTACTTAGATATTCAATTATCACATTCATTTGCACTGCCCCTTTTTACAGGGGTGCACATTCCCACACGTCACAAATAGAACACAGAAGAAGAACAACCATGCCAGAACCGGGAAGTGAATCCGGGATGCTCAGACCCCGAGGAAGACTTACTACCCCTACGCCAAGACGGCAGTATGTTTAGATTGTAATAAGACATACCAAAATACCTAAGAATCAAAAACGTAATACAAAATTTGTAAACCAACTAAAAGACTAAATCTGAATGCAACTAAGCTCAATATAAAGTTCGACATAACCGAAATTGTTTCATATAGGTTTAATTGTTCATATCATAACCGAGTTTAAAATTAGGTATTAATGAAGTTTATATCTTCACAATATGACCATTTTCCCTGATCATCCTAATAAAGGCAGAACTTGTAGAAACTTATTGTAGTTGCCAGCGGAAGTTAAAGTTATTAATTAAATATTTAATTCTTTTAATATTTCTTCTAATTATTGAATAAACTGTTTTTTCTTGAGGTTATACTACTTCAAAGTTAATTTATGAGTCAAAAATACAATTAAAGTTTTTTTGCATAAAAGCTTAAGATTTGTCTCAAAGTTTATTGGGCAAAACAGATTTGACATTTCCCCAGTAGCATCATGTAACTACACATCGTTTTGTTCGTCTGGGTAACTAAACATTTCATATATTGAGTAATAAATAAATTTCATTTGAGCTGAGTTATCTATTGCTTTTTTTTGCTAACCAGGCAATTCTGTGTTCAAGGAACGAGTGTTATCGGTAAAGAAAAATGTATAGATTAAGAAAAGCTGCTGAATGACTACTCTCTAATTTGAATATTAATTATTTTTTTTAAAAAAAAGTACTTGTGAATATTAGCAATGAAAAGCTATTCATACATACTAGTGATGTTGTTGTTTCTTATGGCACTTGCCATGGACAAGCTGGCTGAGGTAGTCAGCTATTTAAGGCTAACCAGCGTCTCTTATTTCGTAGAAGCGCCAACTAGGGTCAAGAATATGACTTTTGCCACTCATTCATCACATTAGCTTATAACGATAAATGAGTCGATATTCTTATTTCTAATTTTCCGAAACGGCTAGTGGGGGAACATTCGACTCCGTTGAGAATTTCAGGCACATACCGCATTTACACGCTGATTTTTCAGAGTTATCGGGTTTTGAACCAGAAGCCGAAAGCCAGATTAACAAGCCAATGCAAAAGAGAGCTAAAGATCATATTGAAATGAGAAAAATATTTCTTTTCAAAAAAAATTATATAATTTTAAAGAGTTTTAGCTACCCTCTATTAGACAGCAGCATTTATCCAATAATTTATTTTCCATGTGAGGCCTACCTTAGTGTACCAAAAAGGTCGGGTTTATAAACTATGGTCTTCAACGTCCCAAATATGACTGATTTTAAGTAGAATTAAATTATTTTTTCTCTTTCTTTAATTCCCTTTGTAAATGTAATAAATTTAAATTATTATCTAATCTTCTTTTAATTCTTTTTCAACACATCTAAATATATTGACAAAACATCACTTTCTAATGAATAAATATAAAAAAACGTTTGCACAACATTATATTATATTGTTCTGCGCTAGCTGAAAAATGAGCCCCATACCAGCGCATCTCGATTATCTAGACCATCCTTCACAAATGGCTTTTTCGAGCATCGGGGGGTACCGTAATCTAAGTGCCGCAAGTGGAATGGGGAGGTCAAAGAATAGAACAACGTATCCTGGTCGCCGCATATCCGTGATGATGTATTTGCCTTTGATGATGAACTTAGAAGAAGTGAAATAAAGAAAAGGAAATGAATGATCTTAAAATGAGAGAAAATAAAATGTCACGCATTGCGAGCATTTCAAGACAATAAAAAACGAATTTTATGGCAGTGCAGTAGTTTAATTCTTGTGCAGAATAATGTACCTTTTCCGTGGTAACCTCCCAGTAATGATGCACTTAGAAGAAGTGAAATAAAAGAAAAAAAATGAAAGCTCTTAAATATGAAAGAATATAAAATGTCACGCATTACGAACATATGAAGACAATAAAAAACGAATTTTAAAGTAGCGCAATAGTTTATAATTCGTTATATTCTCGTGCAGAATAATGTACCTTTTACGCTGCATTTCCATGATGAACTCCCTGTGATGATGCAATTAGAAGAGAAATAAAGAAAAGGGAATGAATGTTCTTAAAACAAAAATATATGAAATTCCACGCATTGAGAAGATTTAAAGACAATAAAAATGAATTTTAAAGCAGTGTAATAGTTTAAAATTCGTTATATCAATCATGTAGAAAGCATACATTGGGAAAATATTGCTAAAGTCAAAAATTGCGTAATGAAAATTTGCTGAATCGGCATGATTTGAATCTTCTGAGAATAAATTGAATTCATTTTTCAAACCATATCAAATTGTCAGTCTGTCCGTCAATCGGCTTAATCTGACCAATGTCAAAACTCAAAAATACAAGTTAGAAAGATTTGGCATGTGATCTTTATATCAAAATTGAGTATTTCTGAACAGTTTAGCACCTAGATGAAAAAAAAAGTGACAACTCAATAGATAAATTTTTGTATACAATTTTGTTGCTAGACTTGTAGAGTTATAACAAATTTTGAATACAATCTGTCAAGATATTCAGACTAATCTGTCTCTATATATGCATATGTGAACAACTAAAAGTTAAAAAATTTTAAGTGGATAAGATAACGACCTTTGTTACTTGATCTTAATCAAAATTTGAACTCTGTATCAAATTTTAAAACCAATCGCTTAAAGGAAAAATTTCAAAAAAAGTTTCTGGATTACCCACAATATACTAAACGCAGAACGCTTCGTTTTGAGACTCAAAATTGAAAGTGTTAAGAAATGGAGCGATAATTTATACTCTAATTAGCCCCTCTACATGTAGATATTATTGTCAAACCAAGAGAAGACGTATTTGGTAATCAATCCTGTTACCATAGTTAAAAAAATATAGTTAAACCTTGAATGTAAATAAATAATAGCTTCATTTATTGTATAATTGTTATATCAAAATGCCTTATATCAAAAAGTCACAATCAGCTATTTTGATATCACAAATCGAGGCTCCAAGTGACATTTGGAATTTTATAACAACCTTCAAAAATACATATTATATGAACAAATTTGATAGTAAATGTAGCTATCCTGCACAATCATTTTGCCTCGATAAAGTGTTTTGGGTAAATTTGACCTACGGCATTTTGAAATAACTGTGATGAATTAATAGATATTGTTACACCATAATGATCAAGTGTCTGATCAACATTCATAGTATAATAATTTTAGAATGTATTCTAGGAATATTCTTTTTGTATGTATTCTGATGCATATCAGTAGCCATAATCTGATTGGAGCGTAAAGGAAGGGCTGCAGGAAGTGATTCATTTGTCGTTTTCGTCATTTCTTTGAGATTCGAATTAACTTAGCCAATTACCAATAATCTTTGCTTG
>JAOUZG010050968.1:9814436-9839161 GCA_026289955.1 Argiope argentata | reverse complement strand
TTCTAGTCATTCCTTTGAGATTCGAATTAACTTAGCCAATTACCAATTATCTTTGCTTGACACGGGACATCCATTTGCCATATATAGCCAAATATATACTGGAAGGAAAATGTCCAATCCAAAATATGTACATCTGAATGATGACTAGTTTTGGCGAGAATACGGTTGAGAAGGTAGACATCATGGGACATGAGAGAAGTATATTTTTATAAGCAAGAAGACGTCAACAAGTCGTATTTATTACAATCCTTTTATTTCTCCGCAACTTAGAACAAGTTGCTCGGTTTCTATTTTCTCTTTTATAAATAAATGCCCTCGTTTATCCGTCATTTAGCTAATACTCGTCTATCTGTCAGTCGGCTGCAAAATATCGTTCCCTGGGAATATTCAAAGATGAGTTGAACAGTATTTTTTTGCTGAGTTTAATTTTTAGGCATTCGGGGCTCTTTCAAGTGTTATTGAAATAAACAGTTTTACTGAAACACAAACAAAATTTCATATTCTATTTCTGTAATGTAAATTCTTCACAAAGAGTATAACAGAAATTCGTTATATAGCTAATTGTTGCTTTTTTAATGCCATGGCACTTGTCATGGTCAAGCTCGCAGTCAGTGATTTTAAGCCAAGATTGCATCTCTTGTTTTAAATTGCACCAACTAGGGGCAAGAGTAAGTCTTAGTTACTTTCTTTCTTTCGCCACCAAATATCCTCGAACTTGGAATCTCTAGGTTTCCCCGTCGATTGAATGTGTATACGTGGAAATATTTATTAAGAAAGAAAAGTTTTGTTTACATACAATACACAGAAAAAGTAACTATATAAAATATGCTGATGATGAAGGAGATGCTCGTTAGGAAGCATGAATAAATGAATTCTATTGAAGTTAATATATCTTGATTCGTGCATCACATTCACTTGCACAGCCCCTGTTTACAGGTTGCGCATTCACACTTCTCAAAGATAGAACAGATGAACCACAACCTTGCCTCAAACCGGACTCGAATCCGGGACACCCAGATCACGAGAAAGACGTTCAAACACTCCGGCATATATTAAGTTAAAAGCTATAACTGAAAGAAAACACAAAACTGTTTGGAATTTTAAGACAAATTTTGAATATCTAAATAAATAATAAATGAAATTATATATTTATTACATCTTTACCTTCATATAGAGTAATTTGTAATTAAGAATTTAAAACAGACCAGTAACTATTATTTAATCATAAAATTTAAATTTAAATCTTTTTTAAAAATAATTTTTCTGTATCCCGTTTGTTTATATATTCATATTAATACAACTGCGGAGGAAAAATAAAAATAAATGATACAATTTAAATTTAAATTTAATGTTATTCACTATAATATAACACTCAGTAACTCTTACAAAATGTCGTATTAAATTATCAGATCTATACTCTTTAATGATTTTTATCTTTTCAATCGGGAATTACCTGTCTAGTAGTAAGAAGCATATGTTTGTGTCTTGACTTCATTCATTTTGCATTACATTTCTGTCCTATTTCTTCCATAAAACATTTCTACAAGTAATATTTACAGAAGATAGGGAAAATAGACTTATCAAATGAATGGAAAACTGAAAAAGGAATTTTTTGAAAATTTTCTTATTGGACTTTCCAAGTTACTTATTGATGGACATAAATACTTTTGAAATACAGTTATATGATTTTCTTATAAAGCACAGTGTGAAATGCAACTGGGAAAAATTCATAATGAAACTATATAAAATTATAATTTCGTTACCGTCTAAAAGTATAATATCACACCAATTCCAAATTAATTTCAAAATTCAGATTTACCAAAACAATATTCTGATGGAAAACACTTGTTAAAGTTTCTAATGGCCCCGCTATGGACAAGCTTCGCTGATGCAGCAGCAAGTTTTAAGCTGAAATGAGCGTCTCTTGTTCTGAAGTAGCGCGAACTAGGGCCAAGAGAACGACTTTGCTACCCACTCATCACATTCACTTGTACAGCCCCATTTTACAAGGGGGGTGCAAATTTACCCGCCTTACAAATAGAACACAGAACAACAATACTCGAACTGGAAATCGAACTTGTGACTGCCAGATCACGGGGAAGACGCGTTACCCCTATAGCAGGACCCGGCTGATGCAAGATACTTAAATAGATCAGCTACATCTGTTCTCATATAGTTTCCATGTGGTATATGATCGCTGTATGTTATAAAATATTATGTAATTCAATTGTTACATCAAAATTAGTTGTTTTGGTTTTTTTTAATACTTTTAACATATATCATTCTGATACAACAGCTCTTGTATAATTCGAATCAATCGATAATAAACTCAACAAAAGAATGAAGCAATTGAATGCAGTTTTTACGTTTTCCGACATGCGAGAGTTAAGTTATTATTTTGCCTCATACATTTTCTTTGTTTAAATGTACCCTTTGATATCATTATCGAAATATTTAAAAATATTTCAGTTCATTTTTCTAAGAAATTTTTGGCGTTTTTCTAATGAATTCAGTTAACGAATTATTTTGTATTTATTTTATCCATATACACAGGCCACTAAATACACGAATTATTTTATTTGGACAGTTCAAAAATCATAAGAATCTTCTCACGTAACAAGAAACAAAGTCAGATGCATCTATTGTTATGCATATCTTGTTCTCCCAATGAAATAAAATTAAACAGATATAGTTGCATTTACCTATAGTGATATAAATGAAAAAATTATTTTCAATAAATTTTCTGTGTTTATTATGAATTATTTTTGCTTACCGTCTTTTGTAGGTGGAACAAGTTTATCATAATTCTTTGGAACGATGTCTTCGAATTTTAAAGGTGGTGTTGAGCTTTCTAGACAGGTATCACTGAAAGAAAAAAAAGCACAAAATTATGAACTGAACATAAGCAGAATAAAATCAGATCTTACAGTATGGAAAAAATGAAACGTCATAGATAAGCATCAGGCTATTTAGATGTACAATCAATTTTGTCACGTGACTATGAGGTCAGGTGAAATTATCCTATTTAAGTTTCGTAAATTTCGAGTTTAAACTTTTCAAACCAATGTTAATAAATGTCAAATATGAGCCAATAACGGTCATTTTTAAATAAACTATAAACTACTACATAACTGATAGGTTCCAATGTTTCTTTTTTGATGGAAATTATAATAAAAAATTATTCCGTTTAGATTTTCCTTTGTATAAGACCCAAGAAATGAGAATAAGTATAGTGGGGATGTGTACACTGAGAATTATTTCTTTTATAAAATTTTTGATTAGAGGCCGGAATAGCCTGGTTGGTAGGGCGTTGCATTCGTATTCCTTGGGTGAGTTCGAACCTACCAGCTGAAGACTTTCCTTGTGTGTGGTGGCTGGCGCACGTTAAATCAGTCAATTAGTTAGTTAATATACTTTTTACAAGTTGTACATTAAGATAATAGACATATTCATTGGATACAAGTGATATTTAGTACGTTATACTTTTTACAAGTTGTCTATTAAGATAATAGGCATAATCATACAGTGCAAGTGACGTTTAGTGTGTTAAATTTACTTTTAAGAGGTTATCCATTAAGATAATACACTTATTCATCGGATGAAAGTGATCTTTAGTTAGTTAAAGTTACTTTTTACAAATTGTCCATTAATATAATAGGCATATTCATTGGTTACAAGTGACGTTTAGTAAGCAAAAGTTATTTGTAATACTGAAATTTCTTTTATTGTATAATATTTAATTATTTAAAAAAAAGGGAATTGTATTAAAAGTGTCTATATTTCTTAAATCAGTTTTTATTTAAGTACTTCCGTGACATTCATATTTTTCTTAAGTGATTCAAAAGAAATTTCTATGAAATTGCCAACAAAATTTATTAAATCAAGTAAATTTATTAAGTCTTTAAAGGTGCATGAAAACTGCATTTTCATAATGTAATAAACTGTAATCACAAAACCAAATTTTGACCTTCAGTTTTGCTCATTTAATAGGAATTCAAAGGTATAAATGTGATATTCTTCTTTAAAAAAGTTTCCTTCCTATAAATGACGAAATTTCTAATTCTTGTGTATATATAAAAGCCATAAATTAAGAAGACATCCTAAAAGTTTTTTTAGTGTAACATAACATGGCGTGACCTTCAATCGGAAGCCGCTTTCTCCAAAAAGTCTCATCAGTGCCTTTTCCCTGACCACCATAGATTTTTCCGGGAAATAAAAGGAAGCCTAGCAACGAGGGTGGAAGGATATCCTCCCTTGGACCAGGAAAAGCGGAGAGGGGACAAAAATGAGAAGAATTCCCAACTGAAGAGTGGAATGAAAGAATGTTGTGCTATTACCTCTTGAGTTTTAGGTATTTATGCTCCTAGACAGAGAGAAAAATAATGAGATAACGCCCTCTAGTAATTCAAACGTTTGTTTGTTTTCAGTTAGTATGAGAAATTTCTCTGTTAAAAAGAAATATCTAGATATCAATGTATAAATAATACCTCCTATTAGAGTAAATTACATGTATATACATTCTGATATATACAGACGAATAAATATTTTTGTGAAAAGATACAAATAAATGGATCCGATGTTATTTTTAGCTGGAATATTCCAAATGTTTGCAATATTCCAAATGTTTACAATATATCAAATGATTTTGTCCGAAGAAATAATGGGATTTGTGAAAACCAGAATTAAATTTGATTATATTTCAAGTCTTGTAAAATTTTCTAATCTACGCATAATGCCACATCCTGATGATCCATTCTCGTCTTCAGACTGGCACATTTCCCCCTCTTTCCCTCTCTTGTGGTTTTCCGGCTTTCTTTGATGTCTGCTCATTTTACCGACATTTTCTGAGAAGCTCCCGACCGACTTCTACAAGTGAGGGTGGTCCTACAATGAGTCAGTTGGCATACTTAAGACCATATCCGTAAAGGCAACCGGTCGTTGGAACAGAACTTAAAACAGTATTTGTGGGACTCCGGTCGTCCCCTAGATTCTAGAAGTACACCAGTGTGACAGACCTCAGAAACACTATTACTTGCATGCATAAAACTATAATCACTTCCTGTGAATTATTTAACTTTTTTTCTGAGCATATGAGCACTTTAAAATTGTTTGTATGAACTTTCACAACTTGTAATTTTCTGTCTTCTGGAAAAAAACGCCCAAATACTGTTGTGCATTTACAATTGTAAATGGGAATTCCCTTTTTAATTATCTTGAAATTGACAGTATCGAAATTCTGCTTTAAATATTCCATCGAATAAGATTGGAGAACTGATTATAGTTTTGCATGTAAGTAACAATGGGATTGTGGCTGAATTTCAAGCGTTGTATATGAATAGCTATAAAAAATAGATACCGAGTTTGAAGAAAATTATAAAAATTATTACATTGTAAAGTTAATGTAGAAATATACATAAATACTTTTATTTCAGAAGGCAAAGAAAGTTTTAATCCTCACAACTTGGCTGGGAAATTTATGCAAAAAGAAATTTCAGATTAAATCTATTTTAGATAAACCATTTTAAAGGGAAACTGTAGTACTTCTGCAGTTTTAACTATTTGGTATAGCGTAGGCATAAAAATACGTAAAAAAATAATGCCTTTATATTTTATTTTATTACCATTGTTGATTCTTATTAATATTATTAAAAGTGAAAAAAATCAAAACTTTTGCATTTTGTGTCGTCTAACTTACTCAATTTTAGCTTACATAAAATTTGTTAAAACGCATTCATTCATTTTTTTAATCACTAAAAAGGTGTGATTAAAGAGGTTATCCTTGTCATTCCAGAAAGTTGCAAAGAATAACTTTGAGATGTTTATTGCACAATTATTAAATGAGCATTCCATCGTACAAATAATTACACATTTTGATTGTAAAAAAATGAAATGTCAAAATGAGTTTGTCAAAAATGCGAATGATTTCAGGTTTCTCAATTGCTTCTAGATGCAATTTTGTTCAGGAACGGTTTTCAACCCGTTCCTGAACAAAAAAGTGGTCTAAAAATAAGAAGTTAGTAAGGATTTAATGTATGGTTGGGCGAAAAACAGTTATTTCTGTAGAATGTACGCAACTCCTGCTCGCAAATATTGTCTTTGAAGGTCAAATAAGGTTATTTTCATGGTTATTTTAAAAATTCGTTTCAAATTTCTCAAAGGCAAGCAAGGAGTTCAATTCTATTTTAATCAGCGTTGCTCCAGTGAAAAAAATACAACATTTATCAAGAAAGATCTGAAATTTTCTAGAATATTTGCAGATAGTGTTACATCATTATTTTTTTATTCTCGATGTATAGACTCTTTGAGGGCCAACATGGATACCACAAGGTTTACGGATTAAGTCTTTCCCAAATTGATGATAGAATAAATTTTAAAAATAGAGAAAAATGGGGGCAAAAAGTAAATGCACAAATATTAACAAAAAATGAGAAAAAAAATTCCTCATATACGAACAGAAACAAACAGTAGATCGTGTAATACAATTGAAGAAGAATGATCAAATCAAAATAAACTATTCAAAATACGAATATATAAGAATATTATTATTTTAATTTGAAATTTTAGAGTTAAAGTCGTTCTTTCCAGGAGAAAGATTGCAACACTTATGATTTAGCCAGAAAGAAATATAATAAAATGGTAAATGGCAAAAAATGGAGCATGCCAAAATCCGTAAACAAGAAAGAACGCAAAGTTTTGATATCATGAAAGGAATCACAAGCGATCGATAACATTTTGTACAACATACAAAATAACAATATAACAATTTCTGAGCAATTACAAATAGCATTTACAACTGTTTTGCAACAATAAAATATTTTGGCAAATTTTAAAAATGTGATTTTTTTATATGGCAGTGGTGATGATTCTTGCTTTTATTCGCTTTTTATTTTATTTATTTCACTTAAAAGTTGAAATAAATTATATTTTTCTTGTATGTTGACCTTTATTTTATAAAATTTAATGCTATGCATCCTCATAATGTTATTGTCTTCTTCCGAATTTAATTTTTTTTCTTTCCAAGGTTAAAAAAAATTTTTCAACAGGTTGTCGTATTTTCAATAATGCGCAATATTGAATCGCTTTTTAAATAATTTAATCGTATTTTAAATAATTTATTCAAAGTTATAACACATTGCTTTTTCCATTGTATGATTTAATGACTCATAAAATCTATAAGCGGAGATTAAATTAGAATCAAAAATCAAAAGATGTAGCAATCAAAAATAATAGAATTATTTCAAAGTAGCATTATCATTTGAACATTTTTTTGTCAAATTTCCTAAAAAAATATTGTTTGAAAAAATTAAAAGTCAACTCCTTCTTAGATTAACAAAGATTTTTTAAATATTTTAGTTACATTTATTAATATAAACATACATAATTTATCAAAAAATTATTGATTTTTGCAAAAATTAAACTCCCATTTTTCACCTTCAAGTGAAAAATATTGAAACCCTTGCATTTTACCGATTGAGCTACTGCCTGTCGATTTCAATTTTCATTGCAAACTGCTAAAACTCTATTTAAAGTATTAAAAATTAATTAAATTTAATTAATATATTAACATTTGAAAACACTAGTAACTTCAAGTGTCCTCAACTTCAAGTTTGAAAAAAGGTATTTGAACATGAGTGGATAAATAAAAAGTATTTTATTAACGATTGAAATTTTTACAAGATATATAAATAACTATATATATGAAGAGTGTGAACTAATAGTATGAAATGAAAAAATATTTGTTTTCTTCTGAATAAAAATAGCTGGAAAAGAATTTCATTAAAAACTCTGTAATAAAGGTGTCAAAGCCAAAGCAATGTCTGCCTGTAACAATTTATAGCATTACGTTTAAAACAAGTATTTTTATATATTAAAATATGACATTATTTATAGAAATATTAACAAAAAAAATTTATGAACGTCCATAAAAATGAAAAGCAACAAAAATTAACATTAACCGGTAACCGAAACGAAATCGGAAATGTAAAATTTTCGCGACTATCGATTTATTGTGAGCCACTCGGCAAAAGTGGAGATATGAAGGAATTCCTCATTTTATGTGAGTACGCTTAAATGTGAAAACGTGACTTGTGAATAAAATTCCGAATTTAATCTGAATGAATCCTTTTTGCTTTTATATCTGGAGATGAATTTTAACGCTAAAACAAAGGATAGTTAACAACATTCTGATAATCGCATTCATTTTTCCATAGTGATATCATTCAGTTAGGGAATAGAAAACAGTTTATTCCAAAATGACATGCTTAAAACCAGTACTTTTTATATATTAGAATGTGACGGTATTTATAGCAAAAAAAATTTTGTGAATGGGGAAAAAATGAAGAGCAACAAAAATAAACTCTAACCGTTAACCAGAACAAAATCGGAAATGCGAATTAATTGTGAATATCGATTTATTGCATCGTGATTTATCGGACACTATTATTCATGATATTGATTTCGATATATCGAAATTTTTCTGAAATTGGCATCGAAATACAGATTTTTTTTTTCATAAATCAAAAATTCGGACAGCTCTACTTCTGGGTTAATGTGCTTTTGTAGATTTGTAGTTCATTAAATGTTTCTAATATGTTCAAACTGTTTAGTTGAATATTTACTAACCAAAAATAACACATAATTTATATTAAATTAGAAGAATCAAAGACTTTTCACCAAACTAGTCCTGTAACTCCAATCTATTATGTTAAGAATAAGCTATCTAGTGTTAAATTTTATATACAACACTGCACAAATGGATTGAATGGATTTCTAATTTTACAAGCAAGTAACACTATGGATATTTTGGGACGAACTTAATTTTGTATCGGGGTTAGATGATGAGGAGGAGGCATGCGTTGGCACACCCTTTCCAAACTTCCGCACCACACCACCTGGAGGACATTTGGCCCCACGGATTTAACGTGTACCAAATGCTCTTATACCATGGTCAGTCGAGTCTGAAACCCTCCAGCTCCAAAGCCGAGATCTTACTATCAAGACATCCTTTATCCTAAGTAAGGGTTTAAAGATTAAAATAGGGATTATTGTGTTGTTGTTGTTACTAATGGCACTTGCTAGGGACAAGCGCGCTGATGGACGTCAGCCATTTTAAGCCAATTGGGCGTCTCTTGTCTATGAAGTAGCGCAAACTAGGGTCAAGAGTACAACTTAACTACACACTCATCACATTCGCTTGCACAACCTCTTTTTACAGAGAGGCACGTTCGCACACCTCATATATAGTACATATAAGAACCACCATGCCCTAACCGGGACTCAAACTTGAGGTGACCAAATCATGACTAAGACGCGATACTTCTGTGAAAGAATGCAGGTGGGTTTATTGTGAAGTTTTTAAGCAAAATTCGTATAAAAATATGTAAAAGACATTTAAAAGCTTTTTGTCAAATATATTAATCGAATGAGGAATGACTATAGTCTAAAAAAGTAATTCCTCTTTTTTTTTAAAAAAAAGTCTAACTAGATGTTAAATTTGGTACTGAAAGCGTAAGAAAATTGGCAGAACGTGATATGCATCTGTAAACAAAGACTTATTTGAGAAAGCGGAGCACAGTAGCTCCTCGATGAATGGCGGAACGGGAAAAAAATATCAAGACTGCGATTACTTTGACAACTGTGCAGTTGCAGATTAATGACACTGGCATGGAAAAAATGCGTAACAAAGTTTCTGCTCCTTCAAAAAATTTCAAGCAGAACTGTTTCGAATTGGCTAAAAATATACCAGCACCTCTGCTGGAATAATTGTGGAGGTTGCTTGATAAAGGATTCGTTTCAATTACTTGTAGTGAAAATAAGAATTGGGATAAAAATTATTTTTGCTTTTTGGTGGTGAAAAAATATTTATTGGGCAATTTCTATATTCGTAAATTGAAATTTATTAATATTGATAAAATTTCGGGTTTTTTTCGTTTACTTTATATTGTTTCTTGCTTCAGTTTTATCTCAACCCTCTAAGGGCCCGAGTAGCTTTCAGGTCAAATTTTAATTTATCGACATTTTACAAAATAATTATAGCTTTTTTTCATGAGATGGCGCATAAATCTTAATTCTATGGCGTTGCAAACACAACCAATTCTAGTATTCATAACCATTGCTAGACTCATCAACCCGAAATAGGAAAATAATTGCTGTGCAAACTGTTGGCAGTAAAACTACGCGAAACCATTCGATCCAATTGAAATTGTTTGTACTTTTGTCAGTGATTACAAAACTTTGCTTATGGATGCATGTACATGTATGTCTTACATCAAATGCAAATTATTTTATGGGCTTTCACATATGAGCTATTATACTCAAAAGTGCAAATTTTCTAGACCGGTATGACTTAAAAGTCACATAATGATTATAACACAATAAAATTGTTTAAACACAAAAATTTGTTTTCATTTGCATATGTAGCTTTATAATCTCTGAATTTTCGTTCCCATAATTTTATTTGGAGTTAAAACAAAAATTCGGCCTATAGAGGGTTAATTAACAATAAACTGTAGAAACTCTGGAAAAGTATTTAAACTGAAAACCCGATCCAGGGGGGGCGAACAGTTGGCACACGTGCCATTAATGGCATGGGGCACAATATTTTTTATGCCACAGATAAAAACGGTTTGCAATTTATAAAAAATGAAAATCGTTTCAAATAACTATTCAAAATAACAAAATTTATTATGAAGTATTACGGACAAATGCGAGTGTTCCCATTCCATAAAAAAAAGTACAGATATTTTTATGGCTGCTACAAATTCGGGTTAGTGTTCGAGAAAGAAATTGATTTGAAAATATTTTTTTTCAGTAACTGATAGAGCTCCAAAAATGGTGAGCAAAAAAATTATTTCATTAGTTTATTTCAAACAGGCTTAAGATATTCAATTATCCACTGAATTATTCACTGACAAGCTTTGTGTTCTTAGAATAGTTAAACATCTTTTGATAACGAAATGTCGTTAGTCACTAGAATAATCACCCTCATATCTCCACAAGCTTTAAATAAGTGAAAGTTTGTGACTTCGTTGGATGAAATCTACTCGGTGTATGGTTGCTTAATAATGTTTATTAATGTTTAAGACAATATTCAAGGGAACCTCTTAAACATGATTATGTATTTATGAGTAATTGGGAACATACCAACGTAATTATGAATGTTGTTGTAACTGAGTCTGGTTAATTAAAAAAGTAATTTGGGAAAAGGTAATAATTAAGGAAACCTCCCAAACATGATTAAGCATTGACACAAATGTTATACATATTTTTCATTTCAAACGATAACTTCAAATTGATGAAAAGGAATATGTTCACAAAATTATTTCTTTGTGAAATTACCCTATATATATGCAAACTGAAAGTGGAGTAATTCTCAAAAATTACAATTTCAATACTCCGATAAATCTTCTCGTTTTGGAATTAACTGAATCCAAAGGAAAGTATATCGGTAACTAAGTTTATATTTTTGCGAATTCTGTAAATCAAAAGAAGAAACAAGTTAAACGAATAAAATTTGATAATGTCGTTATTTCAAAACTATATTCCAACAACATTTCTACAAAACCTATTGACTGGAGTTTGACTGTCTGAGTGAATGCAAATACAAAATTTTAAAAAAGCTAAAAGAAGGCAATTTATGTAATTAAAATTTTAATTCTATCTTAATTATCTTTTGGGTGAAATATCGCATGCACGAAAACGTGATTATTTAAAAACGCAACAATTGAAATAGATAACATTTAATACTCTATCTTGTCACAAAATTAAAGAAATGAAGCTTATTTAAATAAAAAAAGAAGATAAAAGAGTTTAAATGGCATACTATCTTTTCTTAAATATATCAGTTGCTCACGATGAAACTTATTGAATAGCATTAGCTAGTTTTAAATATCGCTTCTTCGCATCATTAATGAAAATAAAATTAATAAAGGAGCATTTTTTTTCTAATAAATATATCCGATGATTTATTACCTTAGAATAAATTTCCGTAATGGAAAAAGTTCTATTTTCCATTAAAATATCATAAATCATTCATAAAATTTCCATTATTTTTTGAAAGCTCAGAATGGTAGCATTCAAGATATCATTCTTTGAATTTCAAATGATTGTTTTTCTTGAAAAACAATTTGAAGAAGATTAAAGGCTTATATTATCCTAAAATTGCGTGACAAAAATCTTAATGATATTAGAAAATTATTTCCACTCGCTTTATTTGAAATTATCTATTAAAACTGAAGTGGAATCACCTGTCTAGAAGAAAATTTATGATTTCAGATAAATTAAACGATTATTATATCCTTTTAATGCTGTAAATTAAATTAGTAATCAAAAATATTAAAATATCTATTAAAACTAAAATAAAACTCCCAGAAAAACGTTTGATTTCATGGAAATCAAACAATTATCGAATTATTTTACTGAAAATAAATGCAGAAAAATTCGTGTAAAATAGATTCGTATCCTGAGTTAAAAAGAATTCCTAAAATTGATACTATTTTTCTATGACAATAGCTTCATTAATCTTATTTGTATTAATGAAAGCTTTGCATTTTATAGCTTTCATTTTTCTATCTATGAGGAACGTAATAAATTCTAATAATTGTAGAGATGCCTTTGACTCATTATTAAGCAAATATATCTTCTATCGGAAATACTCTAAAAATTTCAAATAAATGTTTTACTTATATACCTATTTAAAGACGATTAAAAACTATTATCGTTCTAAAAGTGCATTAGAAAAATCTTAATGATGATAGAAAAGTAATTCAACATGCTTTATTCAAAATATCTGTTAAAACTTAAATAATGGAAAAATTAATGATTTCGCTGAATTTAATTAATTTTAGAATTATTTAGCTGCTAAAAATTAAATCAATAATAAAAAAATTAAAATATCCATTAACAGTTAAAAAAAACTCCAAAGGAAAAAATGTATAATTTCACTGAAATTAAACAATTATATAATTATTTAGCTTCTGAAAATTAAATCAATACTCAAAATAATTAAAATATGCATTAATAGTAAAAAAACTCTCAAGGAAAAATGTAGAATTTTATTGAAATTAAATTATTATCGATTTTATTTAAATGCCAAAAATTAAATTAATAATCATAATAATTAAAATACTATTGAAAATAAAATAGAACTCTTAAGGAATAAAAGAATGATTTCTCAGAAATAAAACGATTTCCGAATTATTACTTACTTTAAATAAATACAGAGAAATTTAATGAAAAATATAATCGTACTTTGCGTTTAAAAGAATTCACAAAATGGTTATCATTGTTCGATAACAATAACTTCATTCATTTTATTTATTATATCTTCCTATTTAAAGCTTTCATTTTTCTACCTAGAAGGGACGCGATAGAATCTAAAATAATGGAAGAGGTTGACGCACTATTATGAAAGTATAAATTGTTTCCATCAATAAAAATACTCTAAAATTAGTAAACTATTAGCTAAAAATGAGTTTTGTTTCCTGATTAAAATTAGAAATAAATCAATATTAAATTTAAAAGCAAAATGAATTAAACGGAAAAAATAAAGAATACGAATTGAAGACTTTATCAAGGGTCACTCTCTTGTAGGGATTTCAACCAGGGATTTTTTTCTTTAATTGATCTGATTTTTGTCCAAATATTGACCCCTCGTGTCCCGAAAATCCCCAGAAATTGAGGTTTTTAAAAACAGGAATTAATATCAATGCATCAACGATAATAAATTACACAATAATATTAAGCAAGATCACTGCAAAATTGAACCAACAATCTGCTACAAGACCATTAGCTTAGAATGGAATTTTTAAATAATATTTGCCATAAATATAAATATTCTAAAATTAGCAAAATATTGGCTAAAATTGAGTTTTGATCCCTGATTCAAATTAAAAATAAATAAATATTAAATTTAAAAGCAAAAATGAATTAAATGGAATGAAAAGGAAGAAAATAAAGAATCCAGCCTGAAGACTTTATCAAGGGTCATCTTCAGGCAACGGTTCAAATCAGGGATTTTTTTTCTACAAGGAGTCTGACTTTCGTCGAAATATTGACCCCTCGTGTCCCAAAAATATCGAGGTTTTTGAAGACAGGAATTAATACTAATAAGTAAATGGCGATAATAAACAAGATCACTGCAAAATTGGATCAACAAACCGCTACAAGACCATTATCTTAGCTAAGATTTTAATTTTGGAAATAATATTTTGCTTATTATTGTTCCATAATTTATTGTCATAACTTTATTGATATTGATTCTTGTTTACAAAACCTCAATTTCTAAAGATTTTTGTTTTACGTGGGGTCAATACTTGAATGTAAGTCAAATCCTTCACCGAAAAAATTCTTGGTACAAAATCCTTCCTGAGGGTGACTCTTGATAAAAGTCTTCAGACCGGATTTTTTTATTTTCTTCTTTTTATTCCATTTAATTTATTTTTGCTTTTAAATCTGATATTTATTTATTTCAAATTTGAATAAATTCATTTATGTTTTAGATGTAATATTAGTGCGCTTTAAATACAATGAATCTTTTTTTAAAATTGTTTTGACTCAGAAAACATTTACTTTTAAATTAATGTAATAAAAATTGCTTTAACTTTCGATTATTAGTTTTTTATGCCTGAATTTGAGACATTCATTCATTTATACATCAAGAAAATACTAGTAATGAGAAAATTCTAATGTCGGCGCCAAAATGACCAAGGATTCTAATTAAAGATGACTATTTCCATAAACAAGAGAAACCTTTTAAACGAAAACGAATCCCAATTCAGCGAAACTCAAGCCAAAAATGAACTTGCTGTTAAACATGCTAGAAACGAGATCACACGAAAGGATTGAAACGAAAGCAAATTTATAAACACTGGCGGTCTCTTTGGCAGCCTATTCATAATAGTCCGAGATCTGCTAAGATCTGGAAAAGTCAAGCGTGAGTGCCTATAAATTTTCTACCCTTGCCTTAATTGCTTTCCGTCTGAGCAGGGAATGCGCCAAAAAAAGCGCCAACTTAACGAAGTTGAATTCACTGAATAAATACGCGTGACGATGTTTTAATGTTTTGGATGGGAATTTTGTTTTATTGGATTTTGCTTGCTGGATGGTACTAAATGTTTTTTTTCTGACGTTTCGTGAGTTTTTGAGAATATTTAAGAAAATATTCATTTAGGCGTTTTCTTTTTAGATGCCGTGATGGAAAAACATTTTCGTACAATTTACATTAAGATAAACTCAACATAATCATGATACAAGAAAACTTTTCAATGTCCTTTTTAATTCCAATACTTAATTTAGACTTAAAAAGTATGAATATTTTATGTTTGGCAAAAAGCGGTAATTTCTTAGTCAGGCATAAAAAAGAACTCTAACATGCCGGATTTAAAAAATTGGTTATTCTTCTTTTTAAATGAAAATTTTTATTTGAAATTTAAAATTAAATATTGAAAATTTAGAAATTAAATATTTTAATTTGTGATTCAAATTCTTAATTTAGGCTGAAAAAGAACTTATATTTTATATTTGACAAAAAAAGCAAAAAAATAAATAAATAAAACAGTAATTTCTTAACTGCGAATTAAAAATAACTATAACATGCTTGACTTAATAAATTGGTTACTCTTCTTTTTAAATAAAAGTTTTTATTTTAAATTTAAAATTTGAAAATGAAAATTTAGAAACTCAGCAAATAAAAAGGATAAATGGATTTTCAGGATTGATTGCGTTAATTCAATAATTGATTGCGTTAAATTCAATATATTACTTGTAAATAAATTATATTTACAGTTGCTTTATACAATGTAACTTCTGTGTCGCAAATATAGCGGCAAGAATGGTACTTAAAGCTAACCACAATTGATTAATTTTTATGTCAAAAGGAAGCAAATAATAATAATGATGGTTGTTGTCGGTACCAACAAGAATTGTCTGAACATTGATAGTGATGATGTTAATTATTTTGAAAAGTAGAGCATATAATTTTACTAGCATCATTTCTAGAAATTTAGCGGTAAGTGAAAATAATATCCTAATGATATATAGTCACGAAAGTTTCACAACATTTGATCGATTTTACATTCTGTTTTTAAAAACTTTTTCTCCCATATAAAGTAAAGGATTCTTTAGTTCATTAAGTATAATTAACATTCAATAAATGGATGGCAAACATCAGCCTCTACAACAGAGAGTTTATTCTTTGTAATGATCCATTTTAAAATACTCTTGATAATTTTTCTGACACATATTAAATAAAGTTGTTTAAAGCTTTAAAACTAACATTTTAATTAAAATAATAGACTTAATTAAAATAATTGACTTATTTAAAATAATTAATTAAAATAATTAACTTATACTTTAAAAAGTTATGTCATTAATGTATGTCTTACACATTTAGCAACGCTGGTTTAAGAATTACGTAACACGATAATGTTTTAGGAAAACAAAAGATGTGTGCCATTGCCATGGCAACTGTTTCTGGGAAGTATGCAACGATATTCAAGGGAAATGTCTAATTAATATCTGCATAAATAATTCTAGAAAACCTATTTTAGAGTAGTTTCCCGTATTTGAAGTAAAATGAGAAAACTAGATAGTTCTTTTACCATAAAAATAAAACGCATCCCTTATTTTTAACCTACATTAAGTTAATATAGAAAATTGTTCTATGAGACTTTTCAGTTGCATATGCTATATGAAATTTTTTTAAAATTAGCATTAATAGTTTTGTTATTACTATCCAAATTTTTTATTCTTATAATTTTTTTATTGATTTCATAAATAAATTGGTCTGTTGTAATTGATAGATATTTTTATCGATGACCTTGGATACTGTACTTATTTCTTCTTTAAATGCCAAAACTTTTATCTTGGCGTTTGTAGTATTTGTTCACAAATATAATGATATTTGAAGACACTAATATGTTATAGAATATTGTTTCATATAAAAAGCAATGTTTTTTCGTCTCTTGTTGTTTTTCAATTCTTAATATTAGTTCACACTCTACCTATAAAAATTTATATATCTTGTTCAAATTTTCAATCGTTAATAAAATACTTTATTCATCCACTCAAATTCAAATACATTTTTAAAAACTTGTAGTGGATGACACTTGATGTTAATAGTTTTTTAAAGTAATTATTTATTAATTAAATTTAATTAATTTTTAATACTTTAAATAGCGTTTTAGCAGTTTGTAATGAAAACTAAAATTAATAATCAATAGTTCAATCGGTAAAATGCGAGGATTTTAATGTTTTTCAAGTGAAGAATGCGAGTTCAGTTCCAGCAAAAATCATAAATTTTTTTTGATAAATGTTTGCTTTAAGTATGCGTTTTTTCCAAATGATTTTTGCGATTGAGTTAATAGTTACGTCTTTTTGGTTAGAATGAAGAAGTTTTCTTTAAAATTAAAATCGAAGAAATTTTAAGCTTTAGTTTCAATTCCAATTTCTCTCCTTAAAATATTTGTCATCAATTGTTGGTCACTTCTCCTACCTAACTTTAAGAATGAGTTACGTGTCGAGAAGAAGAATAGAAAATTCGTTTTCTATTTTGTCACTTAGTATTGTGATTGTTTCGTATGTATATACATATTTATATTAATTGTAATTTAATAAAAAGTAACTCAATTAAAACTTTTCTTTGCTGACCTAAGTAGGAATTCACTTAAAATTCTTTTTGTATTACTTGTTAATGCTATATCCTCGCTTTTAAAAAATTGATATTTATTAATTTCCCCTTGTTTCTAGTAAAAAAATTTAAAATAATAATGTATGCGTGAGATATTCATAATTAATATTCTATAATATTCATTTCTAACAATTAATTTTTAAAATAATTTATACTTTGTGTACACACATATACTCTCATTTAAAATACAGTTCATTTTTATTTAATTTTTTAGAGAACCGATTAAGAACTAAAAGACGCCAATACAGTATGGAACAAAAACGAAAATTTTGGAAAACTGTTTACCTTAGTGACATCTTTACACACTGTTTTGAGCTACTTAGAGGACTATAATGCACTTTTCACGTTTACCATATTATTAAGTATTGCCCATGTTACGCTTTAAAGTGATAAATGATATATAATTTTTTTTAATGTGGCACTTACATAATTTACCACTTTTAACTTCAATTCTATATGGAATTTTGCAATAAAAGTTTCAGTAATTTTTCTCTTCCGTTCTTATTTACTGACTTCTCCCAATTACACTTCGTTTAATGGTGTTTATATTTAATATTATTCATGTTTTTATTAAAGATGCATTGTTCAAAATTCTTTCTGAAATGAAATTCCTTAATATACTGATTAATTTGTATTCAATTTTTAATTTAACTTCCCTGTTGTTTTTATGTGGCCCTCGGCAATAAAAGTATAATACAGTAAATCATTAAAATGTAGTGCTGAGAAATATATCAAAAACTAGCCAAGCAGTTGATTCTTTAAAAAAATTAAGCACAGAAAGGAATATTAAATTGTTATTAAAACAATAGGACAAATATTTCATATAAATATTATTACGTGCTTATAATAATAACATGCAATTTTTGGAAAAAAATTCCAATTGCATTTGTAATTTATAAACAAGAATTAACTATTCATTGAAGCAGAAATGCTGCTTAAATTAAAATGAAGCAATAAATAAAATCATTTTTGGGCTTGAAAACATCAGCATCATAAAAAAGCAGTAGAAACTAGAACTAAATTGAATTTTAATTTAAATTTAAACAAATTAAAATTCATATTACTTTCCTTTCGATCGATCTAAACACATTTAATTTATTTTCTGGAATTAATTTCATATGTTATTGTCAAAAGGGAAATAGAAAAATAAACTATAAAGTTATTATTTTATTGCAGTGTAATAAAACGAGATTTCATGAGAGGAAACATGTTATTCGAACAAAAGTGAATAATCACGAGCTTGTGTGGAAGTTTTTGGATTAAAATTGGTATTTGAGAAATGTTTTCATCCTTAGTTTGTGGAGAAAAAGGGTTGATGACTGAACTCGCAATGTTAAGGTTTATAGATGAGTAACATAGCCACTAGACAAAAGTAAAGCTTATGTTCGGTGGGTGTTATCTGGCTTACGAAGATTTCACCACATGTTCTCCCAACAGTGAGTTGGTGAAGAGACAACGATACATTTGAGCCAAGCGTATGGTAGGTGTATGGGAGATGTTGAGGTTGGCTGTTTTTTCTAATGTATCTGAAGATTTTTCATGCCCATAGAAACGCCACAACAGAATGTTGCTAATTCATGGTCGCAAGTCCCCATTGTGTGTGAATGGTTACAATTTCCCTGATCCCAAACTCTCAACTTTAGGGTTTATAGATGAATAACATAGCCACTAGACAATAGTGTCTCTCATGTCAGGTGGATGTTATCTAGCTTAAGAGGATTTCATTACAAGTTCATCACAAAGTTCTTTTTTTTCCAAAATAAATTACCATTACTTACTATGTATGAATGGATTAAGATTCAACAGCAAATACATGGGCTGTTATTAAAATTTTAACTTCTTAAGAATGTAGACTAGATTAATACACAATAATGAGTAATATATAAATCAGTACAAATATATATGCAAAGTAACACACAAATAATAATGTTTAATATAATAATACAATATTTATATGTAGATGTAGGATTTATATAGATATAACATATAGAGAGCATAGCTATGTACCATCATTGCATGATATACAATTAAGTGTTTCATATTGGAAACTATGACTGGTAAATTGTGGCTCAAATTTACAATAAAATTGGCGACAATTATCAATTTGGATACTTTTCCATCAATTTATGATTATCAACGTCAAGTTTTGCGCAGATTTTCATGTTATCTTTTAAAATCCATCTTATAAACACCCAATCATCATCCAACTTACGGATGCCACTGGACAGAGTGGTTAAACCATTACCTAATTAAATTGTATTAAAATTACTGTTCTAAAATTCCCTGCAGATAATTACAGGTTATTCAAATGCGGTGGTTCTACTTATGTAGATAGTATATGAAAAAAAAATTGAAGTACAAAAATATTTCAACTTAATTTCTTTTAAATAATAAAATAAAAATCGGATTATTTTAAGAATTCGCTTGAAAATAACGACAAGAAATATTAAAAAATTTTATTGGCATAAATTATTCAAATAAATTATCCTTTACATTTGCAATCAATATTGTGATATACAGAATAATTTTCGAATCTTTTTGAAAAATAGTTGATATGAATGTTGTAAGCAAATAGAGAAAACTTTCAACAAACTGCTGGAAATGGACCAAATGACAACAAAAAGGTAAGGTTTGAGATATTACCACCCATTGTTGCTTTTACCCTATATTACTATTTTTTACAAAACAATTCAACAATTTATTCTATTTTCTTTCCTTTTAAAACTAATATGTATATACAAATGTCTTTTCTTTGCAAATTTTATTCCTAACTAATTGCTTGACAGGTTAGACAGGTTGGAATCATGCCACACGAAGTAAAATAGTAAGGTTTGAAAAATTACTCTTTTACTAGCCTTACCAATAGACGTATTTTTACAAAACTGCAAATGAAATTTATTTTTTTCCCTTTAACCTAATTATTTCCAAAAATATCCTCCTTTAGTAGGTTTTATTTAAAACACAGTGCCACCTTACTCATAGAAAATTCAATATCCTATTTCTTATTTTGGACTAAAAACAAGAAAACATAATAAAGTCTTCAGAAGAAATAAAAACCTAAATTAATTTAATTTCCTTTTTTTTGCCATATTACTTTGGTTATATTTTAGCAATACATTTCAAATAACAGTTTTCTTAAGTTGATTGTTTTAGTGTTGATGATACTGTTTAGGTGTTCCAAAGATAAATAAAAATAAAGATATCGTTGTATTTTATTATAAATGAAGTTTTTTTCATTTCTACGGTAAAAACTATTCGGGTTAATTAATTTTCAGAACTGACAAGACTTTTACCGAGTAGATTAAATGGGAATTCTTTTAATGCATTTTTTTTTTTCCATTTCACTGTTTATATCTTCTTTCTAGTCATATGATAACTAAAAACAATATAAAACATCTAGAAAAAAACACAAATGGTTAATATAAAGCATCTTGAACAGAAAACTTCATTTATTAAAGTGAGTTTCAGATTAATTACAATAAAATATCTTCATTATTTGGGTTCAAAATAAATTAGATACATGCAATGAATCATTTAAAAAGTAATTGGTGTTCAGAAGCAAAATTAAAATAATGTAGCAATTTCTAAAATTTTAAAAAGAATTATTATACTTTTTATGGCTTAAGAACTTAATCTTTCTGACACAATTTGTCCGCTGTGGCCTAGTGGTACGATCCTGACTTAGAAACTGGAGAGTTTCGGGTTTATAACCCAAATCTACTGAAAACTGTCGTGTAAGCGGGTTTGACGAACTTTAAATCCTTGCTAATCGTGTGGTGTGGAAGTTTGGAAAAGGAGGTGCCAATTTAGGAGTCGTTCGCTTCATCTGACCGCGTCTCAAAATTATGAGGTTCGTCTCAAACTAGCTGTACTTTAAAATAAAACGTTAGTATAGCTAAACTAACTTGTAATATAAAAAAATTAAAGTCAATTCCTACTTTGGTCAATAAAGAAAATTATTATTTTAGTTACTTTTTAGTAAATAATAACAGTTAATATAAATATGTATATACATATGACTGAATCACAATATTAAGAGGCAAAATATAAAGCAAAATTCCTCACAATTTTCCATTCTCCTTCTCGAATTTCCTTCTCGACACGCAGCTCAATCTTAAGGTTAAGTAGGAAAAGTGACCAATAATGGATAACAATGATTTTAAGGAGAGAAATCGGAATTGAACCTAAAGCTTAAAATTTCTTCATTTTCATTTTTTGAAAAAAAAATTCTTTATTTTAACCACTAAGCCACAACTGCTAACGGACACTCGAAAGTCATTTGGATAAAAAGTATACTTAAAGCAAAAAATTTCGAAAATTTATCAAAAAATTAATGATTTTCGCAAGAATTGAACTCGTATTCTTCACCTTCAAGGGAAAAATACTGAAATCCTCGCATTTTACAGATTAAACTACGACCTGTCGATTACAATTTTCATTAAAAACTGCCAAAACTCTATTTAAAGTATTAAAAATTACTCAAATTTAATTTATGAATTAATATTTGAAAAAGCTGTATTAGCATCAAGTGTCATCCACTACAAGTTAAAAAATATATTTGAATTTGATAGATGAATCAAAAGTATTTTATTAGCAATTGAAAACAAGATATATAATTGTATATAGGGAGAGTATGAACTAATGGTAAGAATTGAAAAAAATCCTAATACAAACTATTTTAATAATATTAGCCGATGGAAAAATTTTAGAATGATAATTTGAAGCTGCTTAGTAAAATTTTGTTGGTATAAATTGAAAAAAAATTAGATTAAAACTCAAAAAAATATACTATTTCGAAGCACGACAACCATGGAATAGAAATTAACATCGCATTTTTCTACCCAGAAAGTCATAAGTTGTAAGAGTTGGCGAGTTAGAAATACAACAATCGTATTTATAACTATCAGGAATTTCATTTTTATTAAATATCAAAGCTTTTGGGGTTTTGACTTCATTTATTATATCTAAACTTCTTTTGAACTTGTTTTTAAAGCTTTATGTTGTGAATTCTTACTTTATATTATTTTCTTGAAATACGATTTTATGCACAAATTCCTAGAAATAATTTCCTAAACCATCAGAACAATATTTTAGAAATTCATCTTGAGAGAAATAATACTGTTGATGGTATGACCATTTATTTTAAACTCAAGAATATCTAATTAAAGAAGTGGCCCATTTCGTAAAGCTTAATGTTAATAATAACGTTGAAGAGTTTCGGCGTTAATTAAAAATAAAGATAAAGGTACAGCTCTTTACAAATGAAGTTTTATCATTGCTGTTGCAAAATTATTCTGGATAATTAATCTTTAAAGTTGACAAGAATTTTCTGAGTAGATTAAAAAATATGTTTTTTCTGGGTCCTTTTTTTCTCGTTTTACTATTTATATTTCTCTCTCTTTTTCTTTTTCTTTTTTTTGTCTGAAAATTAAGGAAGTATACGTTACATTCGGAAAAAATAATATCGAATGGACCAATCAATCCATCAAAAGGATTTCATACTAAATTTCTTCATCTTTGTTGAAAATAGATTAGATAATTAAAAGAAACATCGAGAAAACTATTTCAACATAATCCTTTTTCTCACCATCATTAGATTTTTTTTATTCCTACGTAATGCCAATATTTAAAATATTAGTGGCTTCAAAAATGTTAAATCCAGTCTTTTCAAACATTGGAATTGTAGTTTATTGCTGTAAAATGGAGAAAATTAATAAGAATGTCCCAATGTTACATTTTTTCGAAACACGTTCCACGACAAAATATCCATTTTTAATTAATAGATCTGAAATTTTATTGAATATCCGATTTTTTAGATCTTTATTTTACTTTTTATTTACAAATTTAATTTTATTAAAGTATTAAATATTCATATATGTTCACGTACAATGGATTAGGAATTCTAGGTTATTATCTTAATAGTCAAACTAAAATTTAATTCAGGAAATCTTAGGCATAATCTTCTAAAATATCTGTTTTGCAAATTTACCCTGAAAGTAATACTTTTGAAACTATAATTATCAATTTGAAATTCTGCATATAATTTCAGATCTATATATAATTTTCGAGAACATATTTATTATTTAGAATGGTCTAAATGAAAAATAAGTCCCATATTGTTTAGAATTATCTTCTGAATAATCTGGATTATATTTTACTAATTTACCATGAAAGTAGTACTTTTGATACCGATAATTATTAATCTGAAATTCTAGAACACCTAATAAAACATGTCAAAAGACTGCCTCCTTTTAATTTTATGATTTAATTTCTTAAAACATATAATTCGTTTGACACATTCAGATCTACGTATAACTTGCAAGAACATATTTTTTTATAGAAAGGACATAGGATAGATTTTTTTTATAAAAAAAGAGATAGAATAGATTTTTATAGAAAAGATTATCATGCGATATAAGAGAACCTGTTAGATTATAATAAATATATAAAAAAGGATTTCAGAGTTGTTTAAGGAAAGCTAGAATTACAATATTTATAAAACTAGGTTTGATTTTAAGTTATAGATTAATAGATCATGATGAATCTCTAATACCACTCGAGATTTAAGAATTCTAAAAGGATGTAGTTTATTTATAGAAAATATTAAAGTTGGTTTTATTATCTACATTTGTGTTCTATAAATGAAAAACCTTTGAAAATGAAATCAATGTGATGACTTCAGGAGAATAATGTGTATACTTTATCTGTTTCCTACCATCATGACCATGAGATAGAAAACCGAAGTAGCAAATAGAAAATATAATTGTTCTATGCAATCAATTCTCCTCACAATGTAATTTCTACATGATTTTGCGTAATTTTATAAGCTTTAGCCCCGTTTAAATGTAAGAAGGCTTGATAAGATGAAACTTATTCATAGAAAAACATCTTAAAGACTGTCTGTCAATTTGCGTTTATATTTGCTCTATTAAAGATTGTTAGAAGTTGTTGATAACGCGCTGTCTAGAGCTATCCTGATAATCATGCGTATCATTCATCTCCACCTTCTACCTTCATGATGATGAATAATCATTTTTTG
>JAOUZG010050968.1:9774561-9793049 GCA_026289955.1 Argiope argentata | reverse complement strand
GGCGGATTTTCCTGTGAAGGAACAAGATGATAGAATGCTTGGTGATGGTTAATAAATGACTGTTTGTATTGTGCAGGTGTCATGTATTGAAAATGATTTAGCATGTAAAAGATAAACAATACTTGGTGACAATTAATAAATGACTGTGAGTATCGGGTAGATGTCATATCTTAAAAATGATCTAGTATGTAAAAGGCAACATATGTCATTAGATTGACTGCTTTTATAAAGACTGGAAAAGCAATTAAAAGGCGGATTTTCCTGTGAAGGAACAAGATGATAGAATGCTTGATGATGGTTAATAAATGACTGTTTTTATTGTGCAGGTGTCATGTATTGAAAATGATTTAGCATGTAAAATATATACAATGCTTTGTGACTATTAATAAATGACCGTCAGTATTGGACAGGTGGCACACCTTGAAAACGATCTAGCATGTAAAAGGCAATCTCAGTCACTAAATTGGTTGTTTTCATAAACACTGGAAAAGCTATTAAAAGACGCATTTACCTATGAAGGAACAAGATGATACAATGCTTTACATACAGTGCTTGTTTTCCGCATTTAAAGTTTTGGGCTGCTTTAAAGTTGGTTTTAATAGTATGGTCCAAGAATCCTTGAAATTTTTGATTCTTTTCCAGAGCTCTTATTTAAGAGAAAGAGTGCATGCTGTTTCGCTTCACTTTAAAAATAAGTGCATAAACGTTTTGGAAAATGCGATTTCACAACTGAGAATCAAATCCTTTATTCAAATGCCAAGTTTAAGAATCGTAAGTGAAATGGAAATACCATTCTTCTGGTTAAATTTAGAATTATAGCATCTGATTTTTTAGAGTGCTTTTAACTTTTATGCAATGTTTTTTTAATTTTTTAAATACATTTTTTAACGTTTTTTTTCTTTACAAAAGTATATAGTTGAAAAAAACCATATATCTAATTTTTTTTACTTTCGCTTGTCGAGTTTATTAATCTGCATGTATGAGAAATATCAGTAATTTCAAACTTTGACCTTGGGTTTTTATAAAGTATTATTATACACAAAAGATAATCTTAGTAGTAAAAGATTAAGAACGGTTCCTTTATATACCCGTCACATAAAACATATTTTTATTGTATTAATTAAATTATGATTGCATTGATTATAACTAATTTACGCCATCATTTTTGTTTCCTCTTTATAGGAAATTTTTTTGATTTACTGAAAATATTTTTATATTCAACATTTAATAAAACTCGAAAATTAAATATACATTAATTTGTTCTATATTGTTCTTACATATTATTTGCCAGCTTCCTGGCATTGAAGTAGCGCGTTCTCCTCGTGATCCTGGCAGCCAGGGTTCGAGTCCCGGTTAGGGCATGGTTGTTCTTCTGTGTACTATCTGTGAAGTGTGTGAATATCCCCCTTTTCCCGATAAAAAGAGGCGGTGCAAGCAAATGTGATGAGTGAGTAGCTAAGTCATACTCTCGGCCCTAGTCGGCGCTACTTCAAAAACAAGAAACTCTCTTTCGGCTTAAAATCACTGACGGCCGTCACCGGGTTTGTCCATGGCAAGTGCTGATAGTAACAGCAACAACATATTATCTGCTATACAGTTCTTGTTAAGTAAAACATTGAGAATATTCTATATATATTCGCACTCTCTAAAAGCGCAGAATAACTTTAAAACAGAATTGATTGTTTCATCTCTTATCTACTATTTTTTATCAACAATTTTTTTTATTTAACCGCAACGTTTCAGTTTTCTGAATTTTTAAATATATATATATTCTGTCATTTAGCATACTTTAAAAGGAATATAAGAAGAAAGAATTAAATTCGAATGATTTATATGCAGGTTGCTTTCAAATCAGAAATAGATTTGCTGATCCATCTTATTCATTTGATATAAATATCACGTGACTTTTTTTAACTGTTCCTAAAAATCCTGTTGCCAAGGTAACTATGAAAATCAACACAAATAAAATATCTGAAACAGTTTTTCAGTATCGACTTCACTCTAGGATTTATCAAACCGCTTTAAATACAACTGATTAATACATCAATTTCTATTACTCATAAGCACTCGAAGTTTTCGTGCGTAAATTATTGCAAAATCATTGATCAATCGCCTTTTCTTGTATTGTCCTGAATTGAAACTACGATGACTAATAACCAACACGGCATTCATGCACTATATAATTATCTCCTCATTATAAAAAATAGAATCCGAGCAACAGATTTAGTAAATATTCCAAAACCGCCCACCTGTATTGACTACAAACTCAAAATGTGCGTGCTGGCTTTCAACGTTTCGTGAGTTGGATCTTAAACACAGTTTAAGTTTATCGGACACGTAGACTGGAACCGGATAAGTCTGCGCTATCATAGGTCTGGACAGTTTTTCTTGTTGGAAAACTTCCCAAAATTGTGAGACTTTGCACAGTAGGACTGGATATCAACCTGATCTTATCTCCATTTCCCTAGTGCCAAAACGACGTCCTCTTTCACGATGGGCTGGTCGCCACAAATCCGAGAATTGGAGTTCATTTTCATTTAGCGGTCTCTCTTTGGTCCTTTTTTTAGAGGGAAAGAATTTGATTCTTCTGGAGATTAATTTGATTGTTTTTAAGTCAAGGTTTCCTGTTTGTAAAACCACCTAACCAACAGTAGATAAGCTCCGTGACATTGCAGTTTCAGCTCGTCATGGTTGTTGTTTTTAAGTACAAGTGGCTGGAATGTCACATCATCTCAGCTAAGTTTTAAATTAATCGCCCACTTTTGCTATAAAAAGTTTGTTTAAAGAGGAAACATGCGGAGAGGTATTTGAAGGGTTTCAAACTTTTGTTGATGAACGAAGTTTGCTAATAGTTTGTTCAATAATGGCTATTTTAAATCAGGCTAGGTTGCCCTGTATTCAAATTCTTTTCATTCTAATTAATAAATATATGAGTAAAAATACACGCAAAAAGAATAATCTCTAGGGAAGTGAAATTTTCTTTTACTTAGACCACCGCCAATTCATGTCACTTCAACTGTTTTGCTTTCAATCAAATTTATTTAAAGAAACTCTGTTTTATATATACTTTATTAAGCAACCACATTTCTTTATATTAGTTAAAAATATGAACTAGAACTATGTTATTACAAGGCTACTTCCTTCATAAATGTTGTTCTGAAATTTTTTAATCTATTTGTTATTCCCGTTAAATTATAGAAAACATTTACCAAGATTTTTTTGTTATCTTTGGGCCCCCAAAGATACATATTTTGACTTATTAGACATTTTTGACGGAATACAGAACTAATAAAGTTAATTGTATCAAGAGATTTAAATTATAATTAATAATATAAATTCCAATTTGTTGAAATTAATTAATGATTTATTAATCAATCAATTTGTTAACTGGCGATTTGAATATTCTATACAGTTTTATAATTCTTTATTTAAAAGAGCAAATAAATATTAGAATACATCTAAAATTATTAGTTTTCTAAAACCTTTTTTTTACATATATAAAATTAATAACGCCAACTCTTTTACTGAAAAGTCAAACTTATTTTCCAGTTTTAAGTATAAAATTCAGAAAAAAAATCCATCACTTCTTATGCTTTTAGAAGGGTAAAAGTTTATACTGACGAATCTGTCTTCTAAAAAAATACATCGATGAGGAATTTTTTAAGTACACAAATAAGTGGAATTTTAATAAATTAATAATTATATACAATAAATAATAAATAATTTTAATTATATAAAATTTTAATAAATTTATAATTTTTACTGGATAGTTAAACTAATAACTTAAATTTCAAGCATCATCTGGATTATTCATAAATTCATTTTGATTGGATATCGAAGAAAATGCATAATTTTATACATTTAATATTTTGAACACGAAAAGAGTAAAAGATTATATGCATCTATGTTTAATACGAAATGCTTTCGTTTTTCATTAAATTCTTGAGAATTTAAATGAAAAATTTAATATTTCTTCAGATGTAAAAATTTAAAAGTGAGAACTCTTCAGATTTTTACAAAATTACTTTCAAGAAACTTGAATGACCCAGTTAAAAATATTAATGCGTTAATTTAAATTTCAATCCGAAATATAACAATTAAAAAATTCCATTACTATATTTTAAAAAGTTGCATCACGATTAGCTCCTAAAAGTATATTAAATTGCTCACATGGAGAACGTTAGATATTTGGATTTTTACAAAATGTACCGATTTATAGAAACCAGATGAACTATTTTTATAGATGTACCGATTTACAGAAACCAGATAAACAGATTTTTCCTAGATGTACCGATTTACAGAAACCAGATATAGAGATTTTTTAGAGATGTAATGATTTATAGAATAAACTAAATTATTTAATTAACTAAAGTTGAAACTATATAAATCATATCAATACAGATTATCAATAATATTCATCAATATCATGTTATTATATATTCTAGTATATCGAGATAAATATCATTATTATAGATTAAAGAATTAAATAATTCAATATATTCTATAAATATCTGATTAGGTCTATTCACATCTATAAAACTTTTGTGAATAATCAATTTTGATTTATACCTTTTTTCTAGTAAAATATTATAAATATACATGTAACATTTTACAAAAAAAATGAATCATATTTTATTGAATTTTCGAATAAATACTTGGAGATATTAATACTTTGAATAGTCAGTATATATTATTTTTCACCTTTACTATGATAGTGTTTATAGACGTTCTACGTTTAAACTGAGACATATATAATGAAACAATCATTCAAAAACCTCTACAGGACAGAGAATTATCAAATTTAGAAGTAATTACATCTCGGGTAGTAATTAGTGTTTACTGAAATAGAGTTTTCATAATTTAAAGTAATTTTTAAATATTAATCAAAATTTGTAGATTTTTCCTCTATATCTTGAGAGTATATTTTTACACATTATTACTCCATATTAATATTCAAAATTAAAGCTTTTCGATAATAATTTAATTTTCATGCAATTTTAATTTTTAATTTTGATAAATTAAAAATTAAGGCGTTTTAAAGCAATATTTTCAATGTTTTAACAACTTATTCATACAGACGCTCGTTGCGACTGTATTAAATACCATTTTAGCATCACGCTATATCTGTTATGTAAGCAAGACTAAATTAAAAATAAATAAATAAAGGTCGATGAATTCTACCTAAAAAATTTAATGTTTTTATGTCTCAATCTCGAGATGTTTTACAAATCTGTAATACGCTAATATGAACTCTAAAGCATCAAATAAGCTCTTGAATCTCAAAGATCTTTTTTTAAGCAAAAAGTTGGACTGATTTAAGAGTTTTCTCTGCCGATGTTTAAAAAAAATTATCAAAACGAGGGCATTAACTTGTCAGAAATATTGTTTTGGGAGCGAGTTGGAAGAGATGAAGGCAGAAAGCCAGGAGGCATTAACTCTTCGCTTACCGTTTCTTCTCCCCTTTTTAAATAACTTCTCCGAGATTCTACAAACTTCTGCTTTCCTACACTACTGTCTCCTCGCTGGATAAACCCAGAGTGATATTTGTCAGCACAAAATTCTAGAGATAAACCAGAATAAAAATACACATTCCTTTTTAAATCAGTGCTTTCTATTTCTGTTTTCTCTTTCAACCCAAAAATTTTTTTAAAAAAATCCTGGAATATTTGTACTACTCTTGACTCTAAATTCCATTTTTTGGTCGAAAAAAGATCTTAAAAAATGATCACTTTTTTGTTTGAAAATAAACAATATTTGAAAAGATCTAAATTTTTCCCCTGAAGAAATATTTACATTTGTGCAGGGAAATTTAATTGTCGTTTGGCATATTAATTTATAATAAAAAATAAATTTTCTTTCCGGTAGAATTGGATTACTTATTTTAAAAGTTGTTTTAAAAGTTTTATATTAGTTTTCGTTTAATTTAATTCTAAGATTGATAGAGTAACCAAACGATAATCTGTTCCTTTTTTAATGCATATATTCTGCCCGAAATTCTAACCATTCTCTGCTCTATCTATCGTGTGTATACTGTCAGCTGTAAATGATTAAGATAGATCGAGCAGAAAATATTAAAATATATCTAAGACAAAATGATAAACTTAGATTACTACATTCAAGAATTTTATTTTTATTAATTTTGGAAAATCCAGTATTTTTTATATTTTAGCATGTTCAAAAAGAAAATTTTATTCTACATTTAAAAGGAAATTTTTAAATTCTTTTTCTATATTCAAAATAAAATGCCTGTATTCTGTTTCTACATTCAAAAGGGAATTTGCTATATTCTGCCGAAAATTGTTACATTGCAAACAATTCAATCAAGTAGAAATTATTTTAAAATGTGTTAATTCAAAATTTGTTCAATAATAAAGACAATCTTTCGTTTCTGAGTTATTTAGAAGAAATTATTTAATTTTCTATTTTATTTAAATTAATCTACATGGAACTCAAACATATTTACGAAAAGATGCATTGATCTTACATTTGATGCACTAATTTTTCCTAAAGCTCATCAATATATACTATTTGAATATTGATATTTAGGTTCCACCGGAGTCATGGCATAGAGGTAGCATGTCTTCCCCGCGATCTGGACGTCCTGGGTTCGAGTCCCGGTGCAGGTATGGTTGTTCGTCTGTGTTCTATCTGTAAGGTGTGTGAATGTGCCCCCCCCCCCCTATAAAAAGGGACTGTGCAAGCTAATGAAATGAGTAAGTAACAAAAGTCATACTCATGACCCTAGTTGGCGCTACTTCAAATGATTATACTTATATCGCAAACTACCTCAGCGAACTTATCTATGATAAGTGCCATAAGAAACAACTACAACATATTTAGATTCAATTTTATTAATATGAATAGACATTTGGATTTTTTAATATAAGAACATGTATTCATGAATTTTTTCTGCATTTTAAATAGATAGAAATCCAACATGATGCGCAATTAATTACTCAAAAATTATTGTATTTTTTTAAATTCTAAGCAACTAAGGAAAACACAGCATGACACTACAATCCGCTTTCAATGATAGTGAATAAAAAGCTTTAAATAACCGACATTTTAGTTTTCAAACAAATTTCATCTTTTTATTTTTGAATATGAAACTATTTTATTTCCCGATTTTTTTATAAAAGCATATTGTATATATTCTCCGGTTTTATTTTCTTCATTAACTGAAAAAAATATTTAATATAACAATTTTTATCTTTGTATCTTATTTATAAAAATGGGCATCACTGTCATTTTACTTCGTTTAAGAAACTGTTTTATGGATTAAAGTAGTCGATTCTTAGGTAATTGATGAGTATTAAGGGATTAAATGGGTGAAATTAATGATATAAAGTAATCTTTAATCAGGTGCTTAACAATGAGAAAAGTAAACCAGCCTTCTTCATAATAGATCACAACGAATTATTCTTTAAATTACTTTTCTGTTTTCAATAATTTTCACAGAGAAAAAAAGTTTAACATTATCGAGAAATTTATAATTAAACCAGTGGCCTCCTCGAAACTTTCTTCCTGGCTCCCTAATTTGCAAATGTATTATTAACAGCATGCCATTGATGAATAATAGTTAAGAAATGTCTATTAAAACATGATATTTAGTAAATTTTGGCGATTAATTGTTGAGATGAGATTAATATGCATGCACCAGGGTTCGAATGTGCGTTTTGGAAGCCTTTTCTAGATCGATTAAGACTAAATTTTTACACAAAGCTACAATAGTAGCCACAAAATCAGACACCAAAATTAGCATACTTAAGCCATTGATCTTTTCATTTATTACGTTTGCAGGATTTTGAAAGTATAGACCAACGGACCCTCTTGACAGATCTGGTTCCATATTCGATACATATTTACACTCTAGGTGTCAAAGCTATGTATCAAATTTTATTCAGCTACCTCTCTTTGATTTGTAGTTAGCGCGTTGCCTTGTGATTGGACTGCAAAACATACAAACTTTCTCCGAATGATTTCGTTCGATATTTGATAGAAATCTGAAAAATAGGTATTAAGACCATATGCCAAATTTAATTAGTCTAGTTCAAAGTCCTTTTAAGTTATAGTGTTCACGGATAGACAAATATAATTCCAATATACATTTTTTGAAACAGATAAAGTCTGAAACATGGAAATTCATCAAAATCTCCAGTTTAAATTTTTTGACGATTACTCTACAATCTCTTTGTAAGACTTTTTCTATCTTAGTATGCAAGAATGTAAGAAAAGGTGTTTTAATTAAGAATGTGACCTTTTAATGCATTGTTGAATTTCAAACAACTGTGTTAATGTGATAAATTCGCCTCTGACAAGATTGATAAGAAAGGAGACTTAAAGGTGCTCTAAAATACAAAACTTATTAAGTTAAAATCATTAACATAAAAAAAATTAACTTCCCTTTTCCTTTCAATATTTACTCTCTCTTTCCAAAACGATAAAATAAATAAGTTTAACAAATTCGACAAATACATGTATAATTTGAAGTTAGTGTGTATGTGCTTGTGTGTGCGTGGTGATGTGTGTAATTTTTCAGTCACAATAATCTTAATCATGTATATATATATATACACATTTCTATTTCCGAAAAAAATAACAAAGTTCAGTATTTAGCAATTATATTAAATAATTTTATTTAAATCACATTATAGAATAAACTAAGAAACTTTGAAGATATTTGGTATACCTAATTTTTCAAGAAAGAAATTCCTTTAGTTAAGATATAGCAAATAAATTTAGTTTTAGATCGAGTGAAACTAAATTCCAAAATATTCAACTAATATTTTCAATTATGAAGGACTTAAAACTCTGCAAAATTTCTCTGGTAAAAGAGGAGATGGCGAATTCAACGTTGAGATTCAATATTCCTCACTAAAAGAAATTAACAACTCCCGAATTGCTCAAAATTTGTAAACTTTATAGAAATTCTAGACTTTACAGAATGTAATTGATTTATTGAGTAGAATATGTGAAAGACGAGAATTCAGTGTTTTGATTAAATCAATTTCTGGTTAAGTCAATTGTTCGTTCTCTTAGAGAAACGATCAATTTTCTGAAAATTTGAAATGGAGAACTTTTAAGGAAATTCTGCTCCTTAGTAAAATATTGATTTCAAATGATATTTCAGATGATCTGCTTTTTTCCTCTTTTTTATTGATAATAGTCATAATTAGTATCATTAAAAATAAATTATATTCTTATACATATTAAAATAACACTAAAATCTTAAAAATTGTTGAGGGTAAGCTTTCTCAAGGGGAACATGTTTATTTAGACAAACCATACTACAAATGAATTAGAAAATTCAAAATGAGTGCTGTAATTGATTATATATACCTAAAGAAGGGTAAAATAACAATTCTAACCAGAGCACAGAAATAATACGGTTAAATCTGAAAAGACTTCTTAACTAGAACCACATTACAAATATTAATTATTCTTGATTTTTAGTTTTCAGACACAAGCAGAGATAGACAGTAAATACTGTTCAGAAACGAAAAATTCAAAACCATTTTTTTCATCCACAGAGATCATTAAATGACATTAGAAGCGAAACATAACAACGAAGTATCTCTGCTAAAAGAGAAACTTCTGAATTAGTCTTAGTAAAAAAAGAAAAAGAAATTTCGATTTTAAGTTATTATCTACATTCGACAAGCTATCTATATATAAGAAGAAAATTCCTCGATATGAGGCTAACATCGATCCATTCTTTACCTTCATCAGTGTATTTAACAACGAATAACATTTTTATTTTCCAAAAATATTTAATGCACTATTACTTGGGGAAAATATTTCATGTTAGTACTGGGCTGCAGTCTAGTGCATTAATAAAGGAACGCATTTCTTAAAAATATTTATAATACTTTTAGTATAAAAACATTTTATGTAAAATATTATAATGCATGAAATCTTCTTGTCACATGTGGCGTTATTTTTAATTTAAAATGAGAAATTTAGCTGCGCCAAACAATTCTTAAATCATGTAAATTTTTTTAAAAAACCCAAAGGCATAATTTCAATATAAATTATAAATAATTTTTTTAAAAGGTTACAAAATTTACTTATACATTACGAATGCATTACTCGGTGGCAAATAAATAAGATGATTTCAAATATCGATATTAATATTATTTAAAAGGAATATCAATACTAATTATAAAATAATCTGTTTTTATTCCTAAAAGCATAGTTTTTTTAAATGTAAAAATGAAATCCACAAGTCATGAAATCAACATTAAAATCAATTCAATGCTTAGTAGTATGTTTCAAAAAAATTGATAAAATTAATTTTTTTATTGCGTGGAAGCAATTTTTCTGTTCATAAAAATGAAGTCCACAAGTAATTATAATGAAATCTTCATTAAAACCTTTCTTATATTCAATGAAATTAGTGGTAAAAAATTATAAAAAATAATCTTTTTTATAGATGGAAATAAACTTTAAAAAAAAACTAAATTCACAAATAATTATAGTGAAACCTTCATTAAAATCTTTCCCAATGTTTAATAGTATTTGTGAGTAAAATTTGATAAAAATGTATTCAATAATTTGGATTTCTATAGCGCACAAACTATTAATAAATTTCTCATATATTAATGCTTTAGAAGACAGAGAGATACTTATAAGCTGAAAACATTATTGCGTATAGTAATCATTGTTAATGAAAGTAGATCTTTCCTACAAAAAGAACCATAAACTCTTTGAACCTCTTGTACGAAAATTAAGACATTTTTTCAAATATAAGTATATATTCAAATCTTCATGCTAAATGTTATGTAAAATACTTTTATGTAATTTTTCAAACGATAACACATTATACATCAGAAATATTTCGCATATCAAAAATTTATTTCATCAGAAAAATGTCAAACAAAATTTTTCGGAAAATTCTAGAGTCAATCAATCATAAATATCCGGTACTTTAAGTGTACTTATTTCAGACTTTAACATTTAGTCTTAAGTTAATTGTACTTGAAACAAACCCAAATAAGGTAGTTAAAATATTGATCTCTTACTAAATCTGTTTTATAAAATTTCTTAACCGGCATAATTTTTTTTATATTTTTATAATGCAATAAAAATGATGACAACTGAAATATAGGAAAATTACAGAGTATTTTACACTAAACGGTGAGTTTCTATGATATTTAAGTTAAACTAGTCTTTTAATTGGTAGGCTAACAGTTTGTAATTTCTTCTATTTTTAATTACTAATTCAAAAATTTTGCTCAAATATAAATACATACTGAATATTTTCTGCAGAACTGAATTATTAATATGTACAACCTCGTATCTTGTAAAATAACGAATAATAAAAAGTGACATCATATTTAGTTCTTAACATCATGTTTGATAATTCTGAACATCATGTTAAATGATATCCCATAATTTATACGTAATATATATACCTGCTAAATTAAATAAATACTCAAATGAGTTTCAACAATTATTTATAAATAGTTTCAATTTTGACTTTTGTTTTTCCAATTTTTTCAAAATACATCACTTCGAATAGAATATATAAAAAGTTAGTTTGTTTTGATGGTTTTGAACTAAATAATTTTCATTTACATTAATATAATATACATTGTTTAATTATGTAGCTGAATGTAGCATATAAGAGAAAATATAAAGTATGGAAAATTTTAAAAATACTTCAATACAAGGGATTTTTTGAAAAAAATATATATGATTATACCCAGAAAAGGAAAAGCATACGATCAATATTTGTTTATAGGGAATTATCTGAGACGATTTGTGAAAGGATTTTTTCTCTTAGATGAAATTTTTACATTATTTATTTTCTTATTTATCCTTTTTCATGCAACTTTAATACTTTAATTCAAGTTCGACTTAATATATTTATGTATATTTGAATTTAATTTCTTTAATTTAAATCTGACTTAATACTAAATTTATATTTATTTGATCTTTAATTCCACTTCACTTAATATATTTATGCCTAAATATAAACATACATTGCTAAGTAAATATTCTCCTACAAAATAGTTTTAGATATTGATTTGAATCTGCTTTTATCATTCAATTTCCGGGACCAGATTTGATGCATTTCTGAATAGGCAAATAAATAATCACGCGATGACCAAATCAACTAAGAGTAGTAATGCCAGTCAAAAATACACAAGCAAAAGTCAACTGTTTTTTTGTCCTTTGAAAGATGAAGATGGATGAAATGCAATTTAGTAGTTATACCTTGACCTAAGAGACGAAGCTAATAGGAAATTTCATTGAAAACCATTCTTGGTATCCATCTTAGGCCCATTTTCTCCATAATGATTCATCCCAGTTAAAGGAAAAAATACCACTTAGAGGAAAAAATACAGAATCGTCTTGATAAAAAGGAGTTACTTTGTCCAATAAAAAAAACAGTATTTATCAGTTTGCTCCGATAAATAAACAATAGATATGTTATTTTAGAACAAAATGGCAACATTTTTTCATAAATGATGAAATATTTTCATTATTAAAAGAGAGTAAAAAATACTTAATTGGACCTATACTAAAATTAGGAACAATTCAAGATAAATTTGAGTTTGTATTATATACCATTTAACCAAAATAAATAGAACTGTAAAAGGTATTTTTAAATGTCGATAATTCTTCACTAAATATAAAATATATTTTATGAAAAGGTAAATTATTAAAAATCAAAAACTGTTTCCGTTATATCACAGAACTCAAAAGAATAAAAAAAGTAGCTTTCTTTATTCAGATTCCACTGGCTGTCGTGTTATACAATTAAAAATGATTTAAAGAAATAAAAACAATTATATGTTGAAATGTCAAGAAATACCAAAAAGAAATGGGCCGGGATGGCCTGTTGGTAGGGCTTCGGATTCGCATCCTTTGGGTTGCGATTCGAACCTGCCATCCTAAGACTATACTTGTGTGTGGTGGCTGCCGTACGTTAAATCTGTCGTGGTCACAAAGTTCTCCATGTCTAGAATAATACCACTAAGGGTTCTGAGTCAGAGGTGATAGTTCTCTGTTCCAGATCGAAATTACTATCTGTAGAGGAATAAATGAAATGCATGAATTAAGTCAGCCACGTAAAAAGGTCTTGTGACGTCTATGAGCTATAAGTCAGACTTCTTCCCTCGGGTGCTGAAGGGTCCATATCATCAAAAAGCGGAACATATGGACCACAACAACCAAAAATAAATCTCAATTGAAGAATTAAAAAAATATTAAAATAATCATATTCTCTGTATTAAATTTAGTTTTCAAAATTTAATTTCCGGATTTCATAAGTGATTCAGTATTTAATATTCATTCAATTTCATCAATCATGAGCTTATGATTTTTATATAATTCTTATAATTTTTCCATTATCAATATATAAATATTTAAAAACGGATTGCTGAATTCTTTCTAGGAATACACAGTTACATTTCAGCAAAATGATTTTATATTTTCTTTAGTAGGTATTATTGCATAAAACCTTATCTAAGACAAGAGAGTATGTTCAACAGTGACTTTGTGGGCTAAGGTATAGCATGGCATAGCTGAAGAATGTAAATTGGAAGAGAAAGGGTATGAATCTTCTCTCTGTCTCTCTATTATCTAGGTCTCATAACAGACAATATTATTCAAAAATTGATACACCAATGTCAGAGCAACAGATAGCTCTCGACAATTAATCTATCAAATGGAGGTTTTTCATTCGAGTGAACACAAATGTGGAACGATTTTCTCTGAAAGTCATAGAAGAAAGCAAATTATGGATATAACTCCATAAGACAGAATAGGATAAGACAGATTCAGATGTCTTATCTCAAATGTATTTTAGTTTCTCTCCAAAATAAACCTCCCCCCCCCCAAAAAAAAAGGGCATATTTTCGTTTTTCAGGGACTTTGAGTCTTGGCATTGGTTAGATAGACTAAGGAAGTGGATTAGAACACCCATGTGGCAATATGATTCCACGAGACACAGCTTGAATTCCAACTATGTTATCTACATTCTGTATTTCCAAATGTTGCTGTTTTTATTAGTGGCACTTGCCATGAACATATTTCTCGAGGTATCAGTGAATTTTAAGCCGAAAGGAGCGTCTCTTGTTTTTTAAGTAGCACCAGCTAGGGCCAACAGTAACTCACTCATCACAGTCGCTTGCACAACCCCTTTTTACAGGGGAGTACATTCATACACCTTACAGATAGATCACAGAAAAACAACTATATCTGAACCGAGACTCGAACCCTGGACGCTCACATTACGGGGAAGAAGCGCTACCACTTTGGCTAGACACCGGCGGGTGTTCAAATACATAGGCTTGTCTTGGTATTCTGATGGTAGAGAAGAGACTCGATGTCATCAAAATTTCATCTTGTATACGGATTTGGTGTTCATAAAATCGATGAAAGCAAAATCTCTCTCGCTGATATGGCGTAGAAATCTGGATAGGGAGTAACGGTTCAAGTGTCTTCCTTGTCATGATAATGACTCTTCAATGAGTTTCTCTTGTAGCTGTAGCATCACATCCAAAACCGACTTTGTATAGCTTTAAAACGAGAGGTTTTAGAAACTAAACTCAGTATCAGAATCTGTCTGCTTTCTTTTAAATAAAACTAATTTTAAAGTAAGAATCATTTTTTATGAAATGATGTATAGTACATGTAATGACAGATCTTCAAGTAATTGATGAATCATTTCAAGCTACCTATTTTATACACAAAATATAATTGTTTTAATTGAATTTCATTACTTCTGCTGGGAATATCAGCAATCACCGAGGAAGAAAGAAGTAAAAAAATCCATTCGCAATTCATTCCGCTAATGGATTTCAATTCAGTGGAGCTAAGCTTAACTATATCCAACTGCAGCTGGATAACTTTAGTTAGTCTTCTTTTTCTGACTGGGACAATTAGGCAAAATTCCAGACACATATCGAAGGTTGTTTGAAAAGTATTACACTGAGAAACGTTATTTCAGAGTTCACCAGAAAAAAGGGAACATTCTTGTTCCGCTTTACAAAACATATTATCATAAAAGGAAACCACGCCTTGAATGTCATTTAACAAAAAGTGCTTGAAAGATTAAAGGGCTGCATGCACAGCGCATTGTGTTCTGGGAATTTTAAAATATAAAGAAAGGATAACATTGACAGTGAAAAATGCTTGCTTTCAAAGAATAAAATTCCTCGCATTCTAAGGAATCTTTGGATTATTTTCTTAAACAAGGCTTTAAGAATGTATAATGTCATATTGAAATATGTTACTTTTATTTCATTTTACATTTATCTTTTCACTTTATTTTATTATTTAATTTAAAAGTCCTATTGAAATATTATTTTACTTTTATTTCACTTTACATCTATCTTTTTATTTTATTTTATCATTTAATTTAAAATTTATATTGAAATATCGTTTTGCATTGTTTTAGGCATGGTAATATGTAATATTAATACTAATATTTTCATTGCTAAACTCATGAGTTTATTAGAGTTTTTTTAAAAAAAATCTTTGTAATTTAAATGCCTATTTATTGAATAATGCTTTCATTATTTCTAGCTATTTGTGCACATTTCAATGAGATTTGAAAGGAAATATATAAAATAATTGACAAAAAAGTTGTTACGAATAAATAAAACGAAAAAAATGGCGAAATTGTCTTATGGATAACAATACATTTGTCTTTGTTATATGAAAATTAAGCAAGCCAAACTTGTTGGTACATTCTGTTGATGCAAAACATTAGCATCAGGTGGCGTTTGTTCTAATACAGTTTCATTCTATATATGATGGTTGACTCCCACCCCGAGGAGCGCATCAGAAACGAGGAAAATAAGTCCCGGTATGAACGTTGGTTCTCGCCACCTTGGTAGTTATAGAAATGAGGTCTACTGCCTACTACCGATGAAGGGGCATGCTTCTCCCGGGAAGGGTTGTACCTTAGCCGGTGACAGTTCTTAGGATTCAACTGAAGTTCCTTCTATGATTGCTGTTGCGGCGATCTGGTCAATCAGCATTATCCATGAGCCATAGTAGTGGGTAAAAGTGACCGTTCATGGTTTATTGTTCAATGATTTTTGAATGTTACCACGAAATACCATATGCCGCTATTGGTTCTAGTTATATATGATTGTTGTCTTCCATGGGGGTGGGATGGCACCTAAGAAATGAGGATGAAGCGATTGGTTCTCACTACTTTGAGGGATATAGAAAGGGTTGGGGTCGGCTATCTCCTACCAATGATGGGACGTGCTGCTAACAGGAAGGGTTGTACCATGGCGAATGATAGCCTTTAGAACTCATCTTTAGTTCCAGTGAGTGTTGCTGTTGGTAGGGCCCGGTCAATCAAATTTTTACGTGTGCCTTAGAGGCTGTTTATGGTTTAGGGTTATATTATTATTGTATGCTGTCACAAAATATCCACTTTCGCTAATGGTTCTAATTATCTTATCAGTGCCTCGATTGTTATAATATGTGTTGTTTCTTACATACGACATTTTTATTTAATAGTAACAATCTATAACATGCAGGTTTGGTGCCCATTAAACTATCTGAATGAAAAACTTTCGTGATGTGGTGTGGAAATTCGTGAAGGATTAGTGGATCAGGAGTCGCTCATATTATCTGATCCCAACTCAAAATTATGGAAGCTTATCACATAATAGGTCTCTAATTAATTTCAAAATAATTATATATTTAATTAAACCCTAACGATATGATAAAATCAAATGTTGTTATTTTTTCCCGAATACTCATTAAAGTCGGGGGAAATTAATTGGCCGAGATTTTTAATTTCACCGATTCGATTTCTCATAATCATCCAACAGTCCATCTGTCTGATAGCACAAAAACTAAACATGAATAAAATTTTCATATGGTTTCTTCCCCAGAATCGTAAGCGTGTATAACTTTTATATAAAATTCATCAGAGAGTCGTTCTGCTGCCGATTCCATCTTTTGTTGCATATGGGAACGAAATAACTCTAAAATTCAGTAAACTAGATAAATGACATTTAGTATGAGACTTTTGCATCAAAATTGAAAATTATCACCAAATTTTTGGAAACGTCAAAGGAAATAACTCATAATAAATATTCAGTTCTCTCTTGACCATAACCTTAGCTCTAAATGCATCATTTTTCGTCTTCCCTGTGATTTGGGCGTCCTGGGTTCGAATCTCGGTTCGGGAATTATTGTTTTCCGTCTGTTCTGTCTGTGATTTCTGTATGTAATGTTTTGTATAGTTACTTCAGTAAGCTCCGTGGGAAACTTATTAGGGCATGGGGGTTTTCTAAATGTTCAATAAAAAATATATCATTTTATGAAAGTTTAGAAAAGTTTAAAGACGTAGAACAGAAAATTCCCCCTGATTATTCGTAATTTGAGTAATTGACATTTTCTTGCAAAGCACTAGTAGAAACTCCAGTATTTTTCTTAAACCCAACATGCATTAACAAAATTTGAATTAAAGAAGATTAGATAGAATGTGGTACATGCATTAGTGATCAGGGAATTAGTGAAGTGAAAGGCATAATTTGAACGCATTTATTCTGTATGTGATCTTGTATATAGATCGTGCATTTATGATAACGCTCTATAAAATTTTGAATTCTGAAGTTTGATATATACAACTATTACATGGCTTTCAGAAAGCAATGAATATTCATTATACATTAATAATAAAAGTTTAAAATCAAGAAAGCGGTGAAAAATTTTACGGGCAGATGCACCGAAAACCTTTTTTGAAATATTGAAGAAGAAATGCGTTTTTCCTAAAAAATTGGAAAACTTCCAGATTGCAATAAAATGTGCAGTAAAAACTTGCAATCAAGATAAGTGAGGGCATATGAAAAATTCATATTCTTTGCAATCCTAGTGGGAGAATATTCCACATTTTAGAAGATTTTCGACTTCTTTAAAAATATATCTTGTTCAGAAATAAAAACAAATATTTCAATCATATAAAAATAAAAAAATGAATCTTCATTAAAATTAGATAGAAAAGATAACCGATTCTTTACCTAATATAGCACATTTGATTAACTTTTGAATTTCAAATTAGTTAATAGATTCGCATTTTTGCCTTATGTTTTAAATAAAAAATACTACAATTTGTAGCTGTGTAAATGAACTCACAAAACTACATTTTCTTTTTATTTTATGCTTTGTGGATAATTTTTAATACTCTGATCTCAGTATTGAAGGGTTTTTTGACCGAGTAAGAACGTTGATGCGATATTTTTTTTAAATAATTTATTTAGATCAGAATTTTATGATCAGCAGTTGACCAGGTATTAAGAAACTTCATCATTCTAGTACTTATTAACATTTGTAGAGGAAAACAAATAATATAAAAAAATTAAAGTCAATTCCTAGTTAGGTCAACAAAGAAAAATTTTATTTAAGTTACTTTATATTAAATAATTACAATAATTATAAATAATTTACCAAAAACTATTGACTTTCGCGAGAATTGTACTCGCATTTTTCACCTTCGCGTTAAAAATACT
>JAOUZG010050968.1:9719675-9749348 GCA_026289955.1 Argiope argentata | reverse complement strand
ATATATATATATATATATATATATATAATTGGTTAATTCTTCATTAACCCCATTAACCCCTTGAACGGAAATGACGAATCCAGCTCGTTATTGTCAGTTTGTTCAGGAAAGTTTATGAGGAGCTGGAGTCGTCATTTCGGTTCAAGGCGTTAGTTTGCGTGTTATGACTTGCAACAGTCTAATAGTCTCGTTTTCAATATCAAAAGATTGCGCGTTCAAAATCTAATTTTATCAAATTGGACGCATGGATCTGTTGCATGATAAGCAAAGAGGTGTGCCAAGATTTTTTACTTATAAACCAAACCAAAACAATGTGATATGATCTGTAATAACCCTCAGATATCTCAAATAATAGCCGTCATTTCAAAGTTAGTACTAAAAGAAACTCTCTATATTATTTTCATATTTTACGCATAAACTGATATAATCGTATGCAGGAAAGTGCAACATCTGGAACTATGAGCCAAGAATGCTTTACTATTGCAAAGTTTTAACAGCAATATTTGTTAAGTGGAAAGCGCAAAGATATTAAACTTAGTTTGACGACGTGAGATTTAAATAATAGGTTGACTCGCTTCACACTTTTTTTTGGAGTTATTCTTAATATTGGTATGTGTTTTGATTTCATATTCTAAGGATTGTGATTTTATATCGTATAGTTTTTGTGGTTTGGTTTGAGCAATTTTATAATTATATTTAGTTGCAAAAAAATTGAAAGAATTTACACGTTATTATATGATTTTAATCTTGATATATATTTTGATGATTTAGTTTTAGGTTTTATGGTCGGTTGTTGTTTGGTTTAAACAATTTTCTATAAACCTATTTAGATTTTTTTTTAATTTGTTCTTGTAAAATTGTATTTCTGTGATATTAATTTTCTCCAAAACCTCAATTTCCTGAGATTTTCGGAACACAAAGGGTCAATTTTTTGAAAAAGTCAGACCCCTCACAGAAAAAAAATGGGCCCCTTGAAAAAGTCTTCAGGCCAGATTCATCATATATTTTCCTTTTTGTTTTTGCTTTAAACTTAATTTTTATTTCTAATTTAGTTCCTTATAAGTAAACGTACATCCAAAGGATATTTCGATCAAATGGCTAGAGTAATTATAAAAATATTAATTATTAAATAAACAATAATTACCATACTTAATATTAATTACCATACTTACTAAAATTATTTAATCGAAGCGTTTTCATTGGACACTATTGTATACGTTAATAAACTATTTCATTTATTCTGCTACTTCTTCATAAGCTATGCCTCAGTAACTTCTAGTAACCTTTTAAAATAAACAAGTTTTTGATAATTTTTTCAACTTTTTTTTAACTTTTGAATTAACTAAAGATTTTATATAGTATTTAATTTTGTCTCATTCTAATTGTTTAACTTTTATTATTAAATTTATTTCATTAACACTTTAATCCACTAGAGTTTTAATTAGATGAAATTTCCTCTTTGGAGCCTTTATAGTTATTTAAAGTTGCAATTAGAACGTAAAATCACTTGAAGTGCTTGTTCAAATGGTTTTTATCCTTTAAATTAATTGTTGCTTTTAATAAGTGAATATCTAAACATCAAAATATTATCATTCGATGCTGCACATTGCATACTATAAGTTAAAACTTTTTAAAGCTTTCAACCACATTATATCTCAAGGTTAATTACAAGTTCTTTTTCGCTTTTAAGAACTTAAAAGATACCTAAGAGGCTTAGGTGCTTGTAAAGATTTATATCTTTCGAATTTTGATATTTTGACTAAACTTAAATTTAGCTATCAAATATTTTGCCATTCAATACCCCATTGAGATCCATTATTATAAATCAAAGGCTGTTAGTTACATTTTTTTTTGTTGTTTGTTTACAAGAGAGTAAATGATACCTGACATATAAAGCATGTAATGTTAGTAACTTTTGGCTTTTAAATGGAACACTTCTACTTAATAACAGAATTGGATATCAGAAAATTCTGGAAATCAACGCAATAGTGAGATTCGACACTACTTTCTAAGGGGTTAAAACTTCTTTAAAATTTCTGCTGCGTTGGCTGTTTCATTAGTTACTAAATTTACAACTATTTTTTCTTACTAAACATTTGGCAGTCAACATATGCTGCAAACTTGTAAGTGCTGTATTTTCTTGAAACTAATTAACAAGCGAAGGTTTTAGTGAAACGTAATCTGGATGTAAAGGGATTCAATTAAAAAAAGTAAGTGCAGTAAAAACAAAAGTGATTAGAAAGAGTAATGCGCTGGTAACAAATGAAACCACGTCTGTTGGGAACTAGCATCTTCACAACAGAATAGAAGAAATTAAACCGCGAAGTGATTATTAAGAGGAGTAACGAATGAATGAAATATCACTGCAGGACTTATCAATTAAATTGTTTTCCCGACAAGAGTTGAGTGATAAAATACTCTCGCATTTTGCATCCCATCTTTCAATTTCTCAAAAGAAAGTGTCACTCGCTTCCAGCCAAGTTGGATGCTTTCCAGTATTAAAATAAGATTAAGAAAGCTGTCAGAGGTATAAGCGTCTGGACATTTTTACCTTTATATAATGTAAAAATCATAAGTTTGCATTTTTTATTCATAGGATATCTATCCTTTCATTTTAATAAAAATAAACAAATTCATGGTTTCACATTCTTTGTGCACATTGCACAATAGTCATCTTTTCCATCTTAATAAGAAATAAGCAACATTCATAAGCATGTATTCTTTATCCATGGAGCACAATGGGTATCCTTTTCCTTTAATGTAAAATAAACAATAGATTCCTAAACATTCATTCCTTATACAAGGTAAAATAACCCCTTTTTTAATCTTAATCCAAAATAAAAAGTGGACCCATCAACATGCATTCGTTATTCAAAGGATGCTATTTCACCTAAACATAAAATAAACAGAAGATTCATTATTTCACATTCTTTATCCACATAGCATAACAGTCATCTTTTTAATTATATTATTTTTTAATAATGTTACATCATTAAATAAAACATTATGAATGGTTACTCGGAGTCAAATAAGTAAATGTTTTAAAACGTCTGTATTTTTATTCAATGGGAAATAGACCTCCCTGAGATAGAAACATCTTTTCAATAAATGAGAATAAATGTTTGAATTAACTATTTAATTTCATTAGGAGAAAATCTTCACTAAAATGTTCTTTGTGCGTCATAGAATTTGATACTAAAATTTAAAGAAAATTAATTCAGTATTTTGAATTTCTATAAAGTAAATTTTTATGAATTTGTTCTTTAATGTACACAACGTTGAAGTCTCAGAATTATATTTCTTGAAGCACTGGGAAACATTAGGGGATCGATGCTGTGACATCTATAAAAGGTGGTACATCAACCTATTTTTGTTTGCTCATATGTAACAAGAAAAAGAACATGAATTCAGTATAATACAAAGTGCAACAAGATGCGAGATAACATGCGCAGTTAATTTGAGCAGATGACATACACTTTTATTGAAACCTACTCAACATGAAAAAAAGAGCCAAATCTTGAGCATCAAAAATAAAAACTATATAAAGTTTTAATTGCAAGAATTTAAACGACTTGCTGTAAATGTGGTAATGGTGTAATGTTGTAAGATATGGTAAATGCTGTAATGCTGTAAAATATGGTAAAGGTTGTAACGTTGTAAAATATGGTAAATGCTGCAATGCTGTAAAATGTAGAACTGATTACAAGTAGAAAGTATCATATGTTAAACATATTGAATCAATGAAAATATAAGTTTTTAAATTTGATGATGATGTAAAAATATTTTTACGCTGTTGTATTTTCCAAAATCATCACGGGAAACGCCAATAATTCGTTTAATTTTTAATTAACGGGAAAAAAATTTTAAATGCTTCAGTAGGTACATTTTCACCTTTCAATAAAAATACGTGAGAAACTGATTTCACTAACTAGCTTGGTCAAACAATCTGACCCGTAAAGCATTGATATGAACACACAAACGCAAACCTTTTTCTTATTTGTAACCGAGATTATAAAGAAAGAAAATAATTTTTTTTTCGAAATCTAGGGATAAAATCAAACATTTTACATAATGCACAATGCAATAAAGATATTAATCCATAATACACATCATGAAAGATAAAATTCTAAAACACTTTTTAGAAATATATATCATAAGATTGATGAAAATTCTATTCTTATTAAAATATTTCCGTCATCACCTGACGCTTTTACGATTTTTATTTCGATATACAAATTTTTGATAAACTATAGTTTTCTATTTGTTTTGTACAGTACTAAAAGCATATTAAGAACGGCTAGTTTTTTTTAGTTATTATTATTTTTGCCAATTAGTAAAAGTGAAATGAGAGATGCAGCGCTAAATTTCGAAAGCAAAAATTCTAAAAGAAAATAAGACTCTATTTAAACACCGGTGCCCCTTTCTATCCCCCCTCTTCGTACCGTGAAATACGAGGGGTGCAAATGAGCATCAACAGTTGGCTCTCCTCCAAGAGACAAAGAACTCTTAAGTTGCTTTGTCTGATTTATTTATTTCGTAACAGTGTAAAAATAAAAAATTAAAAGAAACGTCTTCTAGTTATACGGCAATGTCGCATGAACTTCACGAACGAATCAACAAAAATCACAAAGAATCAGTTTTTAAGATTTTGGCCTAACTTGAGATATTTGGCTAATCACTTCCTCAGTTATCCGCCAAAAGAAACAACTAGTACTCTTACGAATACACAAGGCACATGCGAGGTTTAAAACTTCATTTTGAAATTAGCGTTCTCTAAACCAGGACTGGTCATTTTTTCACCCCATCTTACAACTGATTAATGTTAGTAGGATATATCGCTACATTATGCTCAAACTTATATTATGAGGAAAATGAGGGAAAGTGAGCAGAGATAAATCTGTTTATTTAGCGTATTCTTCAAAGAAACTTCTCTGTACAACTATGAATTTTTGTCACCATTCATACAAAGATATAAATGCAGTATACAAACTTCCTTTATCCACATTCTCCACTACCATCCTCGTTTTTAACTGCACTTCTTTGGTACTTAAAAATCGTTGCCTATTTACAAACTATGTAATTATTGGGAAATGGTATTTTGATAGGTAATTCTACACCAAGACAGATCAATTTAGGATCTGGCTTATTATAATGATAGCACATACGACTTGTCATCCCAGAAGTATGGTAGCTTATGTTTCTCTAAATAATGCAAATGTTTGAGGATTTTACTATTTTCCTTTTTTAATGTCTGTTCGAATAAGTTGAAAAAAATTCTTGCATAAAAGTCCTTTACAATCGTAAACTTGGAATTTTTTTTCCCTGCGGCAAAACATTTTAAATGCCCTTGACCACGAAATATGCGCATGCGAAATACATATTTGAAATGAATAAAACCGGTTCTAACTAGTAGATTAAGTGATATTCATTAAGTGATTCGTCAATTCACTTATTCAAAGAGAAATGACGTCATTAATTTTTATATTTCAAAGATATTTTATATTTTCGAATTTTTTAAAGCTTAGAAGTATTATAGAATGCTACCGAATGTCCTTCATGAAAGATTTATCCTATTTTGTTTCATTGAAGCTTAATATCGCTGCTTTAAGAAAATTACATAAAGGAATATTATATTTTTATAAAATCTTTAATTTAAGAATGTCCGGTATTGTCACAACATTCATCTGAAGAATAAATTACATTAACGTCCATCAAGTGGATTCGTGGAGTTAGCATCATAAGCCAGATAACATCACTTGAACTGAAGTGCACTTTTGTCTAATGTTTATGTTATTCGGCTACAAACGCTAACGCTACAAGTTTGGTTCTAGGGAGATCCGCTCCAGCTACAATTGATGACCAGCGACCTAGAATAAGCAACCTTGGCGCTGTCTGCAAACAGCAAAAGTCGTCAAACATACTTGACATTGCTACCAAACAAAGTCGTTAGACTCACTTGACGCGTTTACTCTCACACACGCTTACCAACTAACTCACAGGCTCGCCATAATGCTTGGTGCTATAAAATCGTTTGTCTCTCCACCGACTCACTGGCGGGGGTGTATTGTGGTGTTAGCTTCATAAGCCAGATAACATCCCTCGGACGTAGTGCACTTTTGTCTAATGATTATGTTATTCAACTACAAACACTAACGTTGCAAGTTCGATCCTAGGGCAATCCGTATCCACTTCAGCCACAGATTGCCAAACTATGTGAGGAAATCTGATAATCCCTAATTGCTTATGAGTTTGTTGTAATTACTTGTGTAAATTAGCTTTGTTGTATTGAAAAGAAATAAAGCTACATATTCTAAAATAGGCTCTCTACCACTGACTAACTGATACGTGTGTCAGGAATACAAGCAATGCCAACATCCCTTCACCTCTCATTTACTTCCATGAACTGAATTATTAGGATAATTTTAGATCGAAATATCTTTTTGGTGACTACCGGGAATTACTCCATCTTGTCTAAATTATCGTACCGCCAGCTTACAATTAATAGTGTGGCATAAAGAATTCTAGATCTTTCCTCCGATTCTCGTTCTCAACATTTGTAACTTTAATTTTGCTATGAATTTTGTGTAAATTAGATGTAAATTTTGATGTAAATATTTGTAAATAGTTCAATTGTATAAAATTAGCTGTAATTTAATCACGCTCAGCGAGAAAAATCCTTTCTAAGGGGATTTCCAATAAAAGATCGCCATATTTGACTAATTTGGTGATGTTGGCGTATTGGTGACACAATGAAGTCACTAAAGGTTTTTGCTACAGGTTGAAATGTGCAGTGGAAACTAAGAAATAAAGATTTGTTCCTAGAGAAGACTGGAGAAATTCCTACACTCATCTGGTGCGTCCGCGCTGTTTCTGCGCTTGCACCGCCAACTTTAGAGGGGCTCTATAAGGTGCGGCATGGGGAGGGGCAGTCAGTTCAATTCAGAGAAAAAGCTGCGATAGATGGCTTAGCTTGAGAGAACGTTTTTTCTTTGTAGTGTCCGTTCTAGCAAGAGCTTTGCTGTTACTCTTAATTAGCGTAATGAATAGTATTAATTCGCTGTGTATTTGTATTTTCTGTCGTGTGTATTTAATATATGTTTCGTAGATAATGGAGTCTGCATTTTTATCCGAGTCTACGCATCACTCTTGAGATTCTCTTCCTAACAATATTATTGTGAATGAAAGCGTTTCAAGCGATAATGAGATTAAATAGACTATAACTTCTTTTTGACTGAGTTATTTTTCTTTGTCGGCCTATAAATTTCAGTGATATTTTTATTCATTTTGTGTAGGCTATCTTTAGAGATCCCTTTTAGTTCCAATTCCGGTCATTTTCTAATCACCTATTTTTACAAAGTTTTCTTTAAATAAACCCAGTATATTCACTATTAAAGAGTATTAGCTCTAAAAGATGTCACTGTAGTTTTTGTCAACACATCAGCCATTCAGCATTTATTACATGTTGTTGTTGTTGTTACTTATGGCACTTGCCGTGAACAATCCCGCCCCCACTGATACATCACCAGATTTAAGCCGAAAGGAGCGTCTCTTGTTTTTGAAGTAGCACCAACTAGGGCCAAGAGTACGTCTGAGCTACACACTAACCACATTTGCTTGCACAGCCCCTTTTACAGGGGAGCACAGTCACACATTTCACAGATAGGACACAGAAGAACAACTATGCCAGAACTGGGACTCCCAAAACTCGATAAAGGCTCGCTACCTCTGTGCCAGAAAGCCGGATGTATTACATTTTAATCCGCCCAATTATGAATAGTAGCGCCAGACGCTCCAACCTGCCACGAAGGCACACGTATTTAAACCATAAGGCTGAAGGACTGGACCGCCGCAAAAGCAATACTGGTGTAAACTGTGGTTGAGACCTAAGGACCATCATCAATCACGATACAACCCTTCCCGTAGGAAGTACGTCCCGTCATCTATGGAAGAAGTCTACCCCCTCCCTTATTAGTGTACCCTCCAGTGGCGAGATCCAACCACCGAGTAAAAAGCATCTCATCCTCATTTATAGGTACCTCCGGGAAATAACACCCAGTTATGAATGTGCAGCTAATAATATGTATACTACTATCGGCTAACATGAATAGTTTGGAGTAATAGAACTTTTATCAATCAAGGCAATTTGAATACACTTTTCCTTTTACATTATTAGGTTTTAGCCAGATATTATGAGATGTTAATGTCCCGTTTTGAAATTATATGTTTCTTTTAAATTGGTGTCTCTGTCATTCCAGAATTTATTGCAAATCGCTTGACCATTAATATATTTTCACATCAGGTATGTCACTCTTATCATTTGTGGGCTTCTTTTTCTTATGTACAGTCGAGCCCCCCTCCACCATTGAACGTAGCAGCATAGACAGAATTTGTTGTAGCCAACTGATGTCTTTGTATTATCCATTCTTGCATTGACCGACTTATCAAGTTGACATTCTCTTCCACAAAGTGACCAATAACTGCCTTCCTCCTCATGTTCCAACTAAACGAGGAAGAGATCATGACTAAAAGATCCAAAATCTCAACAAAATTTAAAATATTTCTCAAAAATTGCTTTTCAAAACAACAGAAAACTGAGCGCTTTGAAACTTTCAAACAGTTGGTAAAAAACCGACAATTTTCGACATCAAGTCCTTCAGAGTTTTAGGATTATCTGGTGCCATCAGTACTGTACTTAGGTCATTATTTTCAACTTTCAGTTTTTTTTCTTAGTTCCGGGATTTCTATGCATTCCTTTAAATAGTGGTAAATAGTATCGATTCCTTCACAAATGCATTTATTTTTCTGTGTTCTTCCAAATCTTTGGAAATATGCTGGAATTCTCCCATGTCCTGATATAATTTGGATTACCAATGAATAGTATCTTATTTTTATTTCTAGATTAGGAGAAAGTCGTAAGTTACTGTTAATTTTTTGGACTTATACCATTTGCCAACCCATTGTAGATTTATTTATTCTCTTAATTCCGATTTTAAGAACCATTTGATTTGAGGACAATTATATCAACACTCTCTTCCTTCGCCGCCAATTTTGTATATTTTTTATTAAACAGTTAGAACACCCCGTGCACCACTAAGTATCATTTGGGGCTTACAGAAGTAGACAAAACATTACATAAAGGCATCACATTCGCTTGCACAGCCTCTTTTCACGGAGGGACACATTCAAATATATCATAGATAGAACAGATAAAGATCAACCATGCCGAAATCGGAATTCGAACCCAGGACGGCCGGATCACGGGGAAGAAGCGTTCCCCTATGTGCCAGAAAGCCGCCAAGCTTGCATGTGGATTCGCCTTTTCATTACCATATATCCCAACATGAGCCTTAACCGAATTAACACGATATACTTTATCATCTGTGGGATATGAATTCTTTTCGTCATTTTAAAGAATATTAGTTTATTACTTAATGCTATTCTCTGAAAATCCTGACTCATGTGTCCTAAATTCTTGATGCTTTGATACTTTCCTTATTTCCCAACACTACAGTTTTTTTTTTCTGGGAGAGTAACTTGTAACTTTGAAGCCTCAGCATGTAACTTCCTGACACGTACGAGTGACACCCATCTGCTTCAGTGGGATGACATGTATGTAATTTTGCTTCGCCTACTATGTTAGAGATTGAGGAATTATACCCGTGTAAACTTGCAATGCGACCATAAGGGTGGTCCCATATGCTCCTCTGACAGTAGGGAGAAAGGCTCTTTGGATGAAATCCAATTTGCTGATGAGACTGGCAGAGGGTTTTCTGTTCCCTGCTGGGTTACCATGTGATAGAGTACTCTCTGTAACAGTTTTGAGATCTTATCGGGGTTTTTTTTTGTCGTTTTTAAAGTCTTTGTTTTCAGAAATGGGAGAAAGAGATATTAGTTATATGGAATGCCTATATTTTTTATCGTAAAAACCTACATAGTAGAATGGTCGAAAGTTTTATGTAGTTACTGTAATAGCGTAGAAAGTTAGGAATATGGGCTAGCACTTATCATGCTTTCATGGATTCTCTTCTGATACTTCATTGCTTGTTGTTGAATCTTATGGCACTTGCCAAGGACAATCTCGATGAGATAGTCAGCGATTTAAGACTAATCAGCGTCTCTTGTTTTGTAGTAGCACCACTAGGGCCAAGAGTAAGGCTTTTAATACTCACTCATCACATTCGCTTGCACAGCCCCTTTTTACAAGGGGGCACATTCACACACCTTACAAAGAGAGCAACCATGCTCGAACCCAGGACGTCCAGATTATGGGGAAGACGCGTTACCCCTATGCCAGAACGCTGGCCTTCATTGCCTATATTCAACAAGATGTTGAATTTGATATCTTTGATTCAAACAGCCAAGGACAAGCTCGATGAAGTAGTAAGAGATTTAAACTCTAATAGCACAAAATGCCACACAATATTGTTAATATATCTTCCAGACAAAGGCCAGCACTCAGAGCATCGTACAATATCGTGTGAATATCTTATAATATCTTTTGTTAATAGTTAGGAGCAAAAAAGTACCTTCAATCTAATGATTTTCTGCTGTCAAATATAAATATAAAAAATTGAAACAGAAATTGATATTTAGAGAGAGGAAAAGTAAATAGATACCTTCTATAACTAATTTTCGAGCTAACAGGGGGGGGGGGGGGCATGAGGTTGAAAATTCAGTTCAGGATGAGATTCTGTATAAAGGTAGTATGCATTTAGGATGTTTACTGTAGAAAATATTAAAGCACAATGGCCCATCAATTTTGAAAAAACGGCCCTCGAAATTTTTGCATGGCTTATATGCTGAGAATGTGTCACCGTTGTCGAAGCGCGATTAGTTTATTGGGTAAAACACTGGCGTAGCAAACGGGAGGCGGGGAAATTATGCACATGAAAGGCAATAAATTTGTTCATTTAGTTATTATTGAATACATTATATAATAAGTAATGAAACTTTAGATAAAATATACAAAGTTTTGTTTAAAAAAATACTCTTCCTAGAAACAATCATCTTAATTTAACTGGTTATAAAGAAAAATTTTCTTAAATATATTTTTTCAAAGAATCTTAATTAATTAAATTTCGGATTAAATTTGATTTTTCCTTTATTTATAACATGTCATGTATAATGGCTCAAAAATACTAATTTTCTTGGATGAAAAATATTTATAATATGAATAATATTTATAACATAAGTAAGTGCCGGCTTTCTGGCACAGATCGAGCGCGTCTGCCCGGGGCCTCCGAGAGGAGCGTTATCTCTCCTATGGGCCTGGAACAGCAGAGAAGGGGAAACGACTAAGCGATGGTTGCTTTTCGCCTAAGTGTATTGATTCCATCCTTTTTCGTTCCGTTTCTTTCCTCTCATCTTTAAATAAACTGTGCAAAATAGCTTTAAATTTAAGAATAATTAATAGTAGCGTTATACGTCCTTTATTTGTTTATAATTTTTATAGAGCTATTAAATTTAGTTATACAAGAACAATAAGAACATAAAATGTTTGAAATATGTATTAATTGATTTTAAGCTCTGGCATAAGAATTTGGCATAAAAAATAATTTCGGAGAATAATTATAAAACTGTTTAAGATAGTATTTTTTTATTGTCTTTCTTTAAAATATTTTAACATGTAATTTTTTAACACTCTTTGAAAGTAAAAATTTATAAAAACCATTGAATTTTAAGTGAAATTGCCAGAGCCACGTTAGCCCTCTGATATTTTTAAAAATCAGAGTTCCCCAAGAAGCACCACGAGGAGGTGTGGTTGGACTTTGCCTCTCAAAAAAATCTTTATTATTATTATTCAACAATTTAAATTCTATTTTTAATATTAATACTTTACTTCCATGAATACAATTTTAAGATGCACTTATGATATCCAGTTTTCTTTTTTTGCTTTTACTTAACTTTGTTTGCTGCTGTTTTAATTCCGTATTACCATCAGGTAGTGTACGGGCATATTCTTTAATTACATCATCATTTTTGAAGTGATGGATACAAACAACCGATCTGGCAGTTGGCGTAAAATCCTTTCTGGGTATTTTTCGGAGCCATTGTTCCTTCAGATTTGCATCATTGGGGAATTTAAATACTTTTATATTTTCTATTGCAGGAGGATAATTTGATTTGCAACCTGGTTCACAGCAGACTGACGGCATTGTTATCTTTAAAGAATAATAAAAAAATCAAATTATTTATTCCTTTGAGCAAAAATAATCAATAAATTTAAACATTGTTTACATTTCCAAAGGGATAGGTTCCAAATAGTGGAGATATTTTTATAAAATAATTCTCTAACTTTCTAATATTTAATAGTTTTATTCACTTGAAATAATGATTTTATTTTTTCAGAACGCTAGAAGCTATTGACTTGCCTAAAATTATTTTAAAAAGTAAAATACTTCCTGCAAAAAAAATATTTCTTTAAAAATTGACCCAAAAAAATAGGGAAATAAACAAAAACAAGAACAAAAAATTAGTTTTCTATGAAGTAAAAAAAATTATAAGCAAACAAAATAAATTTACTTTTAGTACACACAAATTGAATTATATGAATTGTTAAACTACTCGTGTTTACACTCTGCAATGAATTGCGAATGCCTAATGCCATGAGACAAGAAAGGATTTTAGGCTTAATGTGTACTTCACATTAAAACTTAAAAAACCTCGCTATTAAAGAAAAATAAATAGTTTTAATTACTCACATGATAATCAAGTGCGATACGGTACTTCTTTTTAGTAATCCAGAGGCGATGTCACAGAATTTCAATGCAAAAAATACTCAAAAATTGTCACAATCGCAAATGAACGTGCACTAGGGACAATGGACATCAAATGACCAAAGCTGAAAACAGCCCATCGCTTAGCTCAAACCAGTTATGGGGAATGGGGGGTTTGTTCCTGGCCCGTATAACTCTTATCGCTTCCTTCTCGGAGGCCCCGGTCTTCCCCCGTATTCTGGGAGTCCCGTATTCGAGTCCCGGTTTGGACATGGTTGTTCTTCTGTATACTATATGTGAGAGGTGTGACTGTGCCGTCTGTAAGAAAGGGCTGTGCAACCAAATGTGGTGAATATGTAAATAAGTCGTACTCTTCGCCCTAGTTGGCGCTACTTCAAAAACAAGAGACGCTCCTTTCGGCTTAAATCTGTTGCTGTTTCAGCGGGGGGCAGCAATTTAGTAATAAAAACAATAAATTAGGTACATTAATTGATGACTTAATTAGTTTTAAAAACCGTTTCATCTGAAACCTTTTCACCAATACATATTTTGTGCAGACTGCAGATACGAAAAAAAAAATGAGGTAGGAAAATTTTTTCACCTCATTCATTCCTCATTTTTTCATTTTTTAAGTCTTTTTTGATTAATACGCTGTAAAAACAAGTATTATAAAAAAATTTACTTATGCCAACAAAGAAAAGTTATATTTTTGTTACTTTTTTTATTAAATAATTACAATTAATATAAATAATGTATCAAAAAATATTGATTTTAGCAAGAATTGAACTCGCATTTTTCACCTTTATGTGAAAAATACTGAAATCCTCGCGTTTTAGTGAATGAGATACTGCCTGTTGGTTTCAATTTCCATTACAAACTGCTAAAACTCTATTTCAAGTATTGCAAATTAAATAAATTTAATTAATGAATTAATATTTGCAAAAACTACATTATCATCAAGTGTCGTCCAGTTATAGTCTGAAAAAGTATATTTGAACATTAAAAAATCCTGAAAAAATTTAGTGTACATGTATATTTATGTGTATTTTTGTTTGGTTCAGACGTTAATTTCAGAATAAATAAATGAAAGTAGTATAAGGAACAAAGCTCTGTTCTGAAAAAAAGTAATCAAGCCTCAAATAACTAAATAAAAAAATTCATTAATGCATAAATTAAATTAAAAATAAGAGATTTGTATAAGAGAAACCAAGATTCCAGAAATTAGACTGGAATGAATTATCTTAGAGTATTCGCTTTGCTTATTTTTCAGTACAAACTTTCTTTTTCTTTCTCATCTGTCTCTATCCGCCGATTATTTGAGAAAAAAAATAAGCCAAACTAAATGTCTTTATGTGGCTCCATCTAGAATTTCTTATACCAACTAGAAGCTCTATGAAACTCTTTTTGTAAAAATATCAATTTATGTTCCAACAGTTTATTTTTGTTTTGTGCATTTTAGATTCCACTTTATCTAAAGAATTTAGGTTTTCTAAAATAATAAATTTTTTATTAGTTCATTAAAGATAACAAAGATTTTATTTTATTGTAACACAACACTGAAAGAGAGTTAAAAACTGATTTATACTCGCATCTATTATATTTATGACTGATTGTGATAAACTTTATTTAATTTAGCTGCTATTTTGTGATATTAGATTAAAAGTTTTTACGCAGCATCAATGTTTATAAAAACAACCACTAAAAGATTTATAATACTATTTGTAATAAGAGACTTGTTATTTGAATGAAGTATTATCATTAAAATTGGAAGTTGTCACCTTTTGCTTAAATTCCCAGAAATTCTGCTTGAAGAAAGCAAACTCTTTGAATTATTAACTCTATGCACACAAAATGTCCAACAATATTGCAACAATATCTACACGATGTTGGCCGGTATTCAGAATGTCGGTTAACATCGTTGAGATATCGCTCAAAATCTTGTGCTGACAGGGAGGCTCTGCATATAAAAACTTATATAAAATGCTCAAACTGAGCATAATAAGATTACATGAACATTGATGAGATCGATATTGATTGCATGAGTATTTATGTGAGCAAGATCGATTGTATGAGTAAGATTAATTGAAATCAAGACTAATGAGCAATATTGATTACATGAGCATTGATGAGTGATGAAAGCAAGATTTGCATGACACTCTTATGTTGTCCTCAAAGTGTGTTTAAAACTTAGTTTCTTGTATTAGAGAACAGGTTTCATAAATGCCTTATTCATTTTCACAAACGTCTGTGGTGGGAGACGTTGAATACGAATTAACGCATTTTTAGAAAATCTTAGAATACACAGATTGCCTAAGATTTCCTTTTAAAATTAGTTGGCTCTGGTCATTGAAAGGTAAGATATATCCATACATGTAAGATATATCCAAACATAAGATATATCCATACATACTGGTCTGGTAAGATATATCCGTACATAAGATATGTCCATACATTCTGTTCTGGTAAGATATATCCATGCATATTTATTTGACAAACAGCAATATCAGAAAGTCGAGTTGATTTTTGCTTGAATCTGTATTGTTTCAATAACCTCACATTCCATTTTCGGCATGTCCGTGTTTCACAGTTAAAATTTATGAAGAAATTTCTAAGACAATTCTCATCTAAAAGTTGTTGCAAAAATTATCTTGATGTTGTTATCAAGCTGATTCTTCAGTATTTTGCAACATCTTTTACAATTTCTACTATTAGTTCACACTCTTCCTATAAATATCTTGTTAAAATTTTCAGTCATTAATAAAATACTTTTTTTTCATCCATTCAAGTTCAAATATATTTTTTTAAACTTGTAGCGGATGACACATGATGTTAATACATTTTTTTCACATATTAATTCATTAATTAAATTTATTTTCAGTTCATACCATTAGTTCACAATCTTCCTTTATATATCTTTCCAAATTTTCAATTGTTAACAAATTACTTTTTATTCATCCGCTCAAGTCCAAACACATTTTTAAAAACTTGTAGTGAATGACATTTGATGTTAATACAGTTTTTTTTTCAAATATTAATTCATTAAAAATAAAACTAAGGAAGTTTATTATATTTTATATGTGAACAGTTTGGTTTCAAATCAACAGATGGCGCTCCAAAAAGTCTGCTCAATTTTTTTCATTAAATAAAAAGTAACTAAAATAAAAGCTTTCTTTGTTGACTTAAGTAGGAATTGACAATTTTTTTTGATTACTTGTTATTAATAATTCTTCAAACACACCGATCATTATAGATCAATCACATAGATTTACGCTGCATGCCAGCGTGAGTTCTTGTGCTATAAAATAATTTTCAGAGATATTGAAACTCGTACAAATAACTAGTTTTAAATGTTATCATACATTATTTTCATGTCAAAGTATTATTTTATACAACTTTATCTTCTATTCTTAGGTCATAATGTAAGCAAAGCTATGTTGCTATGTCTAAAGGGTGTCCTAAAATCAACGCAAGATTTAAATTTACCCCTACTCATGCAGTAAAGTGTTGGTAAACCTATTAAAAAACTGTCAAAGTGACGTTACTTATACATTTTATGAAGTGATAAATAATATAACGTCGCTCCAAGCGAAACTCGGATATCAAAGAAAAGATACTAATACAGCCATAACTTGTAAACAAAAAACGATTAGAAACATAGTTAACTGATTTTCAATAGTACATTTATTGCAAATGTAAATACAAATAACAAATTATAAAAAAATTATAAATCCATTTTAACCAGAAATTATGGCAAAGAACGAAAAAAAAGCAAATAATGATGCACAAGCCAAACTCGAACAGATAAGATTTTTAAAATTAGTTAATTTTTAAGAGGATTTATTATTTCTTATGTAAGTACTTGCTTTTCATAACAATTTTAAGACGTTTAGGCAAAGATTGCATGCATTTTTCACAAAAATTATTTTTCAAAATTTCAAAAATTTATTTCCTTATTTCTGCAACAATACTTATTTCAATTCATCTTTTTAGGAAATGGCGTGTTTCCGGACTTTTTTATTACGGTTATTCCCATAAATTTTCAATGGAATTTATATAGATTCTTTGGGGATGTAGTGTCTATGACGTGATGACAACTATTTAGAAGCCAAGAACGCACTCTATAAGCCTTATGTTTCGGATCATTATCCTTATAAAATGGTCGTTTATTACAAAGAGAAATTTTCAGCACACATTGTTATAAATTTTTCTTTGAATGTCGAGATATTCATTCTGATCCATTATACCTTCGATATAATGCTAGGTTTCTGAGCCAGTTAACTGAAAACGAACCCATGGTCGTTACTGATCCACATACATGCTTTGCAGTTGCTTTCAATTTTTTTTGTATGAAATTCCTTTTTCGATTTTTTCCAGACTTAGAGCTTTCCATCGAATTCCAATCTGGCAAACTTTCTTTCATTAGTGAATAAAATGTTTTTCCAAAAAGAAAATTCCTTGTTTTCACTCTCCTTGAGAATTTAAATCCTTATTTCGCGAATTTCTGATCCATATTTCGCGAAGTCTCAGTCTGATTTAAATTACTTATGAAAGGCCTTTGTCTGGCTTTTTTTCCATTGATATCTGCACTATTTATTATTATAAAACACTATTCTTTTATTGTTGATGTGCTTGATTTTTTTCAGCAATTGTAGATGGATTTGGTGCACTAAGGAATGGATTTGAGTTTACCTTTCTGAATAAATATCGAATATTCGTTTCATTGAAAATTTTATTGTGAGTTATCTTAGGCTTATCTTCCACCTAATTATTAGTTTTGAAGCATTTTATGATGTCATGAACCGTTGGATGATTTCCGTTGACAAACTCTGATATTTTTGGCTCATATTTTCCATCTTCAGCATGTTTAATAACCAATTTTTTAACTCAATGCTCTTTTGACCTCTTTGCCTTGATATTTTAATGAAAACAATATTTACTTCCATAATAAAGGAAAATAACAAGATTGGAATATGCCCTAGAACAATTAAAACGTTAGCCATTGTCGTAATTAAAGTTCCATGTATTTATTGTTGACTCCAATCAATGGGACGTTTTAGAAAAATAATTTTATTTACATTTTAACTAAATAAATTAACTATTTGATTTTTACTACGAGCTTCACCTAGGCAGTGCCCGTGAGAACGCACCGAAGAGAATATCTTTTTTAGAAGCCTGGATGATAGCGACGCGTATATTACGTCACGAACAGCCTAGACGGAGCCTGTAGTTTACAGATATTTGATATAATTTATATGATGTGTTGTTGTTGTTCTTACTGATAGCACTTACTATAGACAAGCTTGCTGAGGGCCATCATCGATTTTAAGCCAAATTAGCGTCTCTTGTTTTTGAAGTAAGGTCATTTAGGGTCAAGGGTCCGACTTAGCTACACGTTCATCACATTCGCTTGCACCCCCCCCCCTTTTACAGGGGAGTACAGTCATACTACTCACTGATAGTACACAGAAGAAAAAACTTGCCCTTACCGGGGCTAGAACCTGGGATAACGAGGAAGACGAGCTACCTCTGTGCCAGGATGCCGGCATGTGACTTATGACAGATATATATGATTTATGATAGGCATTCAATTTACCATAAAGGTGGTAGATATTTTTACCCAAGGTTGCGATTATATGGTACTGAATTGTGAGATGTCCGCACTGACGCCAGAAGTTGGCGCTGTTTTTTTATAGCTGTTTAATTAATTCACTGTAAAAAAAACTCTTTTCGCGTTTTTACTAATTGATTTTAGTTAAAATATTTTGGCAGAGCAATATTTTTATTAAGGTTTCCGAATTTGGCTTGTAGCGACTGTGTATCAAAGTATAAATAAATACCAATTAACTTTTTGCTATATGTAAATAATTTGTAACAAGATATTTGAATCATTATTCATATTTCTTATTTGTATAACCTTTATATGCTAAATGTTTTAAAGGTGCCATGGTATTATCCGAATAGTCATTTTGAATATTTAATATTTGGAATTAGATTATAATTAAATTTTATGTAAATAATACTCTAATCGTAGGTTTGATTTTATTTAAATTCAAAACACTCACAGAAAAATCACAATCAAAAGCGTAAGACACCTTAATCAAAGTTTACTTATTGCGCTAGAAATAAGACAACAGACAGGTGACCTTTATGTTATACTTTTATTCAAATTATAGAAGTTCCTTATTCAAATATTCTTTAATTATAAGTTTACCATTAATATATATTTAAATTAATGTTGAATATTTTTAGTCAAATTTTAAATGGCAGTTTTTATAGATTTTTTATTTTTAACATTCAAGATTTTTCAAGTTTTAAGCTCCAAGGAAAACATACATATAATACATATGTATTGAGGTAATATTTCACACTTTTATATTAATAAAAAACACTATCAAGTAATTTAACAAGATGAACTAATTTCTTTGCATTTTTACTGTCCTAAAGACAGGATTACTCCACTTATACCTAACTCTCAACCGTTATTAATATCGCTGCTTTTCTCTTTCACAGTGACGTTCTGAATGTTGCAGCCGTGACGTCTAATGCAGGCAAATAGCAGTTGCAGGCGCATATCATAAATTTAAATTAAGTATAATCGAACTCTAAAGTACATATATCATCCGTAAAATGACTACACACATCTTCGAAAATCATATGCAAATTGCAGCAAGCCACCAGATAACACCGATAGTACGTCACAATGGTAGGAGTGTAAGAGAGTGATGTATAAGGAATACAGTGATGAGTAAGGAATACATACAAAGAAGTAAATTATTTCGAAAGCGCTTTATAAGCTTTTCCGTGCAATAATCTCATACTTATGACACAAAGGACGTATTTCGATAAGGTTTTACATGGTAGAATTATATGCCATCTGGAATGTAAGCGTAACCAGCAGGAAACATCCAAGGAACTTTGAATCGCCCAGAGTGTCATCTCCATCCTTTGGCAACGATTCCAAGATTATAGTAATGTGAGGAGACGTTACAGCACAGGTTGCCCTATAATTACAATGTCGAATGAGGACTGGCATTTGGTAGTTACTGCAAAAGAAGCAGATAAAGAACAATATCAGACCTGTATTGTAAGCTCTCTTGAGCCACTGATACAACAGTTTCAATGTGTACAGACGCTTAGGGCAGATTGGTCTACGTGCTCACAGCCCTGTCAGACGTGTTCCATGTACTTCAACTCACTGTCGCCCTGCGGTTAACCTGGAGTAGATAGCATGCATTGGGGACACCCCAGCAGTGGACTTGTGAGATATTTTCTGACAAGTTCCGGTTTAGCTGGCAGTCTGATTCTCGCCGGAATTTATATGGGGGCAGCCAGGTATCTCTTACCACTAGGAGAACATCATTGGATGACACCGTTACGGTAGTTGCTCGTTTAGGGAACAGCTATTTTGGGGTACCAGAACTGACCTGCATGTTCAAATTGGAATCATGACAGGCCAAATCTTTCGGAACGCTTTCTATAACAACAGGTACGTTTGTTTCGGTATGCCATGGGAGCAGAATTCATATCTATGGATGACAACGCTAGTCTTCACCATGCATTCATCGGAAACGAATGACTTCGATAGGAGGATATCACCCATATTGACAGCATTTTTACCGGAATTGAATCCAATAGAGCATGTGTGGGACATGCGTGGTTGAAGAGTTGCTGATCGTCAACTACCTCTTACATGTCTACCGGAACTTCGGAAATCGTTTCTTGATGAGTTGTGTAATATTCCCCAAGATCAGATCGATAATTTAATACTCAGCATGCCTAGGCGTTATACAGACTGTACGGACTGTACCTCCAAGAAAACATCCCGGAACTACACCGTTACGGTGGTGCAGGATTGCTCGTTTAGGGAGAAATTATTCTGGGCTCCAGAACTGACCTGCATGCTCAAATTCGAACCATGACAGGCCAGATCTATTGGGACGTCATTCTGGAACAACATGTATATTTGCGTGGCATAGACAATTATTTAAAAATTAATCTTAATATCCCAATGCACTGAGCATCTTTGACTCTTTCACGAATGAATTTAAAAAAATTTTTAAAACTTGCAATGAAATATGTTTTTAAGATGTTTCAGGAATAACTTTTAGTTTGAAATAGTAATGAAGAGCAAGATGTAAATCACAAAATGGAGAAAAAGTCTTACTCCAAGTTCCATTGTGTTTCTCACGGAACAGTTGAAATAATTTAACTACATCATTTCAGATATTCTCAATTTAGAAGAAATAAAAATTGTTTTGAAAATATAAATAAAAGTAAAAGATGTTTGAAAACAGATAGGTACTCATGTCATTACATCTTACAGTAAATATAGAGTTAAATTTTTTAAAAGTCATGTAGTTGTTCATTTTATTTCATTTTGAGATAGAAAAAGAATGGTGCCGGCTTTTATTATTGATGGAAAGTCAATAAGCTGTGTAGTGATGATAATTTTACTTACTAAATTCTTCTAAATACAGTAGAATTGCCTGTTTAAGACATTTTTTCAGTGAAACAATTTTAGGCGACTTTCAACAATTTCTTAATTTTTTTTCTAAAGCTTAAAAATGAACACTATGTTATTAAAAAAAATCATAAGGTATTTGTAAAAAATGTAATGTTAAGAACCTCTTTTTTCCTCTATTTCTTCATTAAGTACTTCTATAACATTATCGAGACAATCATAATAATCTGGGGAAAAGAATAAAAGTATTTGACTCCCTTTCTTAATTTTTTAACGTTTATCTTCATTTTCAAATTGAATAAATAGCTCATTTTCGTTACAATACGTGTAATGCCTTTATTTTAGAAATTGTCGCATATCTTGCAAAAGTGTAGCACAGCACTAAACCATTTACAAATAGACAATTTGTCTAATCCAATTAAAGATATCTGTCATGTTTAAAGATTCTTCTTTATACTCCAACAAATTATCTGGTCCCTTTTTGTTATCAACAGGGCCTTCTTCTAAACTGATGGTGGGGTAAATAAAAAAACGACTCCCTGAACAATTCCTCCTTGACTGAGTTGTTTGCTTCCGATTTGTGTAATGTTTTTCTAATTCTTCGGAAGTGATTTGGGGTGAATTTCGGATGCATCGTAAAAAAAAGGAAAAAAAAAAATTCTCTTCAAAGGAAATTGCAACGACACGATCTTGAAAGGCTTCAGTTGCTGGGCTGCAAGAAGAGAATTGTTTGGTGTAAACATTTTTGCGATTTGAATTCCACCCTGACTTTGCTTGAAAATTTTTCTAAAACGCAGAACTGAGTTACCACCGATTTTTTAAAACATATTCACAATAATTTTTTCAAGTAATTCTTCTATTACTATCTGACGATTAAAAAATTGATGAGATCAATTTAGACTAAACTCGCAGTCCATTATTTCTAGCTAAAAAATTAATGGAGCATACGGTATTAGTATGTATTCCAAAAACTTTGGGAAGCATTTAAAAAATCATTTTAGCCCTTTCGTTTATTTTGTAGTGCAAACAAAAAAATCTCCCATAATTAGTTGAAACAAATAAAGTCGAGAGTACCTCTAATACATAACATCATAACATAGCTTTCAATAATGAATTTGAAAATATGCTTGTAAAATTGTGGAGTCATATTTCTGACAAAAAAATCTCCCATAATTAGTTGAAACCAATAAACGCGAGAGTACATCTAATGCATGACATCATAATATAGCTTTCAATAAGGGGTGAATTTGAAAATAAGCTTGTAAAATTGTAAAGTCATATCCCTGACTCTCACACACGTCGCAGTAAAACTGAATAATCAGACCACCGCAGCAGTAAATCTGTCGGGAACTGTGGAACCTAAGGGCCATCACCGGTCATGGCACAACTCTTCCCGTAGGAAGTAAGTCCTGTCATCGATTGGAGGAGTCAGACCCTCACCTATTTGTGTACCCTCCAGAGTGATGAGATCCAACCACCATCCAGGAAGTATCTCATCCTCATTTCGAAGTGCCCCCAGGGGGGAAAATGCAGCTATGCCGGTTACTAGTTACTGGCACAAATTCAGGGCACTTAAATCTGTCACACGAGTTACAAAGATAATTTTGAACAGAAAATTGTAAGAATGCAACACCTTTAACAAATATATCATTGATGAATTTTATAAATATCCAGAAGAGATTCTCCAGTGTATGATGAAATTTGAATGAGTCAGTTAAAAATCCTTATGTAAATGGCATTGAAAAACATTTTTATGCTTATTATAGTACTTTTAGAATAAACCCGCCTCAAGAAAATTATACAGATTCTTTTAGTAACATTATTAATCCTCAGGCGGGCAACAGTTTGCTTTAGAGTGCTTCAAAAGATTAGCAATGTATTGTTCCGTAAATAACCAGATAGTTTATTTATAAACTCGTCATAGAATGATAATTTACCGTAATTATACAATTGATTATTAAGTCATGAAATTGGTGATGAATTTAAAAATACTTCAGTTAATAGTGTACTGGATTAATATAATTTAATTAACAGCACAATACAAATGTAGATAAAATAAATAAATATTTTGGTAAAACATCTAAGAACACAGATAAAAAAAAGTCAACAAAAAACTTTTACTAATATGATTAAAATCTTTTAAGTAAAATTAAGAATGATATGTTAAACTATATTAAGGCATTAGTTACTAATACACTGGAAAATGGGAACAGAAAATTACCCAGTAAACTTTTCCGTTAGCCAGGCGCAAGCGAAAAATCGCCAAAAAATTAGCAGAATTATTTGACGAATTTTCGCTTGCATCCAGCTAACGGAAAAGTAGCGGAAACTGAAGATATTCAAAAACAAAATAAAAACTTTCAGAAAATAATTGGAGCCCTTAAATCAAAAGCCGATATTTCGAAAACAATTATCATTCAAGTTGGAACAAAATTAAAATTAAATTTTGGTGATAATTTATGGTAAAATATTCATAAAGAAATTGATTCAACAATTTTTTTACCTTGAAGCTGTTTAAATAGAATAGGATAATTTGAAATGAGCATTTTAATCTTATAATTTGTAATGAATATGAAAATTTATATAAAAATACTTTATATGCAAAAATAATTGAAAGCGAAAAATCAAAAAATAATATGCAAAATTATTAAACGAATGATACAAATAACATATTGTTTAAATTTGAATAAAATTTGTTGATAATACAAACATTTATTCAGCAAAATTACCGATTACTTATTTTGAATCTTCAGTAAGAGAAAAGGAAAGTAATATAAATGAATCTAATTGATTTTAATAGACATATAAGCAATCTAAACTAACTAATTAAAAAATATCTCTATAGAACAAAAAATGCTTTTTTTAGTGAATTAAATTCAAACAGTATCATTAATGTAAAAACATCATCATTAAACTAGTAAAAAATCGTAAGTTTGCTAAAGAAAGTACATAAAGATTTTACGCTAATTTATACGGACAACTAAATCAATTAAATCGTATAATTGATAAGTAAAATTCTCAACTTAGTAATACTCGTCTTATCATAGATGGATAAAAGAAAGAAAAAATCTCAAAAATAATAATAAATTTAAATTCTAAAATCGCCCTATATAATTTCAAACGATCATAGGTTTCCGTATTAACAAATCAAACGAATCCTTCAATCATTGATTTTAACACACTTTCTGATTTTAAAAAAGGGAATCAACGAATATTAACAAGATATTCTTTCATTATCTAGGAAAACAATAGATTTAGAATTTTAAAAAATTCTGTAAGAATTTAATTATAACAAGTCGATAGTGCGAATACTACCAAATGTAAGAAAGATAAAATCAACTGAAAAATTAAATTATAGTGCTTTAGAATTTTGGAGTCAAATTAAAAACTTTATTAATTTTTATTATTTACATAAAAATATTCGAGAAAAATTCAATTATTCTAGTAAATTGTTAAAAAATATGATGAAATATTTTAAAAAAATTATTAAGTAGACAAAATTTACATAATAATAATTAAATGCTCTTTTACATTACATCATAAATATATCGATTTAAGATTCTTAAACAAAGAAAGTGATTTACCATAGTCAAGTTGCAATCAAACGTCGTTATTAATCCATATTTTTTCATCTTTGAATTATGGGATTAACTCAAAGCAATGATGACTAATGTTCGGAGTAAGTGAGAATCGCTATAAGCGTCATAAAATGAGAATGGTAGCATTTCTGAAACAAAGTATAAAAGAGAGCGTCATGGATTGCGATTCATTATGGATGAAGATTCATCGCCAGACACAATATCTCTCAGAAATCGATTAGTTGGCAAGATATCGATAAATAAATTTTTCATTAGAAAATTAAGCCAATTTTTTCACGATAATTCGAAAACCGGGGCAGCTTTATCTAAGATTATCAAACAGCTAATCTAAGCCTTCCCCGTCAGCAAAGGATCTTCGCATTGAGGATCTGCATGCTTTGAAGAGGGTAAATTTTAGCTTAAACGCTCTGATGCCAACAACTTTCATATCACTAAATTTTATTGGATTGATTTGACTTTAATTTTATCAAATATCCTGTTAAGAACTCAACATTTTCGCCTAAACGTTTCTTTTGTATAGGATACAATGGAAAGTGCGGGTGAAATAATAAATGTACTTTTGCTTGTCACATTTGTGTAGTCACTGGTGGTAATTTAAATGAATAAAAACAGAAAAAATATTTAGATATATAGTCAATATCATTGCATTTGTATTGTGACTATACAGGATAACAGGATTGCTCTAATTGAGTTGCAATCAGTTATATCTAGAGATTGAAATTAACCTAAAATATCTATTAGAAACTTTATTAATTTAGTTCTTTTATGCATAATTAATTTCGAATTTGAATTTCATGGCCTTTTAGCAGAGATGCAGTCTCTAAATAAGTGACTAACCAGACCTCAGAAGATCGTCGGCAAGATACTACAAAGCAAAAAAAAAAAGGAAAGGGAAAAAGAGAAAAAGAAAAGTCCAGGATTTATGCTTTTGGGGACAATTTATAAAAACAATTAACAGCCTTATAAAAACAATTAATTCTTACTTTTAAGACGAATTTTCTTTTCGTTTCCAAAATATTTCCTTTTTCTGGATGATGATGATGATAATGTGTCCGCTTTACAACGGATAGAGGGATGCAGTAGCTTCAGAGGGTACTTTTTTCTTGATATCTTAATAATGTTTTATTTTTTATTTTTTTTTCAATGTAACACGATATATGTGCCAAAATTAAATTTTACCATTAGCTTTCAGCTTGTATAAGCTAGATTTTATTTCGAACGAATACGCAAAACTTTTCCTGCTATAGTTTTAAATTCATATTAAGGTATTTATAAAAGGTCATTGAGCCTTATTTAAAGGGTATTAATTATTCATTGAACTAAAAATCGTTTTAATATCTTGAAGTCAAACGTTGGCGGCTACATGCTTGGAATAAAATAAATATTTTATAACGTTACCCGAAGATTAGAGAAATATGTGTACTATTTTTTCTCACTTACAGATGACAGAAGATTTATCTAATAAGTAAATGCTATACATTTTCGAAGGAGGGGGGATTTCATAATAATTTTAAGGTGAATATAATTTGATTAACTCTTTAGAATTTAATCAAAGGAAAAATGTTGATATTATATGTAAAAACATTTCCAGTTTCTAAATTGTTATCTAAAATTTGTGAACAAAGTATAACATATTCTAAAGAAATTAATGGTTGAATACAGAAAATATCTTGGCAAATAAAATCTGTTCATAATACTTTAAAAATGAACCATTACGTTTTTTTAGAACAGGTGAAAATATGTAATCATCTATGAAAAGGTATATGAACCTGATGAAACAGTCGTTTTGTTGAACATCAAGAAAAAAAATCAATCTATCAAGAATCGAGTACTTTTTTCAGATGCATAATCTTTTGTTTTTTTTTACTGCTATTGTAGGCATAATTTTCGGATTTTATAAAACCTTACTTAATTGCAAAAGATTTCATTTAATCGTCTTATAACACTTAATACCAATAAAAAATTTGTTTAACCACTAACATTTATATAATATATAATTTCAATAAAATAACGAATTTTTATCCCTATTATAATCAGTTAATCCTGTCAGATAAAATAAGAGAGTAACGTTTAAAAACAATTTTTTATTTATAGCCTTATGTACTGAAGAACAACTCCTTCTCTTGTAGGTTAATATTACTGATACTATTTACATCACAGTTAAAAGTTATACATAAATAGTTCCTAGATTAATTTCGGAGAAACAACCTCACAAGAAAAGCAAACAGTCTATTAGCGTATCAGGCTACTACAGGGGTAGCTCATAGAATCCACCGATCTTTACCGGGTGGATCTTAACTTAGAAGCCCGAATCATACGAAGCTTCTCTCGCCTCTCCTTAAAACTATCCTCTCTCTCTTCCAAAAATGTCGCATTTTATTTTCCATCAAAATTTCACCTCTCATTTTCACATTTGTGCACTTGACCTTCCTGTTACCCAATAGCTGTCCAGAGAAAACCTCAATGTTCTCCTGTCGTCTTTGGTAATATCCGTTAATGATTCCCCCTAGTAGCTGACCTTTCACAATGAAAAAAATAAAGATTATGAAAAAAAAATAATGAATAAAGAATCGATATTCTTTCCTTTTGAAGATACGATTTATTCCCTTGGAATGTCAACAAAAGCAATTATGGTCCTTTATTTGGACTCAACTACTGATCAGATGACCCGACTACGTGGAGAGAATCCCCCATCTGTCAGGCTGAAGGTACTTAAAAATGTGAGGGTGTTACACAGTTGATGACACATCTGGCTGGAAATGCCAGTTATCAAGTGTGGGAATCAGAGATTGTTATAGTGTTCAACAGATGTCTCAGGGAAATAGAGCTGAATATTTACACAATATGGCAAAATTTTTATGGTTAGCCACTTACGGTGGTCAGAAATTCACAGATACGTGTGTCAAAACAGACAACTGTAACTCGTAGAGAGACCACAAAAAGTATCTGACACCTTATAGAAATCGGAAAAAGATTTATATCTTCTAAATAAATTAATTTTCGACCCAGAATACTCCTGTAAATTTTTATTCGGCAAGCAATCTCAGTCTATGGGTCGCGAACACCCTTTTTACTTTGTGACAATTGTGTGATAACGTGTATAGCACACCGTTAGCAATTCTTTAACAATTATATGCTGACGTGTATACACTGAAGAGACAAAAGTCATGGGATGACTGTTAATATCGTGTCGGTCCTCCTTTTGCCCGGCGAAGTGCAACAACTCGACGTTTCATGGAGTCCACAAGTCGTTGGAAGTCCTCTGCAGGAATATTGAGCCATGCTGCCTGTATAGACGTCCATAATTGTGAAAGTGTGGATGGTGCAGGAGTTTGGGCACGAACGGACCTTTCGATGATGTCCCATAAATGCTCGATGGGATTCATATCGGGCGATCTAGATGGCCAGATCATACACTGGAATTGTCCGGAATGTTCTTCAAACCAATCGCGAACAGTTCTGGCCCGGTGACATGACGCATTGTCATCCATAAAAATTCCATCTTTGTGTGGGTACGTGAAGTCCATGAATGGCTGCAAGTGATCTGCAAGCAGCTGAACATAACCATTTCCAGTCAATGATCGGTTCAGTTGCACCAGAGGGCCGAGCCCATGTCATGTAAAAACAGATCACACCATTATGCAGCCATCACCAGCTTGAACAGTGCCTTGCTGACAGTTTGGGTCCATGGCTTCGTGGGGTCTGCGCCAAACTCGAACTCTACCATGAGCTCGTAACAACTGAAATCGTGACTCATCTGACCGCGCCACGGTTTTTCACTGGTCTAGGGACCAGTCGATATGCTCACGAGCCCAGGAGAGTCGCTGCAGGCAGTGTCGTGCTGTCAGTAAAGGCACTCGAGTCGGTCTTCTGATGTCATAGCCCAAGGAAGACAAATTTCGCCGCACAGTCCTATCGGACACGTCCCTCGTACGTCCCACATTGATTCCTGCAGTTATTTGACGAAGTGTTGCCTGTCTATTGACACTGACCATTCTACACAGACATCGTCGGTCTCGGTCATTAAGTGCAGGTGGTCGCCCACTGCGCTGTCCACGATGGGATGGGATGCCTGAAATTTCATACCCTCGGCACACTCTTGATACAGTGGATCTCGGAATATTGAATTCACTAACGATATCCGCAATGGAATGGCCCATGCGTCTAGCTCAAACTGACATTCCACGTTCAAAGTCTGTTAATTCTCGTCGTTCCGCCATAAATCACGAAAAACCTGTTCACATGAATAACTTGAACACAAATGAAAGCTCTGGAAAACAAACTGCGCATTTATACTATTTCGCTGCGATACTACTGCCATCTGTATATTTGCATATTGCTATCCCATGACTTTTGTCACTTCAGTGTAGTACGACGTTGTTGATTCTGTGAGCTGTGTATAGCTCGTCGTTGGAGATTCTATGACTTAAGGCACTTTGATGTGCATGGTACATCTTTCGTCGCAGATGCTTTAATTGATGTTTTAAGTATTGGAAGCAAACATTAATAAGTAAACTTATTTATATAATGAGAAAAATGTATTATAACTTAAAAGCAAATTTTGAAATAGATACTCATATTACACCTGTAAATGGCTTCATAACCATTTATAGCAAACCGATATTTCTGGATCGTATTTAGCTATATAATTTCACAGAATACAACTTAAAATGTCGGCGCAGATGTCGGTAAGTTGGTAAAGAGGTTGGTGAAAGCAGTTGCCAAATTTAAGCCAAAACCTAAAAGATACAAAATGTAGTAATAAATTACCAGCTTATAACATGGCAGCAGAAGTATCAACTAATATTTAAATGAAATACACGATGAAAGTAATCGCCAAATCTAAGAATCCAAAGCCTAAAAGATATAAAATGTAGTATTAAATTACCAGCTTATA
>JAOUZG010050968.1:9697092-9719665 GCA_026289955.1 Argiope argentata | reverse complement strand
AGATATAAAATGTAGTATTAAATTACCAGCTTATAACATGGCAGCAGTAGTATCAACTAGTGTTAACATGAAATGCATGATGAAAGTAGTCGCCAAATCTAAACCAAAGCCTAAAAAATATAAAATGTAGTATTAAATTATCAGCTTATTACATGAAAGCAGTATTGTCCACATTCCTTATATTATTGTAGCCAGTCAACTACAATAAAATTAGGAATTTTCGTACATCTCTGAAGATTCTACGTTTTCTTTTAATCACAATCTTTTCCTTTTTACATTTTAATAAAATTGAATATTGTTTCTGCTATAAAATAATATTTCTTGATAACTATGAAGCAGAAATAATTATATAACATGAAGAGGAAATAATATATAACTTTTTACAATATTGCCTTTAAAATAAATTGAAATGTGACTATATTATGTATTTTTAAAAGCGAAATCGTCACATAATATCAGGGCAAACATGGTTTGATTTTTATTTAATATTTTCTTTACGCGAGTACTGACTAAATTAACAAAACAAATTAAACTCAATTTTCTCAATAATGGCAAAACTATTGTTCAAGAAATAGTAAAATACTCTCTAAAGTAAATCTAGGAATTTTTCATGTAGCAATTGGGCAGATGAAAAATTTCGATTTTTTTTTTTCATTTCTTCGAATTTTTATAAGGCAGCAATGCTCATTGGTTTACACCAAATGCAATAATTTACTGTTCATTTCTTTCATATTACATTAATCCAAGGTAGGGGGTTAAGTAAAAAATAAAACTCCCATCAGTGGTCCTTTTAAACCGCAATAGAAATAAAACAGATGAAAACCACAAGAACTTCTTAAGTTAATGTTAAATTGACTTTGATGAATGAGATCATGTTAGAAATAATAACTGGAAGTCAAAATAAAAAAGTATGTGTTTTAAAGTGATTAAAAAGATGGTTACATCAATTCTGTGGATCGCACAACAAAAGAAAATAAAAAAATTTAAGACGTGTCAATATAAAATAGGGATGGAAAACGATTATTAACCGTTTGAATGCGCCGAAGCGCTATTGCGCTTCACTTGCCGTAAAGGTAAGTATCCTTCCGCACTCAAACGGTTAAAGACTAACAAGTAAAAAAAAAGTTAACATGAAATTTTTCTAAAGAAAAAATAAATAATTTAATTCAACATTTTGTTTTTATTAATTTATTTTACTTTCTCGTTACGAAATAAACAAAAAGAAGGTTTTGTTTTTGACAATCTGACAAATAGATTGTTTAAATTATATTTGTCTTTGAACAAGATAACTCGAAAAGGCCTTAAACTAAATGCATGAAATCTGGTTTGTAATTTGCCGAATTTTTTTTCAAATTTTGAACAAAATACAGTTACAGGAAGTCTGTCTGGGTGTAAAAATACAATTGAATATAATATCTGCAGAGCTTAAAGAGCTAAATGGTTAAAATTTGATAGACTTATTTATCATCTAAATTGAAGATCTGTATCAAATTTTGAAGTAAAATCTATCAAATGGTTCACTGTATGTCTGTTTATACTTTCACGTGCATATAAGTGTGAGTAAGTGTTTGTAATTAATACACAACACAACACCGCTTCATGTCTCTTGAACTATAACCCGCTGGTTATTTAAACAGTGTAATGAGCATAAAATGAGAGACACATTGAAAGACGTCACTATTCTATCCACAGCTTTGAATGTTGTTTGAAGCCCGACATTTATTGGTTAATATTTGATTAGGGATTTTATTATCGGGTTTGAATTCAAAAGGGAAGTGGATTTGGCTTATTAAGCTACCCGTCAGAGAGAAACTTGACTTATGCTAATTTAATAAACAGACTTATAGTTTGTTTGTTATTTCAAAATTCTGAAAAATTATTATAAAACAAGTAATATAAAAACAATTTTTTTAAATAAATTCCTTCTTAGGTTAACAAAGAAAAATTTTATTTTAGTTACTCTTTATTAAATAATTACAATTGTTAATCTTGTATTCCACTTAACAACGGAAGGAGGGGTGCAGTAGCTTCTGATGGCATGGCCCCTAAGCAACCGAGAGCAGAAGTCTGGCTTCTAGCTCACACACGTCACAAACCCTTTTTACGGGGCGGACTTCCTTCATGAATTTCACTCATTCATCCACAGATCGTAATTTAGATCTGGAACAAAGAACGATCAATTCTGACCCTTGTACCCACAGTGGTATTACTCTCGACATGGAGGACTTTGTGGCCCCGGTGGATGTGACGTGCGCCAGCCAGCACATACACGCGGTGTCTTCGGCTGGCGAGTTTAAACTCGCAGGCCAAGGGATGCGTATCCAACGCAACACCAACCAGGCTATACTGGTCTAATAATTACAATTACTATAAACATTTGATCAACAAATTATACTAGCGTTGAATTTCCAACGCCATTTGAGGATTCAGCAACAATAGAAGCAACGCAAAATGCGTGAATTTTCTACGTCATTTGGGGTAACGCAATATGGATTAGAAATTTTTAATTTTCTTTATTCTGTAATATTTTAATTCGAAAATGCTTCATAAATGAATCCAAAAAATCGTATTCTTAACAACGTTTAATTTTAAATGCATCAAACATTAAGAAAAAAAAAGCAGAATCGTTTGAAGTAATCGGTCGAAATCATGTTAAATCTAACCTCATTGGCGTGGGGGGAAAACAAAATGAATTCGTTACTCATTGGGTGGTGGGGAAATGAAAGACCAGAAAGTTAGTTTTTAATTAATTAATAGAAAATTCATTGATTTGATATTTGAGAAAACTGTATAAACATCAAATGGCATCCACTATATGTTAAAAAAATTTACTTGAACTTGAGTGGATGAATAAAAAATATTTTATTAACGATTGTAAATTTGATCAAGATATATAAATATATATAGGAATAGTGTGAGTTAACAGTAGGAATTGGAATATAAACGAAAAATTAGAGACGAGGAAAGAAATAAAAATAAAAGAACAGAACAATAAAAAAATACAAATACAAATAAATGCTTTGTACAAATTTGTAATTAACAGAAGCACAGTAAATAAGATAAATATAATTTAATATATTTTTTTATTATCTGAAGTATTTAATATTTTTCAAATTTTGAATATAATCCTATCAAAAGATTGATCTTCTGTTGGTCTGTGCGTTCTTATACTCGCAAACGCGATAATTCAAAAACGGTGAATGAATTTTTTATCTCTTCTAACTAAATCTTTTTTTATGATCTTTATACCTAATTATATTTACTTAAATAATTACTTAATTATAGCTACTTACTTAATGATCTTACAAAAATTAATATTTTGTGTCAAATTTCCTTTTCAAGCGGTTAAAAATAAGGCGTACGAAATGCATATTCGCCCCCCTCCCCTTCGCTGTATTATGAAGTAACTGAGCATGATGACTATGGGGTGACGGCTGTTTCGGCATAGTTCCCTCCTGATTTCTTCCAAGGGGGGACTTCGACCCTACAGTACTGCTCACTACCCTCTAAAGATAGCTGAATTTATCCTTGATAGTATTAGCACAGTAAACCTCCCTCACAAGTAACGCCTCCCTCGGTAATTTGATAGACTTTCGGGCATGTGTTCCTACAGTCTTTGTACTATGAAGCGCAAGACGCTCATGAGCAGTGCACGGAAAATAAATATATGAAAACTTCACAAACTCACTCAAGGGATAAAATTTTTATATGGTGGAGATTGTTAACATCTGTATAGAGGAGTACGCCGGAAAAATTTGTGGAAATTAAAAATTGTAATAGTTTTGTGTTTGTGTGTGTGTGCTTTTCACCTTTTTTATATTTGAAGAGAAGAGAAAAAGCGTTATAAATGTCTAAATCCTTCTATTTCTGCATTAAAGAGTTTCCCTAAATCAAAATAAATAAATAAATAATAATTATGTCTGTCTGTTTGTGAACAAGACAAGTGAGAAACGCATCGAGCAAAAGCGTTGATATTTGGTATATGATCAACACCGAATTTGTAAACTTCCATCATAATTTGGATTAAATCTGTAGATGAAAATCTTCTCTGTCGGTCTGTATGCATGTGAGCTCGATAATTTAAAAATTCAAAGAGCTAATTGTATCAAATTTGATATACGAATTTATCATCAGTGATCGTCTAGATTTATTACCGTAAACAGTTACTTGACTGTCCCGAAGGCTCGCGGATAAATCTGAACGATTGGAAGACCCGACATTAAGACAAGATGATGATCTCGTGTCCGCTTTACAATGGAAAGAGAGAGTGAAGTAGTTTCTGAGAGTATTGACCCCTGAGCACCCGAGGGCAGAAATCTGACTTCTAGCAAATATGAGGATAACATACACGCATTCGAATGCACAGCCCTTTTTTACAGGGGTGCACACTCACACAACTCACAGATAGTTACACAACTCACAGAAGAACAATTATGCTCTAACTGGGACTCGAACCCAGGACGCTCCGATCACGAGTGAGATGCGCTTCCTGTTGTGCCACGACGCCGGCGGCATAAAGACATAGGAAGGAACTAAGGACCACCACCGGCCAAGGTATAACCCCTCCTGCAGGATATATCCCTCGCCATCGGTAGGGGCCTAACTGACCCCACACTCACTACTGTGCGAGAATCAGCCATTATACAAGGAGCTTCTCGTCCCCACATCTGAGGTATTCATCGGGGGATTACTTAATGGTCTTATCTACAGATAATCCTTAGGTTTATGTTAAAGATTGGATAGAACCTGTCAAAAAGCTGAAAAAATGCTGGTCTGTATAATCATGTACGTGTGAAATTTATTACCTAAAATCGTAACTGTATGGATAAATGAAATTTGGTAAGGGTACTGTGATGTTTGGCTGCCAATGGCGACGCTTGCGGAAACGATTGGCGAGGTTCGCCACCCCCTTTGGGGTTGTTGTTTTTGTTTTTGTAAGGAGAGGGGAAAGAGCTTTTGTAGCGGACGGGGAAGGGTGTTTTCTGCTTTTGCTTAGATTTAGAATAGATATTTAAAGAAAAGTCTGTGTGCTATATTTTATTTGAGTATGTGCCTTTTCTAAAGAAGTGTAGAAAGCTCGAATCATTACAGGTACATTTAGATATTTGTCGCAAATTTTGTAACCAATCAGCCGAACAAAAGGTGTCTGAAATGCATACTCAGTATTCTTCAATGTACTACGATAAACAAAACGTATCCAAAAACGGAAGTTGGGGCGTGGATGATACAAATGCTTGAGGACAGCTGTTCCTCCTTGGAGGGCTCCTCCCCTCCAAGGAGTCCCACTTTTATTATAAATTAATTATATATTTTTTGTTAAAAAACAATTCAAAATAATTTGAAACTATCAATATTAACTTTTAATGAATTGACCGGGATACAGTTCATTTTGTGAGTAGAGAATGAATACCAAAAATGAATGAATAATTTCCTACTTACGTATAAGTTATTACCATATGAAAAATATCATTCATTAACTTCTTTTTTATATATTCTCTTAGGTTTATGTTTGGGTTGGTGGCCGGTTTTGCTGTATGAGATACATGATTATACTGATAATCGATAATATTGCATGTACCTGATACTACCAGATAGCATCGATGCTTTTTCCATTAGTACGCATTAACACTGCCCAGTAAAAGTATTAGCTTTTAAGACTATTTTCTCTAAATAGCACATTTTCTATGGCTTTGGTTGTTAAATTTATTTTTGCAGCATTTCCAAAAATTAAGAACTTTTGTAAGACTTAAGAAATTGATAAAGCAGTTTTATTTTCATTTTGCTTTTGTATTGCGCCATATATTTATATCTAGATGTAAAAATACAAACATTTTTAAAATGTATTTTTTAAATCTCTATTCTCGGAAAATTGTATGCACGTTCCCCATTTAATTTTTATTTGTCCTCAAACTACACTCATCTCTGTAAATTAAGGATAATGCAAATTCAGGAAAAGAAAAAGTCAGAAGCTAAACAAATATGACTTATTTGCACAGCCTATTTATTACACAAAATTTAAAGACCAAAAAAGATTATATATGTTTGTTAACATTAATAAAAGCTGCGATTTTTTTTTTTGCTGTCGGTAACAATTTACAAATTACGAAAAAAAACCTATTTATAAAAATCAATATTGAATAGTTTGTAGGATTGTTTAGATATACGTCTCTTGTTTTACAAGTAGCGCCATCTAGGGCCAAGAGTACGACTTAGCTACACACACGCCATAACCTTCTTTAGGGGGCGGATTTCATTCATGCATATTCATTCACTCATCTCAGATCGTAACTTACACCTGGAACAGAGAACGATCACCTCTGACCCAGTACCATCAGTGGTATTACTCTCGACATGGAGGACTTTGCGACCACGAACAGATTTAACAAGCGCCAGCTGCCTCATACTCGGGGAATCTTTTGGCCGGGGAGTTTCTAACTCGTAACCTAAGAAATATGAGTCCAACGCTCTACAAACCAGGCTATCCCGGCCCCTAAATAGTACGTATCCCAGCTAATGCCATACGCCTAGGCATGTTGAGTGTCGAATTATCGATCTGATCTCGGGGAATATTACACCACTCATCAAGCAATGCTCTACAAATTTTCGGTACCCAAGTAGGAGGGGGTTGAAGGCCTGCAACTCTTCGGTTAAGCATGTAACACACATGCTCTACTGGATTTATGTCCGGTGAGAATGCTGGCCAGTCCATTCGGGTGATAAACCGCTTCAATAAACATTAATTCTGCGCCCATGGGGCCTCGAAACAAACGTCCATGTTGTTACAGAATGACGTCTCGATATATTTGACCTGTCATGGTTCCAATTTGAACATTCAGGTCAGTTCTTGAACACAGAGCAGTTCCTCCCCAAACGAACAATCCTGCACCACCGTAACGGTGTTGTTCAATGACGTTCTCTTGGTGGTAAGTGGACCTGGCGACTAAATATGAAAATCCGAAGAGAATCAGACTGCAAGCTAAACGTGGATTCGTCGGAAAATATTTCACAAGCCAACTGTTGCGGTGTCCACAATGTGTGCTCTGCTCCAGGCTAACTGCAGGCTACAGGGAATTGCAGTAAGTGGAACAGATCTGACAGATCTAAGAGCATATAAACCAATCCGTCCTAAGTGTCTATACACGGTGTGCCTTGAAACTGTCGAACCAGTGGCTGAAGAGAGCTGACGAGACAGATCTGATATTGTGTTCCGGCTGTTTCTTTTGTCAGTAACTGCCAAATACCGGTCCTGGTTTGGCGTTGTAACTCGGGGGCGACCTGTGCTGTAACATCAACTCACATTACTATCATGGAATTGTTGCCAAATCTTGGAGATGACACTCAGGGGGATTCCAAGTTCCTCGGATTCTTCCAGGTGGTTGCCCCCTCATTCCAGACGGCAATAATTCTACCACGTAAAAAAATAATCCAAATACGGGCTTTGTGTCACAACTCTGCAGTTATTGCACTGAAAGGCTTATAAAGTGCTTGGAAATACTTTAACTTCTTTGCCTGTATTCCTTATATATCACTCTCTTATATTCTCGTCATTGTGATGTACTATCGGTGTCATCTGATAGCTTCCTAAATTTTTCGAATGATTTTTGAAGACGTGTGTGGTCATTTTACGGGTGATGTAAGCATTAGTTAGTTTAAATAAACATAATGACAAAGCATAATGCCAGATTAGAATTGGATTATAACACAGCGAACTCGTGCTTTGTATCAGGTTGACACTGTAGTATCGAAAACGAATAAAGTTGAGCTATAAATTGATACCGAGTAGCTATTAATTGCCGATAATTGATTAGTAGCTATAAATTGATACCGAGTAGCTATTAATTGACTATAATTGATTAGTAGCTATAAATTGATACCGAGAAACTGATACATTTTACCTATATTACTTTTGTACACAAAGCACTCGTATTCATTGTATCAAGAATGCAAAAGTATCAGTTACAACTGATACTTCTATATTCTTGATACAAATAACAAGTTGATGCAGAACACCTAAGTCAAGTAATATTATATCAGTTTGTTTTATTATGCACTTTCATTTGTCTTGTCTTATTTCAAATTTGCGAAAGTAAGATCCTGAAGTCGATTTTTCAACTCACTACCTGATATGCCTGATAATAGAAATTTTGAGCACTTATATAGTTTTGATTACAATACACTATTTTAATATTTTCAGAGCTTAATTATTATTGAATGAACTAATTAAATTATATTTTGATGCGATTTAGTGGTGCCATCTAGAAGTAAATTTGAAATAAGTCAAATTCAAGAATCCATAATGCTTACAATAATGAATTGCAAACTGAATTTTAATACAGCTAAAATTAAAAATGAATATTACTTTATAGTATTTTATTGAAAATATGTTTTTAAAAACTGTTTTAGTTAAATTTATTTCTATCCAAACAACTTTAAATAAATATTAAAACTGTTCGAACATAAATGATAGTGTACAAGAATATGATACATTTAACAAGAAAAGCTCAAACTCAGATTTTCAAAAACAAAATTCAAACAAAATTCAAGGCCGTTTCTCGATTAAACCCAGCCACCTTTTCTATTTATCTCTTTTACATAAGCAGAAATTTTTTCCTAACACCCCCTGCCACTTAACCTTTCGGAAAACAGTGTTTCAATCCAAGCAGGAATTAGCTGAAGAGCTGCTGTTGAGCATTTGACATTATTTCCTCCGTAAATCTTCCAATTGAGCAAGGAAACCTCCGCCAAACGAGCGATAAATTTATTTTTTTAGTGACGACACCCGCGATGCCCTTGGAAGGTGAAGGCATGGGGTAAGAGACAGACGGAAGAGACTGTGAGAGGCAGGATTCCGAGATGGGCGGTAAGAAGAAAACCAAGTGGAGAAAACTACCTCTCGGTAAATAGTCACGTTTTGTTCTTTTTATTAGTTCTTTCACTTCCTTGCTTGGCTCTTGTCCTCATGGCCAATCCTTTATGGGAGGGATTAGATTAGAATAATTACCAAATTATAATTACTAATTGGTAATTAAAAATTTATAGCATATCTTTTGGTAAATAATACTTTGAAAATTACCACTCTAAAAATTTAAAGTTAGTTTCCAAGAATAAAAAAGAAGAAAACTTATTAAAGTCAATGGAATTATTTATACATTTCAGTTTTATTTATGTTGTTATAAACAAAAATTAGTTTATCTTTTTTTAAAAAGTAATTTGAGATTTTGAATTACCGAAAAGAAGATTTTTTCTCCCTTTAGAAAACAACAGTCTCAAAATAATATTTACGATTCTCTGGTTTTTATTTTCATTCAGGATAAGTGGGGTGTTTTTTTCATGCTTTTGTAATTTTTTATAAATTATTTAAATTTTAAATAAATTTATTATTTACGAACTAACTTAAAAGGAAGACTTTTTAATGTGAATGACCTCATTAACTCTTGCCTTAAATTGATTACAGAAAACAGACATTACAGAGTTTTGATTACAGAGTTTCCTTTAAATTGATTACAGAAAATTACTTTATTTTCTGAAAAAGTAATCTGATATTTCGAAATTTAGAGAAACCGAAAATTATTATTATTATTATTATTTTGCTTAGAAAATAACAATTAGTAATAAGTGAATCGGGTTCTGTTTTTTACAGCATAAACAGATCTATAACAAAGAAGGAATTTTTGTAATAAATATTCCCTAATTAATATATTTATTAAGTTTTCCATAATTTTTAATAAATTACCATCCAAAAAAATTGAAACGAACTCATTTTTTAAATATTAATTAGAAAGGAAAATGTGTTCGTTTTAATAAAATAGAATCGCTTATATTTGAAAAGTTTTGATGTGTATATTTAAATTTTCGTTTGAGAAAAAAATCTACGATTTCAAAATTCAGGAAGAAATTTTTTTCAAGAATTTGGAAATAAGAACGTTTGAATAAAAATAGTAATCACGCAGTTTTGCTTTTTATTTTCATCAATTTTTTTCAAGATTATAGAAGAAAATACCGACTATTTTTTTCCATAAAAAATGCGTTAAACACCGGGAATGACTGTATTCGGTTTCAGTGCGTTGAAAGTAGGTCGGTCTTATAACTCTATTTAAACAATAAAATATGAGTATTACGGTTCATAATCTGCTCCTTTTTTCTATCCCATTTTCTGTCTAATCGTAATTTATGCATTTAGGTCCTGTTTATGTTTTACAAACTTTTCAGAGAAGATTTTATGCTATTTTGATTTTTAAGAAATCAGAGTATGATATACAAAAGATGGTTCTGTTGTTAAATGGGGATTTCTATTCTTAAAAATAGAAAATTCGTTTTATCAAAATATTATTTTATTGATTTAACTCCTAAAAATTTGAGCTCTATAAAAAAATTTGAATATATATGAATTTTATATGCATTGCAGAAATATACGAAGCTTTCAAATATAGTTTATTATAAAAGTTATATTTATTTTAGATTTTTTTATGAATAATATATTTGTTTCATTTGAAATTATTAACGAAGAGTCATATCAAAAAATTTAATATTAAAAATAAAATTAATTTTTTTATAAATACAAATATGTAATAAACTTTCTTGCTTGTGATTAATAATTATCCGTAGATTATTTGTACTGTATTAATAAAATATTTATTTTGTTTTTATATAAAATTAAAAATTATATATTTTCCTTAATTACGACGTTTTCAAATAAAGTTTATTATTATAAAAGTTATATTTATTCCATCGATTTTTTCTGAATAATAAACTAGTTTCATGTGAAATTGTTCACGAAAAGTTTTAACAAAAAATTAATATTAAAATTAAATTTATTTATTTAAAAATACATGCATGTAATAAACTTTGTTGCTTGTGATTAATAATCTTCCGTAGATTGTTTGTATTACATTGACAAAGTATTTATTTTCTTTTATATAAATTTAAAAATGAGAATTTTTTATTAACTATATTTAGTAAATCGTATTAAAGAGATTTTTTTAACTAGTTGGTATTGAGAAAAAAATATCCAATTAAATGCTATTTTTTTATTGATTTGCTATTTCAGTTATAAAAATAGGTAAATGTTCTGAAATAGGTCAAAGCTAATAAACTGTTAAAGTTCGAATTAAATTTGTTATAATTAATGAACATACAGAATTATTTGTAAATGCTAATTATGTTTCCGCGAAGATTTTTGAGAATCATATTCAACTTTACTCTATTAAAACACTTAAATGTTTATAATACTAGGAGTCAAACCTTTCACATTGACCGAGCTAAGGGAAGTCATTCAACTAGCAAGGGGTTATTACACTTTACCTGTTTGCAACATCGTTTCCATTAGTTTTTGGGATAAAATTTTCTCTTCAGGTATTTTAAATTAATAGAAAAAATAAATATTGCAAATTATCATATATAAAGACAAATTTTAATAAATATTAATTTCGAAAAATCTTACAAAAATGGCGAAATGATGGTTTGCCTTATCACAATTGCTTGTAATGTTGGAGATTTCGATGGAATCACATGATTTTAACTTATCTGTAAGTCAAAAAAAAAATTTGGAACTTATTTTTAAAAAATCTTTATTGATGTTAAAAATATGTATTACTTTTTTTACGAATCACGTAATTTTGCATGATGTTTTGATACCAAATTTTCACTAATAAAAATCAAAAGATCGATTTTGTAAAATATGAATTCCACGTTCGTTAATTGAAATCAATACTAATAGATGTATTTTAAATTTTACTTCAGTATCTTATTAAACTTAAAAATATTTACTTTAAATATAGATTTTTAAAAACTTGTGTTATCTAAAAATCCTTGCGTAAATAATATTAAGTTCTAAAACGACTGAAAAATCTCTGTGTTGATATATTGATACATTTATTCAAAATTTTAGTTCAACATCTTATTAAACTAAAAAAATATTTTTTTTAAATATAAATTTTTGAAACATTTGAAAATATTTGAATAAATAATTTTTAACTATAGAACAGCATATCGAACTCTGTATGGATATATTGATAAGCATATAGAAAATTTTAATTCATTATCTTATTAAACTATAAAAATATTTAATTAAATTTAAATTTAAAAAACTTCATATGTTCGAAAGTAATTGAATAAATAATATTAAATTATTGGGTAACTGAATGAACTCTGTTTTAATGCGCTGATACATGTATTTGAAATTTTAACTCAGCACTTTTTAACCTATAAAACTATTTGCTCTATATATGAATTTTTAAAAATCTGAAAATCCTTAAATAAATAATCTTAAATTCTTGAGCAGCTGAATGAATTCTGTTTTAATAAATTGATAGATGTAATAGAAATTTTAATTCAGCACTTATTAAATAAAAAAATATTTGCTCTAAATATGATTTTTTTTAAATTTGAAAATCCTTAAATAAATAATTTTTAATTCTTGAGCAGCTGAATGAGCTCCATTTCAATAAATTGATAGATCTATTAGAAATGTTAAATCAACATTTTTTTGGAAATGTTAAATCAACATTTTTTTAGAAATGTTAAATCAACAAATATAAAAATATTTACCTTAAATATGAATTTTTAAAATATTTACAAATCCTTAAATAAATAATATTAAATTCTTCAACAGCTGAAAAAATCCTATATTAATATAATGATAGATGTATTTGAAATTTTAATTCAGCATTTTATTAAACTATGAAAATATTTACTATATAAATTTCGAAATATATATAACAAATATAAATTTCGAAATATATATAACAAATATAAATTTCGATAAGCATAAAAATTTTGAAAATCCTTGAATAAAAATAAACTCCTAATTAAAATACTGATATTAGTATTCGAAATTTTAATTCAGTATTTCCTTAAACTATAAAAGCATGTACTAAAAATAATTTTTTTAAAAATCTTAAAATATTTGAAAATTCATGAATACGAAAGATTAAATTCTTGAGCAGCTAATTAAATTCTTGAGCAGCTGATTAAATTATGTATAGCTGCATATTAATGAATGCGATTCATAGTATGTGGCATGAAATTTTGATGCAAAATTTCCTCAAATTTAATACATGAAAATCTGTTTTTGGGAGACCAGGAAATAAATGTCTATTAATTAAAATAAATATTGATAAATATATTTAAAATTTAAATATAGCTTCTTTTACGAAAATATTTATTATAAATATGACTCATTTCTTTAAAAAAGAAAAAGAAACATGATAATTGAAAATATTTTTAAAGAAATGTACAGATATTGTGCTGTTGTCTAATTTAAATTAAAAAAATATGTACTGATATACTGATATATGTATTTTAAATTTTAAATTAATATTTTATTAAACTTAAAAATATTTACTTTAAATATGAATTTTTAAAAATTTGAGATAATTGAAAACCCCAGAATACAGAACATTAAATTATTGATTCGCTGAATAAATTCTGTGTACCTACATATAAAGTAACCACATAATCGTTTCAAATTACGATGCATAAAACTTAGGTGTATTTTGAACAACCCTGAATTCAATGATTTTTAATTAAAAGAAACATTGCTGAATATATATAATATTTAATTTCTGTTCTTCTACGAAAAAGTTTATTTTAAATACGATCCACAGCTTTATAAAAAAGAAAAGAAAAAAAAGATATTTGGAAATTATTTAAAAATTATGCAGTTATCTGTAAAATAAAAAATCCTTATCTTTGATTGAATAATAATCAATTATTGAAGAGCTGTACAAATTCTGTGTGCTTGCATATTAAGTAACCACAAAATCGTTTCAAAGTATGATACATAAAACTTTTGTCTACTTTGAACAGCCCTGAATTCAATGATTGTTAATTAAAATAAACATTGCTGAAAATATATAACATTTAAATCGTGTTCTTCTACGAAAAAGTTTATTTTAAATACAATCCATTGCTTTATAAAAAAAGAAAAGAAATGAAGATATTTGAAAATTGTTTAAAAATCAATGTACAGCAATTGTGCAGTTGTCCGTAAAATGAAATAAAAATTGTTTACTTGAATAAATAATATCAATTATTCAGCAGCTGAATAAATTCTGTGCACCTGCATATTAAGTAACCACATAATCGTTTCAAAGTATGATGCATAAAACTTTTGTGCATTTTGAACAGCCCTGAATTCAATGATTGTTAATTAAAATAAACATTGCTGAATATATATAACATTTAAATACTGTTCTTCTACGAAAAAGTTTATTTTAAATGCGATCCACTGCTTTATAAAAAAAGAAAAGAAAAGAAGAAATTTGGAAATTGTTTTAAAATAAATGTACAGCCATTGTGCAGTTGTCTGTAAAATAAAAATAAAAAATTTTATCCTTGAATAAATAATATCAATTATTGAGCAGCTGAATAAATTCTGTGCACCTGCATATTAAGTAACCACACAATCGTTTGAAAGTATGATGCATAAAACTTTTGTGTATTTTGTACAGCTCTAACTTCAATGATTTTTAATTAAAATAAACATTGATGAATATGTATAACATTTAAATCCTGTTCTTATACGAAAAAGATTATTTTAAATGCGATCCACTGCTTTATAAAAAAAGAAAAGAAAAGAAGATATTTGGAAATTGTTTAAAAATAAATGTACAGCCATTTTGCAGTTGTCTGTAAAATAAATAAAAAATGTATTCTTGAATAAATAATATCAATTATTGATCAGCTGAATATATTCTGTGTATCTGCATATTAAGTAACCACATAATCGTTTGAAAGTATGATGCGTAAAACTTTTGTGCATTTCGAACAGCTCTGAATTCAATCTTTGTTAATTAAAACAAACATTGATTGTTAATTAAAATAAACATTGATGAATATATATAACATTTAAATCCATTTCTTCTAAAGTTTATTTTAAATACGACCTACTGCTTTGTAAAAAAAGAAAAGAATAGAAGGTATTTGGAAATTGTTTAAAAATAAATGTACAGCCATTGTACAGTTGAATAAACTCGGTTTCAAATAAAATCCTTATAAATCTAACCAAGCATGAACGGAGATATTGAATGTGACAAAATGATTACCCATCTCTTTTATCATATTTATTGAAAGCAGCCATCTAAATTAATAAAAGTGTTTTCATCATCACTTGCTGAGTTTCAGACGTCTTGTAGACTCCCCCTGCAAGGCTGTGCGGGTCTATATTTAGAGTAAAATACAATAGGGTAGGACTATAGAGATGAGAAAAAAAAAAGAAAGAAAAAAAAGATGGCTCTCAAGATGTCTCATTTGTTCCATAAATTCATAGCGTTTTGCCACCTGGACGGGAAATCTGGCTGTGAAAATTGTGGAGAATTGAACCCGCGGATTGTTCTATTTTAGTGCCAAGAGAACGCGTGCGTTAAGAACGCGCACGTCAGGGTGTATTCCACGGGCGAGAAGTATTTTGGTCAAACACAGAAAAAAAAGTTCAGAATGTTCTTATTTTAGAGAAATTTCATATGTTTCCTCTTCACAAAAGAAGAGAAAGAAAATCCAGATGGTTACTGTGCATTATTAAAGCTGTTACAAACTATACCTGGAGTTGAAATTTTCCCGCTGGGATTGTGAATAGTAATAAACAATTCACATGGTATTTCTGAGCATCTATTTTTGAATATCAGATATTAAGGTGACTAAATAATGACTTATGTAATGGAAAACAACAATATTCAAATAGAAAATATTAATAAATTATTTGAATTAATTATAGAATTATGCTGCTTATTCATGCGTTTATTTATTCATATTCTAATCAGTAATTTAAAATAAAACAGATATTTATCTTTCTGGCCAAATTACTATATATTTATTAAAAAATGAAATAAAGATTAAAATGAAATCTGCTACGCATATTTCAATGTATCATGTCAGAATATAATTTCTTGAACGGCCAAGCACAAAGTGTTCGAGCAAGTTAAATAACATTTTTATTTATTTTAATTGTTCATTGAATTAGCAACTTTAGTGTTGCAAACGATAAAAAAAACTTTGTCTCACATTTATTGCTTAAAAAAATATCACATTTTCTATTTATTTCATTTCATATAATCACGTGCTCAAAATTACAGTTTTCTAGGTTTTATTTGCTGTAGTAATTAACTTATTTTTTAATAAGAGCTTTTGTAAATGCAATGGCAACGCGATATTAAAAGCTAATTTTTTTTAGATGCTCGAGCAAATAATAAAATTTTGAATTTTTGCCTACGGATTTTTGTTGTCGCCAAAAACTTCATCTAAAAAAAAAACATCATGTTCTGACATGATAAAATGAATGACTTGCAGAAACCAAAAGTACTTTATAATAAAAATGATTCATTTTGTTCCAAATTAACTTTTTAATTAATTAATTAATTAAATTTATTCATTCATTATTCCTTTGTATCTAGATCAGGTTACCTTCTACATCCCAAATAAAAGTGGAAATGCATTAAAAAAAACCTTTTATTCCTGTGATACGAAATAGTATCACAAGCTCGAAAAAAATTAGAATGATGTGCAAATCTCAGGTATTATGCGGGAAATAATTATATTTTTATTTACACCTGATTTAATTACATTTATTATTATTATTAGTTTAGAGCACAGTTTTTTAAACTCTCAGCACTGATGATGTATTTTCGTTATAAACTATATTTACCCCAAATTTAAAAATAAAAGAATAAAATATGAAATTTGATAACTAAAAGAAAACTCCGGTGTTAACAATTAATTGCACACTTTTAATAAAATCTTTCACTTCGAGATTATTCTCTTTATTACCATAATGTAATGACGAATAAGAATATGATACCTCTTTTCGAATAATGGAATAATAAGAATATGTTACCTTACTACATTTACCCCAAAATTTTTTCTTCACTTCATTCATGAAGATCATATTATAAGTTGATCTATAAGTGAAATGAATCTCATTGAGAAATCAGCCTTTACAAATGCATGAAACTTTATTCCTGAAAGATAATTTATTTGAATTTTTAAAAATGTTAAAAAGTAAGTCACAATTTCAGAAACCAGGTTTCTTAAATGAATAGAATAAGAACTTTTTAAATTATAAGAAAGATTTTAAAAAAAACTTCTCCGAGGGAAAATCAAATTGAAATAGCCAAATAATCGGTGCCGTATGAAATAAATTCGTATAATTTGACGAAAAAAGTTGTGACAACTGTTAGTTTCAGGATCTTGAAAATAGCACTTTTCAGCGATTGTACTTCTCAAAGGGATGGTATCAGAAAACGAGCGGTTATTAATTTGAGATCTCCCTATTGCTAAATGTGAATATATTTCCTCTCATTCTTTTTTTAGTTTCGCAAATGCCTTTTGACGCATGCGCAAAATCACGGAGGGTTCAGTAATCCAAATATGAATAGTATTTCTCACACAACGGGATAAACAGTTCTATAACATTAACTATGATGTGCACCATATATACAAAACTGTCACCGTATTTCAGCTTTCAAACCAGTATTACTGCTTTTCCTACTTTTTTCATGTTGTCTACCTAAATTCCATGTAAGACAGAAGATACATTTTCTGAGATACCGTTATTTTATTCAGCCAGTAAGTACATTCAAAAGATTAATTAGAGAAAAATATACCAAACAAATCTGCAAAATAATTATGAAATCAATCGTGGAAAAAAATTGGCTGTAGTTTTTTTGCAGATACAAAGTATAATGATCAAAAGTCAGGTCTAATAAAACGCCGTTTACCATTCCAACTCAGATGCAAATATAAAGAAAATATTTACTTTTATGCCAGTTGAAACGGAAGAAATAGCTGCTCGGTAGAGAGAACGGAAGCAATCTTTATTTGTTATTATTATTTTAAAATCACTCGCTCGCAGTTTTGTAATTATGTGATGGAAACAAATGACATCATTAAAAAATTAACATCAACTTTAAAATATGATAAGGCTAAAAAGGATTAAATTGCATCTTTTATATTATTCTATGTGTTCGTTTCTTATAATGTTTACACTTTATTGACTTTTTATCAGAACAAAATAAGCCATTATCTACCTATTTTTTCATGTTTTATTTATTTGACACTTAAACCTCTTGTTTCAGAGCTTGGTAAGTATGACAATAATCATGCATAAGATAACTTCAACATTCCTGTAGTTTAATTTTTGTTTAGAAAAGCACTTGGCTGTTATCTAAACATAAATAGTTAATCTCATAGTTTGTAGAAAATAGCATCTTTCTATTAACATGCACAGTTACAAAGTATAGACTTGTTTGAACTTGCATAAATTCATCCGATTTAACCTATAGGATGTCTTATCGTCTGAAATGTATCACCCGTATTGTGGAATTGTTAACTGTATTGAAACTTTAGATACTTCTGGATCATAAAATAAGTTATGTCAAATCATTTTTATTTATCTCTGAATGTTGAGTCAAAATTACCTAACCATTTTCAATTCTTCATTGCTAATTTGTTGATAGATACCGATTCGAGTTTAGTCATTTAGGTGTTTAATTGATATGAAAGCACAGAGCAGGAATTTTAACAGTTTTATATCTTCAGTTTGTTTTAATTCCCTTTAATCAGTCTCTGCTGGGATTATTAATATTTGTTAAATAATAAGAGTTTTTTAATCTTTAGAAATAAAATTTTCACGTAGTAGTAACGTTCAATTCATGAGAGCAAATGAAGTGAAATCTCAAGCATTGTAATAATAGTAGTATACGAAGCCTATAATTAGTTCAAAATTTAAGACTAAAAATATCCCATTTAAAAATATTACATTTTTAATTTTATATTATTTTATCTAAAGTATTAAATTATTTGAGATGACTAAATAAATTACTTTGTGATGAAACTTGATGTTTTTTTTCCTGTTTTATAGTAGATCTCATATTTCAGTACTTGTTTAGAAAAGGGTTTCAACATTTATATTTCATATCAGATAAGATAGAGTAGATAAATACAAATTTATATTGTATTGGCTAAAGCACAAAATTATTTGAGATGAATGAGTGAATTTCCTTGTATTGAGACTTTGTATTTGTTTTTCTTCCATCTCATATTTTATATTTCCTCACTCACTTAGAAAACGATTTCAACAATTGTATTTTACATCAGTAGAGATGGAATAGATAAGTAGAAATTTGTATTATATTATCTAAAGTACAGAATAATTTGAATGAATTTCTTTGTGATGAGTGTCTGTTTTTGTTTCATAGTATATTTCATATTTCAACACTCATTTAGAAAAAGATTTCAACATTTATATTTTACATCAGTAGAGATAGAATATATCAGCAGAAATTTATATTATCCAAAATACAAAATTATTTGAGATGAATGAATGGATTTCTTCGTGATGAGTCTTTGTATTTGTTTTTCTTCCATCCCAGATTTAAGGTTTCAGCAATTATTTAGAAAAAGATTTCAACTTTCGTATTTTTACATCAGTAGAGATAGAATAGATCGGTAGAAATTGAGTAGATCAGTAGAAATTTTTATTATTTTATCTGAAGCACAAAATTATTTGAGATAAATTAATGGATTTCCTTATATGAGATTTTTTATTTGATTTTGTTCCATCGTAGATTTCAGATTTCAGCTTTCATTTAGAAAAGGATTTCAACATTTGCATTTTATATCAGCAGAGAGTTTTGAAATTAATTTTATGAATTATAATTACTAATTTATGTTATAGATATGTTTTGGATTTAAAGAATTGCAAAAATAGCCCTCATAAAGACCGTTTCCTTATAGCTTAAAAGAAAACCTGATTTACTTAGCTCTTAATTATTTTATTTTATCTTTACAAACATTTTCATCAAATATTGCAACCGCTTCTGAAACTATTAACAGTCATTTTCTTAATGCATACTAATGGTGTTTTTTCCCTTCTATTATTTTATCGTGCATACAAAATGAAAGCGATAAAATAAAGGGAATTAGGTAAGGTAAGAAAATAATATAGGCAGGAAGTTCAGCTAACTCTATCGTCGTATGCACTCTTTTTGTGTTAATAAACACCTGCTGTTTCAATCTAATTTATGCTACTGCAGCGTTGTTAACCTTTTAAAAACTTTTCTGTTTAGCTATATATTTCCGCTCAATTCTGTTTTTGTATCCACTTTGTTTTTGTGTGTATACTGTAGTCTTTTTAATTTATTCGTTAAAAAAAAGACGCATATTTTATTTAAAAAATATGGCTTGTTAAATTAATAACAATTTAATATCCGAAAGAATAAATTACGGATTCAGGATTGAAGCTGTATTAAAAGGATTTTTTTTAAAAAAAAATATTTTAGATAATACACAGAAATTATATAGCCTGAATAATTATGTAGATTACAGTATTTTAATATGAAATATAGGAATAAACACTTATGCTATTTTTTTCATGAATTAGGGTAACTTAATTCTTGAATTATTTAAATCCACGTGCATTTTAATTGAGTTCTTGCAATTATAAGCAATTATATCTGTGTTAAATTTGGAAGCTCTAGGCCCAATCATCAGTTATGTAGACTCATATTTTATTATTCACGGAAATATCGAATATTGAATATCGAACATTGTTTTTAAAAGATTGGTTTGAGTATTGTTTCTTTGCCGATTAAAGGTATGGGCAAAACTTCTTAAGATATGGCAGCATCAGAATATAAATTTAATAGTTTTTTTATATCAGTTATATACCTCAAAAGATATATCTGTGCTAAATTTGGAAGTCCTAGGCCAAATCATCAGTTATGTAGACTCATATTTTATTATTCACGGAAATACCGAATATTTGAGCATTGTTTTCAAAAGCTTTGTTTGAGTATTGTTTATTTCCCGATTAAAGGTATGGGCAAAACTTTTTAAGATATGGCAGCACCTGAATATAAACGTAATAGTTATTTTTACCAGTTATATACATCAAAAGATATATCTGTGTTAAATTTGGAAGCCCTAGGCCAAATCATCAGTTATGTAGACTCATATTTTATTATTCACGGAAATACTGAATATTTGAGCATTGTTTTCAAAAGCATTGCTTGAATATTGTTCCTTTCCCGATTGAAGATATGGACAACATTTGTTCATTTGTAGTCATACACACAGAAAAAAAAGGCTTTATTTACCATATTTTGCCCAAATAATTTTGCGTGATTACCATGGTTATTGCATTTCCCATTCGTTTTGAAGAGCAACCAGAATTGAGAGTTTTTTGGAAGATTAAGATTACTCAGGTTACTTAGTAAACGTAATCATCATCCTTGTTTCGTAGTTAATAGGTAACTTTAATTAAAAATGAGATAAAAATGGTTAATTTGGAGATTTTTTATGAAAAGAATTCCACCATAAATTGTTCAATTTGTGGCGATGCCCTCAAAATCTGTTGCATCAATGGTTAATCTAGAATCAGGTTATTAGGAATGGTTCTTATCAAAACTTTTTCGCTTACTCTTCATTAAAGGTCATCTCTTCCACCCCTCCAATACTCAGTATAAAATTGTAGACCTGGGGTAAGACTGAAAAATGCTTGTTGGGTATTGTTGAATGATAGTTTATAAATATAGATCTTCGGAGTAATTCTAGAATTTTTAATGAATCTATCGAGATAATATGTATTTTTTACACGTTTTTTGACAACATTTGACAAAAAAACTACAGTTGTAGTCACAAGATAGCATACCGATTTTCATTTATTTAAGACATTTTTTTAATGATATATGCATGTAAATACATAGACCGACAGATGGTAAACAGATTAATGAAGTTGATTCAAAATCTTAAATGTGTATATATATTATAGAAGCTAAACCTGTGTATCAAATTTTATCTTCCTAATTATTTGTATTTTGTAGTTATCGAATTTATTTTACTCTACTTTCTGTTAAAAAATTTCGTTCAAATTTGGATAGAAATCTGTAAATTTGGTCGTAATTCCATATACCAAATTTCAGCCGTCTAATTCAAAGCGTTTTTGAGTTATCGTATTCACAGACAGATGGACAAACATAATACCAAAAAATGTCGGGCTTGGGGAGGTTGAAACATTGTAATTCGTCCAAATCTTGAGTTCAGATTTTTTAACAAATATCATATTTCTTCTATACTTACTGTTAATCAAAGAATTCTGATACAACCACATTTCTGTGATTCCATCTTAAGAAGTGAGGCGCGGAACGATGAGCGGATTTCCGGTATTTCCTTTGACCTTAGATTTCCCCCATAAGATACTTTTTAGTTCAATTTTATTTCACGTGTATGTAAGTGTTGTGTTATTTCTGACAGCATTTTATTTTAACTTCAAATGTCGTATTGGTATGTCTAGTTCAAGTGAGAAAATATCTTTCAGGGATTGTACGAAAAGTTTTTATACAATATCATTAAATACTTTGGCCAAGAAGCAGAAAACCGGGAGTTATTTATACCTGTTACACATTGAATTAGTACCTTTTTTCATCCATTTTACAAATTATCTGTAATGTTTACGTTTCTTAAAACAGCGAGTCTTTAGTGTTAAATGTAAACATCTCCTCCTTTCATCTTTCCTTTCACCTCTATTTTGTCGTATTAAACTCACCCCTATGTTGCTCCTTTCACTCCTTTTTTGTCGAAT
>JAOUZG010050968.1:9651538-9681354 GCA_026289955.1 Argiope argentata | reverse complement strand
TCTTGGTAGAGTCTGATCCCGAACCTGCGATCCTCTATATCTGGAGTGGTTGTAAGTTCTTGGCTTCGCGGCCAGAGGGCTCCAAGTTCGAGATCCGATTTCAACAAAAACCTATCTTGTAAAAAATTGCGGTCAAATTGAGTTATGTTAACATGGTGCAGATATTTGAGGAGAAGGGTGTCAGTTCGGGTACCACCCACATCATCTGACCGCGATTCAAAATTACTAGGTGCGTCTCCAAATAATACTAGTGCTGCTTTTAAACGAATGTTAATATAATTAAACTAAATTTTTCCTCTATTCTTTAACCCTCTGTAGAATAGGTAACAATTTTGTTACAAGGCATTTCCGTGTTTACTAATTCCGATATAAATACCTTTTAAATCAATGTTACAGTATAGATGCAAATTTTTCAGTAGGATTTTGGTATATTTTCTCAAAAACCGATGACTTTGACTGCTAATAGGTGGATTTGAAAAACACTCACCGTGATGCTGATGAAGATTTATGTAAGTAAGCATTGTAAAAATCGAAAAATATTTATAAGTGCTATTTAATACAGTTCATTGCTTGACATGCACCATAACAGGTAAGTTTAATTTTTGAACAATATCTTTACAGAGACGCAAATAGATTTGACATGGAGGTAAATTATTAGCTATCGCATTATCTTCCCAGTTTTTTTTAACTTTTGAATTTTTAAGATACATATTTTGTATTGTTTCTAAAAAGTTATTAAAATATTTATTTTCTCATTTTTAAGAAGTTGAGTTATAAATGGTAAATATTTTTACATGTAATATCTTACACGTCATGCTATTTTATTTTCAGTCTTATTGGTTTCACTTCCTTCTGTTTCGAACCGTCAACTTTGTGATGTAATATTACCCCTTCGCAGACAATGACGAGTCTGACTCACGCATCGAATTACTGATTTTTTAATTTTAAATCTACAATAAATGTGTAAGTATAAAGTAATTTAAAAGGCAGAAAGCAATGAAAAATGCATCAATATCTCAAATGCCCTTCCAATACTATACTAATTAAAATAATTATAAATGTTCCAAATAGGATGTGTCATCTAATTCATCTCGAAGAATGGATGCTTCAAAAATTGAAGCATCCATCTTACAGCTATATTACACCTACAGAATTACAGGTTGTTAGTCCCAAATTTCTTATTTGACGATCATCAAGAATAAGGTTATTATCGAATATTCACTCCAATTACACTAGTCAGTTATTTTTAAATATTTAGTTATTTATTCATCATCAAAATATTATATATATCATTCTAAATACTTGATTATTTCATCATCAAAAATAATGCCATTAATTTATTAAATATTCACTCCAGTTACACTCGTTCTCAGGCGATAAGTATCGAACTTTCTACTTCTTCGGGACATTTTTAAATATCTTATGAAATTTGAATACGTGGAACCTTGATAGGTTGTCATAACTGAGATGGATATAATTTTTGGGACAAATTTGAATAGGTTTATGTTTTTTATTCTTTAAAAATTCCATTATAATTCGCCATGCAGCTGCATTATTAACTGACCGTACATACATAAAAATAAAAGACCAAACGAAGAAGGAATTAGTAGCAAACGATTATTTAACCTATAAACGTTATCATGATTACCATAACAAAATAAATTAAAATCGTCGACTGCTGTTAAAAAAAACTCTAGATTTGTCTTTTTTTATTCTTTAAAAATTTCATGTTTATTTGATGGGTAAATGCATTAAGTACTTTTATACTGTGATCGTACTTGCGAATGGAAATCAGCATACGAAGAATAAATAAACAGCAGTTTAGTTTTAGATTTTTTTTGACTGAATAGAAGTAGCAGACGATTATTTAAGCTTTAAACAACTTATCATGATAGCCATAATAAAATATATTAAAATCGACGACTGGTGTTAAATAATTTCTTTTCCACTATTAATTTATCGTCGTTAATGATATATAAACTGTGCCTTTCAAAAAGTTTTTATAAAATATATCTTTTATATATAAAGTTTATATACAAAAGAGTATATAAAGTTGCTATATTTCTTTCTTTGTTCGTTAAAAATAATGTAATTTTTAAGATTTTGATTCAACAAATACTTTTACTTCCTTTCAGATGACTAATAATTTTCTTATTATCCTCTTTTTCTACTGTTATTCCAATTCTTACAAAATTTTATGCTATGTTTATATTATGGTGATCAGTTGTTTAACTTATTAAGTTCATGGATCATTATTAATATCCGAATTGTTCGTTTATTAAACCTTGAACACCGCAGATTTTAAAGAGAATTCGAATCATTCGATCTGGAATCATAATATTACGCTGGGTGTTCTAACGTCATTTGAGCTAACATATCCACGAAAGCGCATTAATTAAGAACTCATTATAAAAGAGAAATGGGGCATTTTCTGTCTGTCAAAGCGAACCGGAACACCTGTGGTTGAAATCTGTCTGAATTTCCCATATTTGGGTGATAGTTGTATGATTCGATGAAATATTTGTTGCTCAAGCATACAAAAGTTTCGCAAAACTGGTGATTATTTGATTTATTCGCAATTCGAATTGTTCGTCGACTGATCGCTCATTGTACGAAGTATTTCAACTTATGCGTATATTTATGCAAATTTAAGTGTGGTATCTGTTGAACACACAAGTTATTATCATTTGAGAATATGGTGTTGTTTTGGTTATGGGGTTTTGTGGCGTCTTCAAAATAACGTAGATAACGAATAAAATGTTAAATTTCAGCTTTCTCAAAAATAGTCCCCAGAAACTCAAAAATATTGATAAATAGTTGCAATTTCGAAATAAAGACCTATTTGATCTCCAATTTGCCACTTTTTGTTGAGTTTTTTTAAATCTTCTTTAGTTTTATGATTTCTTTCTTTAAATATAAATGAAAATCTTTTTAAAAATTAGTTTATATTATTTAATTAATCCAAACGTTTGTAATGATTGGTCGTTCAAGAAATTATGATCTCGCATGATAATTGAAATTTGCGATAGCAGATTTCAATTTTTTTTAATTCGATTTCCTCTCATTCGAACATTTTTTATTTTACTTTTGTTTAATCGAATTTTTTAAAATTATCTTATTTGCCATAACTTATTACCCGATTTTATTCAAAAAAATTTTATTGACAGAAGTTAGCTTACATGATGTTAGTGAAGTGATTAAAATCTATAATCTATAAATAATAATTAATTTAATTCTATTGTATCCGATTTTTACTGTTTACTCAAACATTTTAAATTCAGTGACCTTTCCAGTTAAGAAAATCGAACTTCATTGTTTAAAGAAATATACTAAGAAAATATTTTTAAGATTTTACATTTTCCACATATCTTTTTTAAATAAACATTTATTTTGGGGAACCATAGTCCAATCTTTATAAAGAAATAATAACTTAAAACATTGGTTGGCAAAATGAATCTTTTTGTGGCAAGTTTTAAAAAAATTAGATCGCTTGGTTAAAATTAACGATTTCTTTTTAAAGGAATTGATTTTTCTGGGGGGGGGACAAAATATTGTTTTCCCTGTGATCTCATATTATCAAAATCCATCAATGGATGGAGTATCAGACGAGATAATTTTTGTTAAAATAGATGCCACCATAAACGTATTGATTTCACAGCGACTTGCTCTCCGTTTCGAAATTTTCTCCATATAGAAAATGCATTTGTCTGTCCGATATCAAAGATCAACAATAAGTTCTTGACAATTCAACTATGAATGAAGAATATATTAGTCAAAAAGAGCTAATATTTTGAAAAACAATAAAATTTAATGTTAATCAAGATAGAAAAATTAGTTAAAGGAACCTTTGAAAATATAATGGTAATTTAAATTTCGAAGAAAATTTAGAAAGACGTTAACATAAATTTTAAATTGTTGTACTACTTTTCTGAAGGGGTGGGGGTGGGGTGGGGAGATATATATTATCATCGAAATTCACAATTTGGGAGATACCATTATAAATGAATACATAGTATCAATTCTAGTCGTGAACCAGTAACTAATTTCTAAGCCGTTAGAGATAGACATATATATAGGCAAAAAGTTTAGCTGTAAATAGTGTAAAGAATTATTTTGTTATAGTTTGAATTAATCATTTAATGAAAATTTATCAAATTGTACATTTTTATACAGTTCCTGGTCTAGTAATCGCATTTAATAGAATACTTTTAAACACTAACATTTTAAATGATAAAAATCATACTTTCACTCAAACAAAATTGACCAAGTTATGAAGCTTTGAATTTCACTGATTTAGGCTTATAAATGGTTGCCTCGAGAGAATTCTACTTATTAATTGGTGAATATTAATTAAAATGGCCACTAAAGAAGTTTAAAATGTCTTAAAATAATGATATTCAAAGCTTCATAGCTCGGTCAGTTTTAGTCAAGGAAGTGCAGGACCAATTTTTCTTAAAATGTTAAGTTAATTCAGATTAGGGGATAGTATAAAAGCGTAATTTTTTTTTCAGACGTGCATTTATTGATTCAAATATCATGACGTATAATTATGTTATTGAGAAAAAATTTCCGACGTTTAATACATCGCCATTTCTCATATTTTAGAAATTTGACCTGGGTAAGAATTGATATTTTGTATAGAAATTTACGAGTAGGGTGATCGTAAGTAAAGTATAAGTATTCACACGAAATATCTATATTTTGTAACTATTTATCATCAATGTCGTACAAGGTATTCGTAGGCTTATCCAAAATCCATAATTTTATGCTTGAGGAAGGGGGAGACAAGTCCTTTATTGAAGATAATAAATCAAAATCGTTGATTTTTACTTTGGAATATTTAGACCCAAGTTTATATTAATGCACTTAAAGTTTTTAAAATTTTTCTTTTATAATGTGTCCGTCCACATATTTCTCATTTTGTAATATATTTTTAGATTGCTTCTAATGTTATATAGTTTATTTAAGTTTAGATAAATTGGCTTACTGTGTTGATAAAGTTTCATAAGAATTAAAAATATCAAAACGATCAATCCATCAATGTTGCTGTTATGGGAGTAATTTATCTGACGTTAACTTCAGCTGCGGCTGATACAGACGTCGTACATACGGAAAATATCAAATATCGCAGCTGGGTTATTGCACCGTTATGAGAACAGTTATCGTTAAACAAAAAAATAAATAAGCTTTTTTTTTCATTATAAATTCTTTCTTGTAAAAATATAACAAGAAATTATTAGTTATCCAAATTTTATTTAATAATCGGTAAAATCACAAAATAAAAGGTTAAGTTACTAAAAAAATTTTGGTGAATAATGTTTATTGATACAACTGAAAATAATTTGTAATTTAACAGCAATTACTGACTTGCGATGAAATCAAAAGTAGAAAAAGAGTAGCGATTAACCCTTAGTCGCCTGATTTACGAAAGTGATTCATTTTTAATATTACTGTGTTTGCTTGCGGGTCTAGATGAAGGGAAAAATAGCTGAAAAAATCACAATATTTATTTTACATATTTATTTGGAAAAAAAAACAGGTATCAACTTTGATACTTCAGGCATTAACGCCATAAAGAAATCAGATATACCTATGCATGAAATAATGCGAAACATCGATTGTTTTTATTATCGCAAGTATTTATATTCTTCAGAAAAAGAAAATATATCAAATTTGTATTCAACAAAACTCTTAGTAAAATGTGTTAACTTGTTCACTTTGCCGCGCAAGTAATATGTCATAGATAAAATAAAATAATGACGTTTGATTTTTTTAAATTTCATTGGAAAGAATATTATACAACAGTAAAATATGTACAGCCAACCTATAAAAAAACTAATAGTAATGTGAACATTCGGTTTAAAAGATTGGTATCAAAATTGAAACTCTAGGTTATTAAGGGTTAAGTAATATATTTAAAAAATTAAGTCAATTCCTATTTAAGTCAAGAAAGAAAATTTTTACTTTAGTTACTTTTTATTAAACAATTGCAGTTAATATCAATAATTTATCCAAAAAAAAATTATTGATTTTCGCAAGAATTGAGCTCGCGTTCTTCACCTTCACGGGCAAAATACCAAAACCCCTGAATTTTACCAAATGAGTTACTGCATGTTGCTTTCAGTTTCCATTAGAAACTGCTGAAACTATTTAAATTATTAAAAATTAATTAAATTTAATTATGGAATTCATATTTGAAAAACTGTATTACCATCAACTGTCATCCACTATAAGTTTAGAAAAATGTATTTGAATTTGAGGGGATGAAAAAAGTATTTTATTAACGATTGAAAATTAAAAAAAAGATATTCATATATATACATATATATATATAAGTATAGTGTGAACTAATAATAGAAATTGAAAACAAAAATTGAGCGGAATTTTCGCAGCGCCATCTGTTGATTCGAAATTGAACTGCTCACATATAGAATGCCATAAACAACATTTTTCATTTCATTTTTAATGCATTAGCATTTGAGGAAACTGTATTAGCATCAAGTGACATCCACTACAAGTTTTAAAAATGTCTTTGAACTTGAGTGGAGGAATGAAAAAGTATTTCATTAACAATTGAAAATTTAAACAAGATGTATAGAGGGAGAAAGCGAACTAATAGTAGGAATTGAAAAATAATATTGTTACGTTTTTATGCTTAGCGGGTTCGGATTGAATGGACTTTGTATGAGGACAGCACAAACAAATTTATTTACAGTTATTTACAGGATAATTAATAAAGTAAAAATTTCAGATAAATACAATCCAGCAGTCAACAGTCAATTACAGCGTAAATTCAAGTCTTACGCACAATGAACACAGTTTGCAAAACAGCTATCGTATAGCACAGCAACAGTAAATCGCAGCGAGCTCAATAACACAGCGTTAACAGCAAACGCAAACACAGCTCACAAATCCTTTAGTCCAGCGAGACGCTTTTTATTTCAGAGCAAACTCTCAACTAACTCGATCAAATCACTATAGCAACTAACTAACTCGCTCCGGCTATTCGTCCTTATATAGCCGAGAAGCGCGTGCACCTGAATCTCGTGGAAATTCTCAAAACAACGCGAACAATCTAGCGGCTACTAGATTATTCCTTTCGCCAAACCAATCAAGCTAGCGCGAGGCTCCTCGCCAAACGTGGCCAACCTTGGCGAGTTTTCGTGCCGCTCGCCCGCTTGTAACAATATCTTCCTTATCTTTGTTATTAATGTTATCGTTAGTATTTTTCAGGAACCGTATATAATTTTTATTATTTTAAAGATGTGGTTGTAAACATATTCCTTTGTCTTTGCCATCATTTTGTTGACGATTTTTGATGATGACTTTATTTCCTACTTCCTGGAATAAGATGCTAAAATTCAAAATTGCAAAAACTCATTTGCTCATCATAAACTCATTTTATCCAGCCCATTTTAACATGAAATTTACTTGAATGACAGTAACGTGGACTTTCGGAAGCACGATAATGAAAAAGGGGAAAAAAAAGAAAGAAAGAAAAGAAAAGAAAACTATTCGACAACTAGGTATCTATGCAAACTAACTGAATGAATCACCCCAGATAATAATACAATTACTGCGATCAGCAAAAACTAGCTCCCATTATGAGAAGCAATGGACTTCTTCGCTTTTTCTAGAGGTATATTCCGTCATCGGTGATGGACTTGTTGATAAGCCAACATCACCATTACGTATCCTCGGGAAATTTCTCATTCAAATAAGATGCCATCCACCCCCCCCCCCCCCTCATCGTCAAGATTGGAAATATTACAAACAAGCTTTGCAACTTTTTGGAGAAAAAATGGAAATAATCTACATGAAATACCCATCGGGGATTAAAAGAGTGCTGATCACAAGTGAAGTTTGTGATCGATGTAATGTTTAAGAATAATTTCCATCATTATGTGTAAAAATAATTTCCATCATTAATCATTCCGATACATTTAATTAACATTTTTCAAATAAGTATATTCAACTGGATTTTTTTCTGTTTTATATTATCTTAAATTTACACTTATGAGGTTAAAATTATTTTTTAAATATAAATGTATTTCCAAACAAGAGTTGCAAGTAGAAAAAGCTTAGAAGTTGAGATCTAAAGTTATTCTTTTCAAACATAAAATGTTTTTACAAAATGTATTGTTTAAAAGTTTTGCTTTTTTTTACTTAAGGCAAGAACGTGCACTTTTCTTTTTTAAGAAACAGGAAATTAAAATTCAAGGCCAATATAATTTTTTTACAAAATTAAAGAAGGGGAAAAAAAGGTTATATAAAAATACTTTAATATTAATGCGACGCTTAAAGTTCTGAATTCATTTCTAAAACTTCCTTATTATCTGGTTTGAACAGGGATATTTTGATTATATTATGATATTAAGTTTTTAAACTATTATTTTAAATCTAAGGCGTCAGGGCAGTAAGACCTCTAAATGGATCAGATCTATTTTGAAATGTGTAGTTTGCCTATGAGTGAATTTCAGGATCACAAAAATAGTTTTTAAAAATTTTTTCTGAATACTAATTTTATATTTCATTGTTCCTTAAATAGTTAATATAGATTACTGAAACTTTTTCAAAGAAAATTTAAAGTGGATCAAATATAATATCTTATTTAACATTAGTCGAAATAAGTTGAGAATACCATTAATTTTTTTCCAGCAACGTTTTTCTACATTTCATCACTTTTTGAATTTTTTATTGAATTAGTCTTTATATAGTTATAAAGACTAATTCAAGTTAGAGAAATTTATTTAATTTTTGAAAGATATTGCACCATCAATTTAAGCAATTTCTATGAGCTCCCCCAAAAAAGAAGTTTCGGTTTGAATTTGTAAATGTTTTATCTGTGTTTATGAATTTTTAAAATAAACTATGGAATTGGCTTACATTTTTAAGAACTACTTATTAGTCCAAAAAGGAAAAGAATTGTTGTCTATATAATTTACTATTAACTCAATCAATAATAATATATATACTATTTCAAAAATTCTTTAATATACTATTTCAAAAATCTTTAATATAATATTTCAAAAACACTTCAATATACTATTTCAAAAAATCTTTAAAATGCCATTTTAAAAATTCTTTAATACACTATTTGAAAAATTCTTTAATACTTATATTGTGAACAAGATAGTAACTATATTTTTAAAAGTTATATCTATATTTATAATAAAGAGGAATATTTGTGTATTAGATCTCTACATGCCCGACCGTTTGACTTAGAGCTTCCAGATTTGGCGCATGTATACCTTGAAATGATTTTAAAAAAAATTTAATTAAAATTTCAATTAATTAAAAATTGAGTGAAATTTCAGCGTTTTTCATAGACCGAAATTATTACCGCGCAAAAATGGTTTTTAAATCAAGTTAAAGTTCAAAAAATTATCTTTTTAATTATACCAATATTATAATTAATAAATTAAGTTTCTATTTTTAATGAATTTCTTACGTACTTCGCGCAAAATAAAAATTAAATTTAACCTGCATGTGCAAGTTATACGAGTATGGAAAAAAATTAGCTTTTCATTGGACTGAGACATTGTTACATTAAAATATAATTACGAATAAAACAGTCTAATTAATATAAGTAAAATCTCTTATTGGAAAAAAAATCATTCTTTGAACACATTTTTAACATAAGAAAGAACGAAAGAAAAAAATCGTATGAGAGAATAATGAATTATTTCTATTTTATTAAACGAAAAAGAAAAAAAAATCTTCCCAAAACTTGCAACACTAGAACCAACTTTATCAAACTTGAGAGCAGTCAGCTGCGTTTATTTTGTTTACATCGAGTTATCCCACACTTAACGAAAAAAAAAAATAAATAAATAAAGAGCGAAAGAACCAAAACATTTCATCCTTTGCGGAACTCTATCCGCCAGACGAGGAGAATCTCCCCCAGTTGCAGCACGCTGTTGAAAAGTTCCTGCAGTCCTCAAAGTACGTCGAATGACGAGTGCGTCATGGTTTATTCTTTCCCAGTTTCCTCTATCCAGAGGTGACTCGAAAGTTGAGTGTGCACCAACTCCATCCCAATTAGCGGGCGGATTTCTTCAGTTTGTTATTGTGAGGAGTGCCGCCTAGACTCCTCCCCCTATACTCAAAGGGTAAGTAAGAGGATATATCATTGGCCACGATGTTCAAATTTATTGTTTGCGACTAATATATCATCAGCATCTTTTGACGGGCTCAGTCGTCGGGTCGCCAGGGTAATCTGAAGTCCCTTTTCTGCCTCTTAGTAATATAATGAGACCGTTTTGAGTGCTGTGTTGGTGACAATTTTCTGCGTCCTATTCGGGTTGTGTCTACCGTGGCTTTTTTTGGTTTTGTGCGAGACGGTAAAACACTCACCGGACAGTTTTGTGTGTGAAAGGTGTTATTTCGGTATTGGATTGGCATTGGCCTTCTTTTCTTGAGGGCCGTTCTATTTTGAGTGATTCTTTGGATTAGTGAAAAATCAAACAAGTGTTTCTGTTGGGTAAGAATGTGAATATTTGATAACTTAACTTTTGTTGAGTTTGTGAGGAATGTTAGCGTATTTGTGTCGCGATGTGATTTTTATTATTCTATAATATAGTTTTTAAATTTTAATTTGATTTTTGGTTGTAAAATAATCAACGTGGATTTTTTTAGAGTAATTTTTATGTGAAAAGGCTTAGTAATGTGCTAATGAAAAAAAGTTGTTTTATGTTCCAAAACTTATTTCAATGTCTGTCCCTTGATTATTTACTTTTAAAAGAAGTTGTTTCTGATGAAATAAGTTTGAGCAAAATAACAATGTATTAAACAATAGGTTGTAATTCGTTTTACTTAAGAAAAAAATAGTTGTTTCAGTTTACAAAACCTAATTGAATGCCTGTCGTTCCCCATATTATTTATTTTTAAAGAAAGTTGTTTCTGATAAAATGATTTCGAATAAAAAAGTTATTTGGTAAACACATAGGTTGTAATGCGCTTTACTTATGAAAAATGTTTTTTTTTTATGTGACGAAACTTATTTGAATGTTAGTCGTCCCCGCACATGATTATTTACTTTTAAAAGAAGTTATTTATGATAAAATAGTTCTGAATAAAAAAGTAGTTTGATAAACAAATAGGTTTAATGCGTTTTATTAATGGAAAAGAAAGTAGTTTTAGGACATGAAATTTATTTGAATGTCTGTTCCCCCACATGATTATTTACTTTTAAAAGAAGTCTTTTCTAGGAAATTAACTTTGCATAAAAAAGTAATTTGGTGATTTGATAAGGTATAATGCTTATTACTAAAGGAAAAATAAGTTACTTAAGTTACGAAACTTATTTGCATGCCTGTTGTATCCCCAACACGATTATTTACTTTTAAAAGATATTGTTTCTGATAAAATAATTTTGAATCAAAAAGTAATTTTGTAAACAAATGGATTTCAATGCGTTTTACTAATAAAAAATAAATGATTTTCTGCTACAAATCGGATATTAATGTCTGTCACCATTCCCATATGATTATTTATTTTTTAAAAAAGTTGTTTCTGATAAAAAAAATTGAATAAAAATGTAATTTAGATAAACAAATAGGCTGTAATTTGTTTTACAATGAAAAAAAAAACTGTTTTAGGATTAACTTATTGATGCCTATTGTTAACTTATTTGAATGCCTGTTCCCCCTTCTTTTCATGATTACTTGCTTTTAAAAAAAGTAGTTTTTAGTAAAATATTTGTTTAAAAAAGAGTAATTTGATGATCAGATATATTGTGATGCGTTTTACTAATGACAAAAGAGTTGTTTTAGGATACAAAACTTAATTGAATGCCTGTCACTCCTCCCATATGATTATTTACTTTTAAAAGAAGTTGTTTCTGATAAAAAAAATTATTTTGAATAAAAAAGTAATTTAGTAAACAAATAAGTTGTAACGCGTTTTATAATGAAAAGAACTGTTTTCAAGTACAAAACTTATTTGAATATCTGTTGCCCCTTCCTTTCATGATTACTTACTTTTAAAGAAGAATAATTTTGGATAAAATAATTTTAAATAAAAAGAATAATTTGATAACAAATGTGTTGTATTGCATTTTACTAATGAAAAAAAAGGTGTTTTTTATGTTACAAAACTTATTTGAATGCCTTTTGCCCCCCCCCTCACCTATTGATTATTTACTTTTAAAAGACGTCGTTTCTGATAAAATAACTTTGAATAAAAAAGTAATTTGGTAAACAGATAGTTTGTAATACATTTTACTATTGAAAAAAAATTATTTTCTGTTCAAAACGTATTTGAATGTTTATACCCCCTCTCCTCCTCACATGACTATTTACTTTTAAAAGAATCGGTTTTTAGTGACATAAACTTAAACACAAAGTAAGTTTTAAACAAATAAGTTGTAATTGCATTGATTTGTCAGAAATGTCGGAAAAATATTTAATGGTGATTATTTTTATTTTGAATTAATATTTTAAATTCAATTCTATTGTAAAATAGTCGTAGACATAAATAAAGTTTTAGAATTTTAATTTTTAGTTATTTTGATAATAAATTAGAAACTGAATTCTAAGTGCCAGTATTTTTAAAAAATTAATATTTTATGAACTTCCATAAATATATAAAAAGCAATGAGCAAATATTAATCTTCTTGAAATTCCTTCAGTTTTTTTAACAATCAGATTAGTTCTTCTGACCTTGAAAAGGCCGAGTCTGTAAAATAAAATATATGAATACTTTATTCTAACTGTAATTATATAAAACAATAGCCGGAAATAACAATTGTAAGTAAGCTTTGTAAAGCTCTTTGTCTGATAATAATAATAATTGATAATTGATGATAAATGAGAACTACTTTGTGTTCAGCACTATTTAAAAAATAAAAAAAGGTGCTTTCAAGAAAGTGCTTGATTTGTTTTTTTATGTTTTTGGTTTGTTGACAAAAGCATTCATTCATCAATAATGCTTCATACATCGCTGCTTCGAGTTGCATTTTAATCATTTCTTAAGTAATCAACTGCTGTTCATACTGCGTAGTTTTGGTGTAACATTCCTTAAAGTTTTGTTTTGATTAAGTCTGACGAAAGACTGTCTAGAAAACATCTCCTACAATGAACTAATTATGGAGTTCCTTAACAGTCTTTAAGTGTGTGATGAATCACAGATATTCGGTAGGGAAAAAAATCTTAGTTCGATATCATCTTTCATAAATAAATACGGAAGAGATTTTATATTATTTATTTATATCTGTTATTTATAGATATCTTGAAATTATTTATAGATTAAGCTAATTTCTTGTGATTGTTTTATAAATGTTTTTTTCGGTGTTTCTAGAACAGTGTATGCGTATGCTCCACGGTTTGCTTTCAAGAAAAAGAAATAACACTACTTTTTTTTAATTCGAAATTATTGTCATCTTATATATTGTTTGACTTAAATAATTTACGAATATTTGCTTTTGATTCACTAAATGAATTAAAGATAATAAAATATAAAATGGGGAAATCTTATAAGGCGATAGTTGTCATACCAACATAATAAAAAGTAATCACGTTTTATTGGTTGATGATATAAACCTTTTAACACTTCATACAATGTCACATTAAATTATATTAATGGCGGGGTTAAAAAAAGAGGAATATAATTAAAGCTTCCTTCCTTCCTAATTTAACTCTATCAGATCTTTTATTTTATTTTTCATCCTTCATTCGATATTGTGAGTGATAAAGTTTAAGTGAGCTAGAGGTTTTAGTTGTGGTTATAAAGAACATAAATAAATGGCTAGCTTTGACACTGATTTGCTGTTTTGTTACTTCTACGTAAAGAATCGTAAAATTCTATAATTAACTTCACAGATGATAAAAATTATTGCACAGTTTCTTAAGGTATCCGAACACGTTCGTAGCTCTTTTTTTAGAAAAAGAAGGTATAGACATACTTTAACCATATTTCAGGGTTTAGGACTATTCAAAATTTGTTAAAGGATGTCAATTTTTAGAATAAATATTAAAAAAATTTGAAAATTGATATTTAATAGCTTAAAATTCTTATAATTTTCTTAATTGACTACACCAAAAACTATTTCTCTCATCCGAACAAAACTTAAACTAGAATACACTAAATCGTTTTTTCTAGAGATTGAAGTACAAGCGTATTGTTACAGTAATAAAATAAAATTTTAGAACCATTGGAAGTTTTATCATGATATTTTTAGTAAATTTATGACGTTTTTATTCAAACAATAGGCTGTAGATTGAAAATTATTCACTCAATATAAATTCTTTTTGTTCATTTCGTAGAAAACAGTATGAAGACAAAGTCCTTTAAATTTCATATTAATATGCTAATTATATTTTGAGTTACTTGAAGTGGCAAAAAATAAGTATAAATCAACTTTGAGAAAAACGTATTTGAAGTACATAGTTACATGTTTTAATAATAAATTATGCGTGTACATACATATAATTCACCAAATTTATAAGTTATACCTTCTTCCTCCTCAGCCTGTAATAATTTTACTTTTTTAATCATTTTATTTTATTTTTCTGGAAATTTTTACATTTGGCTATGAGTACTGCCTAGATTCATCTGTTCTGTCTTAGTGGAGTCAGCGAATTCTCTAACTGTATTTGCACTACGATATATTCCAATAACCTTAAGGATATTCACTAATCTTACAAAACCTTCTTTAAAATGCATTCTTAAATGTCTCTAAATTGAGGGTTCAGAGCTCAACAAAAACATTTTTAGGCTCAAATTTCCACAAATCACCGTTAAAACTCTCATTGGTATTTTGCATTTTGCCGTGCAAAATTTTTTCCATATTTAAGTCTAAATTTGGTGTTCATAAATTTTTTTAACATGCTTTTTGGCCTTTTAAATCGGTACTTCTGATTATTTAAATGTCAATTTCCGGTTTACCGATCATTACGAAAATATTAATATCTTGCCTTCTAATGAATGTAGAGATAAAATTAAGTCTGTTTTGGATTGCTCAAAGACTGGTCTGTACAATAAAAGATTTTTTTTGAAAATGTCATTTTTTAGTGAAAATTGACTTTTTCAACGTGTTCAGCACATAGCATATGAATTAAATATAAATCTATAGATTCTTTGCTCAAAGGCAAATTTTTTATTAACATATTATTTGTAAATTTTCAACGTAAAAACTCATACAAACTTTTATTTATAATTCTAATGTTTGTAAATTTTCAACGTAAATACTCATACAAACTTTTATTTATTTTTATAATATTGCAGCGATATTCAAGAAATTCAACAAAATTGTTCGAAACTTTTATAAAACAATGTCGGAAAAAATCCTTACTATTTTCAGAATCCGTGTTACTTATAAGAAATTAGAGCTAAATTTAGCTTTTCTAGAAATTTAGTAGGATTACCTGGGTTGAGTTTGACAAAAGAATTCTAAGTAGAGGTTGATTTACCTTTACCTAAAATTAAGGTTCACGTTTCTTGAAAAGCAGCCAAAGGCTGTTAGCTTTGATTTACAAGAATGGGTATCTTCTTGTTTGTTTAGTTTTATAAGTTAAATTTACATGTATTGACGCTCTGTTAAACAAAAAAATGGCCATAGTTTTAATGGTAGAAGCTGACCAACAAGTTCGTGACTAGACTGTCTTTGAATTTGCAGATTTCACGATAAGTTCTTGATCGGTCTTGAACCCTACAAAAAAAGGCTTGGCTTCGTTAATTGATACCTCAAATGCTTTTCATTTGGTATGATTAAAAGTTAAGAATGTGAGCTACCTAGACAGTATTCTTCTCTTGTAAATAAATTTTAACTAAACATTAATAAATTCGTTTCAAATGGTTCATGAATTATCTTATAACTAGAAATTAAATATAATAAATTATTTAATTATTTTACCAATTATATCTTACGTTAAACTGATTCTTTAATTCAAATTAGATTTGAGCTTTAAAAAGTTCACATTTTTAATCCAAAACGTATAAAAGAAGGCTTTGATTTTGAAATAAACTTCACTTGAGATACTTCATTTGTTATAATTATGGAATAATTCGTTTTAAATAACACATCACCCGGAAAATTCTCTTCTGCTTGTATATCCCAATGACCTACCCTTTAACCTACGAATTTATCTAACTTCCCTATTAAATGACACATCCTATTTGAGACATTTATTGTTATTTTAAATCCAATAATAATAATTATAATAATAATATGGTTATTTGAGATATTAAAGCGTTTTTAAGTAATTTTTGCATTTTAAATTACATAATGCTTTCACTTATTTGCAGATTTAGAATTAAAAATTCATTAATTCGATGCGCGAATCCAACTCATCATCGTATGAGGAATGATTAAAAAACTTCGCTCATATCAAGATATTAATGCTGTAGTTCAAATATAGAATTTGAAAACTTCATTGTAACAAAAAATAAAACTGGAGTATTTTTTTTTTCTTTTTTTCATAAAATGATGACGAAGCTTATTCAAAAGTGTGCGCCATTTTTTTGTCGCCTTAAATCAAAACAAATACGTCACAGATTTATGTTTTGCTTGCTGAATCGTCTTCCAAGAACTGGTGACGTTGTCAAGTGGTTTAGTTTAAAAATATCTCTAAGTGATCAATTCTACTTTTACGCATAACTTTTTTCCCCTCTACTTCTTTGTTCCTAACCGCAGTCCAGGTTTCATGTAATTCTGAAATATTCTTTCTTGCCTTTTCCTTTAGAAATAATATATTTTTAGAAAATATAAATTATGTTTCCTGTCCACTAAAAATTAGATTTGTAAATTATAATTATGAAAATGATTTTCTCAGGTTTTAGGGATTTAAATATAATAAATCGTTGTCTTCTGTATCTGATATTCTAACATAGTCACCTATAGGCAGTGACAGATTTTGAAATAGGCAGAGTAGGCAAATGATTGTAACCACAAGCTGAACCCTTAAATGCATGATTATTATTTTATTTTTTTTAATTTAAAAAATTGCTTAATATAAGTAAATGGTCATACTCTAAAAAATTCAGATAATAATATGGTATACTTATTTTGAAAAAAGTTGTGTGTAAACTTTTGGCAACATGCAGCATTTCCCCAAAATCTACCTTGTATCTAATATGATTTAAAAATTCAACATCAAACATTGATAGCTTACCTGACAACAGATGAGAAGTAATTTTTTACCAATTAGATAGATCACCCCTTTATAGGGAACTCAACAATAGAGGTTATTTCTTCAGGTAAAACACTGAACTTCATCACCTGTTTGTAGAATTTTGGCAACATAGTATATTTTCCCAAACTCTAGCTTGTATATAGTATAATTTAAAAATACAACATCAAACATTGATAGCTTACCTGTACTTGACAACAAATGAGAAGTAATTTTTTAAAAATTAGTTAGATCATTCCTTTATAGAGAATTCGACAATAGAGGCTATCTCTTCAGATAAATCACTGAACTTCATCAACTGTTTGAAGACTTTTGGCAACATAGTATATTTCCCAAAACTCTAGCTTGTATCTAATGTAATTTAAAAATACAACGTCAAACATTGAAAGCTTACCTAACAACAAATGCGAAGTAATTTTTCGCAGTTTAAAATGTTTATTCTTACCATTACAGATTTTTATTACAGATTAGTATCTGCTCACTTTGTTTGAAAAATATTTTAACTTATTTAGCAAACTTAGTATCTAAATAATTTTAAAAATTACGCAGTCAAAGGGTTAAATTGGTAATATCTTAAAATATTAGACTAAATTAACCACTTTATTAGCGAATGTGCCTTAAAATATACACTGCTTATGACCTCAAAATTCCTAAATCTGCAGGAAATATTCAGTAAAGAATCAAATTTATTATTCAGCTAAATATTGAATAGAGATAAATAATTTACATAGCTATAACTATACCTCTTCCTATTAAAGAGATTACGTCAATTTAGAATCAACCCACTCAGAAACAGAACTTTCCATCTGTGTTAGTGATGCCGTAGTTCCGGGCATCTGTACTCAATCAATTCAAATCAAGTTACTTGATGGATGCCTTTAATCTATTGTTCCTTGAAATCTACAATGTCATAATATGAATCCCAACGCGGGTATCAAATAATCAGATATTGTAGGATATCACTGAAAGCTTGCAGAAATTGAATAAATGTTTGATAATTTCTTTCCGTCTTAATTCGAAAAGAAGAAACTCTTATAATTTTTCAAAATCCCTGAAATGAAGTTTAATTAATTTTTAAATTAATGTCTTTTTAATTTGAAAAACCAACACCGAATGAAATATCCCCCCTTGAAATTTAAGCAATAAAGAAAATAAAACAATTTCATACCATCAACCATTCTTTTAGCATTATTCCTTTTCTTAAAATGTATCTGTAGTGAAAGTTACATAAGCTAGACAACATATTCCAGAGTAATCCTCCACGAGTAATTATTTTTATCGAGTGTCTAAGTTACTCGACTACGAATCCTACCATTACGAATTCTGTCCTCGACTACCATTCATCCACAATGGTGACCCACGACCTTGAATAAGCCACTTTCTTCAGCTGCCGCCCTCTACCGGCAGCAAAAGTCATAAGGCACATTAGAAGCAACAGTCATTATCACCACCAACAGCTCACACACACTAGCCATGCGCTTGGCGAAAAATGCATCGTTCCTCTCACCACCAACTCACTGGTGGGAGAGTATGTGGTGAAAGTTCCATAAGCCAGATAAGATAGTTCGGACACGAGTAATGACTTTTGTGTAGTGGCTATGATACTCGGCTACGAAACTAACGTTGCAGGTTTGGTCCTAGCCTAAACACGCCCCAGGTTATGTTATAAAACCAGCGGAAGTAGCCTCTCCGAAGCTTTCTTGGTAACACTCCAGTGAAAGTCTTATTCCCTTGCATTTTCATAAAATCTTAGATTTCGGATCCAACTGCGAACATCTTGCGTGGAATTGGTGAATGATAACTAAGAAATATGTCTTTGGCTACGATTTAGCCCTTTAACTATAAATATATGAGGAGTGTATGTATTTAGGACGACTTTTTGGAGGTTGATTAACACAAATATTAATACAAAACTGCTAATTTTATTGGTTTATGTCATTCCGTTTATGAGTTATCATGTTAACCTGGCTGTTTTGGCGAATGATAGGATTAGCCTTAGGACTGAATTAGCGATGTTAGGGTTCGCACCTGTGTAACATAGCAACTAGACAAAAGTAATTACTCGCGTCCGGAAGTTATTTCTGGCTTATGAGGCTTTCACCATATACTCTCCCACTAGTGATTTATTGATAAGGCGAAAGATGCATTTTGCGCCAAGGCTAGCGTGTGTGAGTTATCGTTGGTTATTTTGGCTGTTGTTTCTAATGCGCCTGGCGACTTTTGCTGCAGGTAGAGGGTGCCACAACAGCTGCACGAAGGTTGCTTATTCAAGATCGCGGGTCACCATTGTGGAGAAAAGGTAGGACCAATAGGACTGAATTCACAATGTTAGGATTTGTTGCCGAGCAGCATAGCCACTAGACAAAAATAATTACTCGCCTCTGGTAGTTGTTATCTGGCTTATTATGCTTTCGCCACACATGTTAAAGCATAGATAATTTCAGATGGTTTGTACTCTTCATACGCAGACCAACAGACAAACGGTCCTTTGACAAATTTGGTTCCAAATTATATATTACATATATATTAGAGACTAACTTGTTTACCAAATGTTATGTATTTAGATGTTTGTGTTTTGTAGTTATCGAATTCACTTATACTCGAACAACGGACAGGTATACTTCCTTGAAATAGATCTCGTTCAAAATTTAATAATGTACTAACGATTTGATCGCACTTCCGTACACAAAATTTCAGCCGTTTAGCTTAAAGTGTTTTTGAATTATCCTGTTGATAGACTGAATGGCAGAAATTTGTTTTTCGGATTCTGGTTCGTCTGAAATACAGATTCGTCAAAATACCAAGTTCGAATTTTTTGACGATTACAATACTTCATCCATACTTCGTATACGGGAAAGTAAAAATTATAGCTAATGGAGTCTGCTATCAACTTTACATAGTCTTTTTATAATAATTTAATATTATGAGATCCATTGTCATTGAAAGTAGGAACTTTGAAGATGGAGCTTTTAAAGTTGTGAGCCACGGAGAAATAAAAAAAAAATCAAAGTCATTCAGAAAACTAACCATTTCTTTAAAATTTGAATAATAGTATCTTTAAAATTAACTTATTTTTGAATTTTTCTTGAAATAGTATTTTATTCTTTTATTTAATTTTTAATTTTTTATGGGTCACGGTCATTTTTTTTTATTTCATCTCCTCAACATCGCGGAAGAAAAAGGTTTAAACCCTATTTTTCAAATATGGCCTTTCCTTTCAACTTACATTTTTCCTCAATACTAAAAATGTAAAGTTAGTATTACGTACATGACAAATTGTCGCTATTGACTTGCCTTTGCTTGATGAATTTTGGGTTAGAAATAAAACCTTCGGCACGAGTGTGGGCGCCTATCCAAATGCAGCTCAAGGTTACACGGAAATTGAGAGTTAAATTTCAAGAGGGAGATTGTCCTCTAGAAGTTCCAAGCAAAGGCGATACTTCCGACGTTGTTCTGAAATAGAATTAATCACATTCTGATATAAAAAAAAGTCTTTAACATAGTCCTTGATGAATAATGAAAGAATTAATAAAAATAGATGAATAATGAAAGAATTAATAATAATAATAAAAAAATTTTTTAACTCATTTCTGTTATTGGTACGCGAAGAATTAGAAGTCTTATTATTTCAACTGTTTTATACTTGAATTTATAATTCATATTGTGGAAACTTCAAACCAAATTTTTTCTCAAATTCAATAACAGATGGCACCATCTCAGTTAATACAAAATTTAATTTAATTATGAATTTATAATTAAGCTCTGAAAACTTTAATATAGTGTATTATCATCGGGAACATACGCAGCAAACACATATTAACAAAGATGCTGCATTTTAGATCAATAGCGCATTTGAAGGTAAGAAAAAAGATGATTCTTCCAAATTCCTGATTTAAAAACTTGGAAAAGTTGAATTAAATAATTCAGTATGTTGAAGGTTTCAATCTGAACTAAAGCTATCAGTACAATATACAGTTTCTAAATCAGTATCCGTCGGTAGTTTTTAACAAATAAACTTCAAATCTTCAGTTTTATAAAACCTTAAGATAAGATTTTCAGTTCAATGGGTAACAATTTGATATAGTTAAATCTAAATATTTCAAGGAAATACGAAAAAAAAGTTAAAATAAATAACAATGTGTACATGCAAAGTTCCTCAATTATTATTTAATTTTAAATTCATAGAATATCTGTACTATGGTAATTTAAAACTTTTACGACTGAATTTGTTGGAACCTTCCCCTAATTAAGAAAATTTGGCACTTTTTCATTCTTTTTTTTTATCTGAAAACCAATTCGAAATATCATCACGTCTGAAAATTCATCTGAAAAAGGAAATTTTGTTCTTTCATAAAGAATGATTAATTATAACATTTTATCCATATACATACTAGCATATAAAAGGTTTTTCGCAAGGAAATTATGCTGATTTTAGAATAATATTTTTTAAATCTCGATACATTATTAAAAAGATATATAAGAATAAAATAATTTCTAGATGTTATTATTTTACTTTTATTACATGATATCGCAATTTTTTACGATTTCAACATTTCTCCTTGTGTTTCCAGAATACAATTTGAATGCAAGTTTATAGAAGGTCACTGTGATTTGGAGGAAAGGTCCCGGTTTTGGGACCGGGGGGCTCCAGATCGGAGACTCATTCCGTCAAAAAAATCGACATGTAAATGGATTTGGTGTATGTTAAATCGCTTAAGAGCCAATCACCCTCCCGTTAGTGGGACGCGAAGGTTGAACCAAATGCTTCCAGCTGAGGTGTCGTCCTTGGCATCTGGTCACGGTTCAAAATTTAAAGGTTCTTCACAGAATGGCCCTGGTGTTGTTGTTTTTTAAAGGGGTGTTGATATAATAAACTAAACCGATAGGTTAGAGCCTTCTTTTTGAAAGCATACAAAAGTTTTTTGGGGATGGACTTTGATACGAAAACAAAGGCGACTTTTTCGTTGGAACTCCTCCTCACCTATACTTATTTGAAGTTTGGCCCAATACTTCGAAGGATTCTGACATTAGGTTTGTGTTGCATTGTGGAATTAAATCTTTTATGAGTCACCAAACCGCCAGGCCACCACTGTATTGATTCCATTCATATAATCATAATAAATAGCCGAGTAAAACTTAATATGCCAATGAAATAGACTTTAATTAAGTCCAGAAACAATATACAACGTTAATTTCCCATCAAAATTTCTACGCAACTAGTTATGTTTTTATTTACTCGTGATGAAACATAGAAAGATAACGCATTTTAACTGTCAAAAGCCTTGCGACTTTGATGATTGCAGACTGACCTCGAGTTTTGATGACTCTCCGCGTTTTATATCTCCCTGTACCTCAGATTTTTTTTTGGCATCATATATGCCTGTGAAGAGAATAATTCAAAATTACGATGAGTTAGTAAGATAAAATTAAGTATATAATCTTTACAAATTTTATCGATTTCTATACAATTTCAGATGAAACCCAACTACAAGGACTCTGTCTGGGTGCGTTTGAGCCTGATAAACCAAAAACTTGAATATCTGGATAGATAAAATTTGGTATTTTGTTTTATCATCAGAATTTTAGATTTTAAGGGAGTTTTGGACTATGCATCAACTGGTTGACCATTTGTATGTTTGCATATTCTTATAAGTGGGGATACGATAACCCCAAAACCAAAGGATCTAAATAAATGAAATTTGTTATGCGGTCTTGTAAGCAAAACTAAAGACATGTACCGAATTTGAATGTCAATCGATCCAAAATAAGAAATCAAAAATTCATTGCTTTATTTATTGTATTACGGCATACAAAACACGCTATATTCCGCCTGTATACTCTGAAGTTAGAAAGGCGGATGGTAGCAAGATAAACATCCCCCTTCTGCAGACTTTGCCATGATCTTCGAGGTTTTGGCATATTCCATCTATCCTTTGTGATATGTAGGAGTAGGTTGTATATTTTTATAAGGAGATATTACTTAGAGAATAAAACGATACTGTATTCATACCAGATTCTCCGACCCACCGCGAAAGCACTCGCATATAAACTACTAGGGCTGAAGTACCTGACCGTCGTAATAGTAACAATGGCGGGAACTGTGATTTATTCCTAACGGCCATCACTGGTCACGGTACAACCTTTCCCGTAGGAAGTACGCCCCGTCAATGGCGGGAAGAGCCAATCCCCATGTATTAGTGCATCTAAAAAGATGGCGAGATCCAATCACCATGCCGGAACATCTCATCCTCATTTCGAGGTGCCCCCCCGGGTGGGATGAAACGGTGTTGTATTGTGCGAAGTGTTAAAGAATGTCTAGAGATGATCACTCTCGTTGATTTTAAACGTGGTTTTAATTTAATCATGTCCTGTAAATAGCAATATTTCATTTAAAGTTGAATGTTTGTTTTTGTAAAGTGAATGAAAATCATTTTTCGCAGAATTATTCAGTTCTCGACTTTACTATATTAAGTTTAATGCGGAGATTTGAAAAAAAGTTTCTCTATTTTTGACAACTGTACCAACACCATAGTTCAATCGGTAATGGGATTTTTACTTTTAACAAACCTTTCAGATTAGCTGTCTTTTTAAATTGAGGAATATATCAATTCTTTTCCTTATCTTATCACTCTAGAAAACGATTTTCTATTTTTCTCTGCTGTAATTGTCACTCATTGTTGCTATTTTAACCCTTTGCATTCGAAAAAATAATCCGATGCATAATTATCCGCCTAATACAAGGACTCGTTTATTGCTCTGAAAAAAAATATATAATTGTTTTAAGATGAATTTTCCCGAAAAATTCATCTACATCATTTTACTTCTTACAAATCTGTAGATATGTAAAAAAAAATAATAATTCGGAAAGAGAGAAATAAAACGTCAAAATGATGCATCGTCTTGAATGGCGCCTGAGAGGAGATGTCTGACTGTAAAGGGTTAATAAATTTACATCATGAGCCATGGTTTACTATTTTTTCAAATACTCGTTTCCTTAAATTCTGACCATACTTTTTGTCGCGATCCAGTTTCTTCAGGATAAATTACCCTCAGTAATATTTTTGATTGTGTACACTTCAGCTGTAATGAGGTACACCTCAGAATTAACATAATCAACAAAAGTAGTGTTTGACCAGAAATACTTTCTGTCATTTTAGTTTAGTTAGACCTCATCACAGGACTTCTCAATAATGGTGATAAGAAATTTCCGGTTGAACTCTTGTTCAGTTGATTGGCGAAGTAGTGATGTGGGGTTGGATACCTTCATTCCGATGACAGAACATATCTCCTATGGGAGAGGTTGCATCATGGCTAGCTGTGACCATTAGGACTCAATCATAATACTCATCCCAATTCTATCATGATGTTTCTGATCATTCACCCTGGATGCTACAGCAGGGCGAGGGTAGCTGTTTTGGGTATTCTAATATGATTTATATATAATCCGGCTCCTTGGAAAGCTCTATTGTAGAGGAAAAATGGATAATTTCATTTCATTTGATTTCAAAAGCACAAAGATTGATGGAATTAACAATAATGTGCGATACATTAATTTTTTTTAACAATATAGATGGGAATGAAACGATACCAAGGCAAAACGAAATGTCTGCAAGAACGACGCATTAATGAGATTTAAAGGGATTCTGTTATAATACTATTCCAAAGTTCAAAACCATTTAATATCTTGCATTCATTTCTATATACTTTTATTTAATTTATTTTATTTCTTATTTGTAGATATAAAATTTAGCTTTCGATTCAATATTATATGCTGGAGTTTTGAAAATAAATACGATTATGTGTTCCCAGTGACAAAACATTATTTTTATTTTTTCAGAATTTAATTATTAGCTTATTGATTGATTGATATAATTAAACATTGATTCTATACAAATGGCGCCATCTGGAAGTGAATTTGAAAAGAAAATAGATATCAAAACTAAATATTATTTATAAAAATAATTATAAATTAAAATATAAAAATTAGAAAATAATCGAATTAAAAGAAATTTTTTTTTAATGCAATAAAGCCTTTTAAGAATGTTTTTATCAAGGTTATTGTATGTAAAACTCTTATTCTATTTGACAAATATTATGACGTCATTACTTTGATTTTGATTTAACGAATTGAAAAACCTTTCACCAGATTTTAAAAATGGAAATCGAAGTTATAATTAACTATAATTAAGCCGTGTACATTTTACTTATTTTGTCCTGTTTTGAATTTTGAGTGTCTATATTTTTGATTATTATCTTTGTTCTGTAAAAGTTTCTGTTTCTGTGATGGCAACTCGTAGATAAGTTTTAGTAAAGAATTCTGCGTTATGTATAGCAATAAAAAAACGGTGAATCGAAATCGGATTTTTGAGAGCTTTTTTTTTTTCGTTAATAATGAATAACAAATATTTCGAGAATTATTAACACTATTACTTTCCTTCAAATTTATTTCATTTAAAACTATTTATCTATTATTTTCTTTGAAAATTATTTTCTAACGGCCAATCCAAACTCAGTCGAGGACACTGAATTCCGAGTTCGATTATAACAGGGAAAATCCACTGAGTCAAGGACAATTAATAAAATGTTTATGAAATTTCTGAAGACTTTAAAAAAATAAAGAGCATAATTGAAAGAAAGGAAGGAGGAAAATTCAACTCCGTTTTGTTCGTAGACGGAAATGGATCATGCAGCAGTGGGCTGTTTTTATGACATTCACGTGATTGACGAGCTCTTTTGAGACGAGTTCTAACTCCTTCATTCTGAGAAGAAAAATTATTGAAAGCGTTCATTAAAATGACCAAGGTTACAAGAAAGGTTTTAGGAATCAAAAGATGCTGCAATATTATTTTATTTATTTATATATATTATTTTTTTCACGCCTTTTTAAAACTTCAAATTTGCTTTCAATAAGAATCGCAGCAGCTCTTGAAGGATAGACCGCCGTTTTTAAATTTTTTGAGGTCGTAGCACCTATTCGGCTTAAAGTGTGTGTGTGTGTGTGTGTGTGTGTGTGTGTGTGTGTGTGTGTGTGGTGTTTCTTTTTCGGGACTTAATGTGCCACATTTATTTGTATTTTTTATTGTATTGAATTTACTTGTATTGTTTTAATGAATTTTAATTGAATTTATATTGAATTATTGAATTTTTTGTATTATTTGTATTCTTTTATTGTATTATTATATTTTTGCTCTCAAAAAAATTTTTGAGAGCCTAATTGTAATAGAGATAAATTTAATGAAAACAGTTTTTAAAAGTTTATTTCTTTTAACGAATAAATTTCCACTTGAATTATTTTACATTTTTTAATTTTAATTTCAGAATTTATTATTATAAATATGATGAAATTTTTCAATCATTTTTTAAATTTCCTTACAAAAAATTAATGATAGCGAATTAAAATTTAATTAAATTAATTGACTTTCTGATTGCCAAGTTCACTAAATACTAAAATTGTGAATTTTTTTCTAATATATGCCACAGTTAATATGATTAATCAATTTTTAATAAAAATAACTGCTAAAACCGAATAATAAATTTTGCATATTGGCCAGTTTGCAGTTTATAAAACTGCCCTACATGGTCTGTAACGCAGGACGAGGTTTAAAAATATTCTTACCCAGAGCCCGACTTAGCCTGTTTGGGGGCCGGGGAAAAAACTTCTCTGGAGCCCTCCCCCCCTTGTATTTTTGTATTTAAAAAGCAATGTTTAAAAAAATTCTTAAAAAAAAAGAAAAAAAAACGTTCTATACAATTTGGGGGTCTCCACTGATGTGAGGGCCCTGGGCAACTGTCCCGTATACCCCTGCCTTAGTCAGGCTCTGTTCTTACCGATATGAAATCTCAATTTCTGTTTATGTCGAATGAAATAGCGACTTCTTTTATGTATACGAATAAAAATCAGGATGAATAATAATTAATTATAGGATCCTAAACTTCTTGCCTTGTTTAAAGTTGAATTGTAGCAAAGATGAATGAACTGAAGTCTGAGAATTTCATTTCTTTCTCCTTCCACGGGACTATTGTTTTTTCCTTCTTTCTTATTTTCTATTCATACTTTTTTTGGTAATGTATTTTTTCTGTTAGTAGATCCTCATTTGTTTTAATCCTACTTTAATGATTAGTCCTGTTGGTTAATTGAAAATTCGTGAACATTTTTGTTGAGAAGATCTAATTGCGAGGAAGTAAAGGTTAGCAAAAATGACAGTTTCATGAGAGAGGGAGAGAAAAGAAAAATCAAGAGAATAACAGTTAGTTATGAAATTGCAAACTTTACATTTTGTTTACACACACACACACACACACACACACTGTAGCAAAGGTCCACTGAAACCTTCTGATTCATAATATTCTAAATTTTGGAGTAAGAATATTAGCAAAAAATTATAAATATATGTAGTTATTACTAATGTTTTATATCAACATTACTTTTATTTTGTTTTTAATAACACATTTTTTTCTGTTAGGGCATCTCTATTTGTTTCAAACGGATTTTAGTAATTAATTTTGAATTGAAAAAAAAAACATTTGCTATCGTGAATTTTTAAAAATCCCCCCTCAAAAAAAAACATTGAGAATGTTTTTATTTGGTCCCATTCTAAAATATTTAAACATAAAATGTATTACAAATAATATTTTTTTTTATTTTTCAATTTCTTACGCACTCTGTCAATGTGCAAAGAAACAAAATAAATAGATAATTTCTACTATTAATTTTGTTAGTGAATCTGTGACAATTATAACTGAGATATGGTTAACAGAACAACAATTATTTATCCAAGTTACGGTAAGAACTGATTCGTAATCGATACTAGATATAATGACAATCGATTTACTGCAACATAAACAAAATTCCAAACCTGTAGCATATAAAGTAGTAAAGGAAATGCCAATGACAAAATTCCGTTTTTAGAAACAGGAAAAGGGTAAAAAATAAAAGTGATTAAAAACAACTTTCAGCGGGAAAATAAAGTGAAGAAATGAAGTGTCGATCAAAGATACACACACAAAAAAAAATTATGTTTCAAAATAATAAAATAATTATTTGGCAAATTTCGTTGAAGCTTTATAAAGTAAGATTATTTTCTTAGTTAATTTTAATTACTAAAATTCAAGAGTGAGATGGAAGCACTGAATGTGATACTTGTGAATCCTAAAATTAGAGATTGATACTTGTGAATTCTAAAATTAGAGATTGATACTTGTGAATTCTAAAATTAGAGATTGATACCTGTGAGTCCTAAAATTAGAGATTGATACTTGTGAATCTTAAAATTAGAGATTGATGCTTGTGAATCCTAAAATTAGAGATTAATACTTGTAAATCCTAAATTAGAAACTTCTTAACAATTGAAAACGGGTCGTGGTGGCCTGGTGGTAGGATCTCGGTTCGTGAGCAGTAGGAATTCAGGTTCGAGACCTGATTCCATCGAAAAACTGTAGCGTAAGGAAGTCTGTTGCGCGTTAATTCCGTCAGTGCCAAACATCTTCCAGCTTGTGTAGTGTGGAGAGAGGAGTGCCAGTTAAGGTGTCGGCCTCGTTATCTGACCGAGGTTCAAAATCACGATGTTCGTTTGAAAATAGCTTTCGTGTTGCTTTACAGTAGAACGTTAATAAAACCAAACTAAACTTAGCAATTGAAGAAGTTACTTACAATTGCGGTATATGAAAATGTACTACCATGGATTCTGACTTCTTTCATGCTCATTGTTGCAAAAATTGATGATATAATAACAGAAAAGAAAATTCAATCTCGAGTTCGTATCGCAAACCGATGAAAATTCATTTTCTCCCCGTAGTATTATTTGTTCAAATAGAATTAATCATGTCATGTTTATAAAATGTGCATGTGGTGCATTTTTGTGTGTCCACCATTTTAACATGATCGTCAGAGCAAAATTTATTGATTAAAAAGGATGAAGGAAAATCAAAACGGCTGTTGTTTTAATTTTCGAAAATACGAATTCATTATGAAATTTTTTTTTACTATAACAAATTTAAATTATCATGCGAGCACATTATTATTTTTAAATCATTATTAGTCTTAATTAATTTAAGTCATTAAGTAGTTTTAACCAGTTTGAAAAAGCAATACTGGTAAAAGCAGGTCAACCCTTTAAAAATGCACTTGCTTTCTAAGAAGCATACGTAATAATAATGAAATACTGGTGAAAGCAGGTAAGAAATCATATCGTTTAAAAGATATTGATGAGTTTTGCCATTTATGCTCATTGCCTACTCGATTTCTAGCTTCAATTATTCAAAAACCACTAATGAAAACAACCTCATGTTCTCAATGGTAATAAATATACAATCTGCAACAAAATATGAAACCGCACCTCTGAAAAATTAGTGCAATGCTCTCTATATATTATAATTTTAATATTATAGCACTATGCAAAAAAGAAGCAAAACTATTAGACTTCATATCTCAATGAAATAAAAGATATATTGATTAAACCTAATTTCTTTCCACCTTGATTTGTGATTTTCTTTATTAATCAAATTATATTTCTGCTTACTAAATAAAATATCTACATTCAATAATTATAAGTCAATTTTTGGAAACTTGGTTCTTTTTCAAATCTTATTATAATCATTTCTTGCTAGAAGAAAAATATCTGTTTATCTCCCGTCATATTTATTTTAGATTAAGGCAACCAGGAACATTTAAAATAACTTTTTGCAATT
>JAOUZG010050968.1:9624207-9651528 GCA_026289955.1 Argiope argentata | reverse complement strand
CAACAGACAAAACAACACTCTCTTTTTGAAAAGAAAAAAAAAGAATGCTTCCCAAGAAAACCCTCATGTTGTTTTGAAGGGGATGTTAATAAAATTAAAATAGAATGAGCTTAGAAATGAAAGCAGAAAAAATCAAAATAATAAAAACAAAGATTGGAATGAGCAGAATTTTTCTATCAGTAAATAAATAAAGAAAGAAAAGAAAACAAACAAGCATTAAATTCCCTGATGTAAATGTTTTGAAAAGGCGTAGACATAAGATTAATGAACATGGAGAGTATGCCATCAACGGTTTAGCAATGCAGAAAGTTCAGTAATATTTTCTTTAAATAATAATTAGAATTTTGCTGGCAAAAAATAAGTCTTGAAAACCACACCAGGCAGCATATACTAGGTACAAAAAGGGTTGGAAAATGTCAGAGAAAGAAAATAATAATAAATAATTGAAAAGAAAAATAGTGAAAACAAGAAAAAAAATAAGAAAAAGAATTTTAAGGAGGAAAGGAGCAAACACTATAATATTAATAATAGAAAAAAATGAAAAAGGTAAAAAAAAAAATACAAATTTTTAACAGCAATGAATCCACTGCTGTAAATAATTGTTTTAAAATGTTTGAACTAATATATTAATGTATTAGAATTTTTATTAAACACTTTTATTTCATTTTCTTCATGTTTTTAATGATGAAACATCGCAATAGAATTTTCATATTTTTCCTTATGTGTTTCCTTCATTTAAATATTCTTGGTGAGAATACACATTTTTTAATGTTTTCAAAGATTTAATATCAATTAATAAATTGGTTAAACTAAATTTGGTTCTTCAAAAGTGGCTCCATCTTTTATCGAAAATCGTTGGTTTCAAGATTCTAAAATATTTAAAATGATGAATTAAGCTCTAAAAATAAAAAAAATAATTTTAAAAAATAACAAAAATCTTCTTTTTAATATACTAATAAAAATGTATTTTTAAAAATTTCTAATTTAAATTTTTATTATACAAATCAATTTATTTTTAGATACTGTCTACTTACTACTACCGGCTCCTGCTGTCAGACCAACATATGTTCCTTCAAACGTAGCGTATGATTGGAGAAACCGGCGGAGAAGAAGGCGATATGTAAGTTTTTATAACGTTACCGATGAAGAAAACCAATGTAGTAATCATATATTCCTTTTTTTTATTCATCTACCGAATCTATGACTTAAATTATTGGATATCTCTAAAAAATGAAGGTTCAACGATGTTGGATTGCTGAAATTTTGAAAATTGTTTCATTTAGAACATATTTTATAGGTATGTCAGTTTGTTCAAAATGTTAAGCTAAAAGGGAGATACATATTTCAACAATTCAACCTTATATCCCTTTCAGTGTTGGCGTCTGAAAGCAGTTGTTATAACAAAAGAGAATGGAAAAGGAATAAATTAATTCATATCTTTTCAGATTGCTTTATCAAAATAGTCTATCCACATAAAAAATATCAGCAAGTTTTCGTAAGAACATCAATATATCGTAGTTATCAATAATATAATTAATTTGAAATAATAAATCTTTCCATGCCGGCGTCCTGCCACAGAGGTGGCGCGTCTTCCTCGTCATCAGGGCGTCTCGGATTCGATTCCCGGTTAGGGCGTCGTTGTTCTATCTGAGAGGTGTGTGAATGTGCCCCCCCCTGTAAAAAGGGGCTGTACAAGCGAATGTGTGTGTGTCATCCTTATATATGAGCTAGAAGTCAGACTTTTGCCCTCGGGTGCTCAGGAGTCCTTACCCCCAGTAGCTGCTGTACCCCTCTTTCCGTTGTGAAGCGTACACGTCATCATCAGCAAATCTTTCCATCTTTCATTTTAAACTGACTATGTAGTTAATATTTCAGATAGAACAGACGACCATCTTTCACGACTTCTTATTTGATCTTGGTCCCTAAATCGTAAACAACTGCAAAAAATTGCCTTTCAAGAAAACAAAACAAGAAAATCCCTCAATTAAATTCAATTTTTAATGCTGCTATCGCTTCTTAAATAAAATTTTATGAGAAAATATGTAGCATTCATCCCAATTCTTTAAAGTTAATTTCTGATTATTTTGCTGCATGCTAAAAGACTTTTTAGATTTTTTTTCCTTAAATGGTTCAGCTCTCATTTATAATCAATCTCTACTACTCTTAGTTGATGTTTCATCTTAAGCATTAACTATTTTCTTTCTGCGTGCTAAAGAGTTCCAAGTTAATTTTCTGCTTTCTATTTAAAAATAACAAAGCCAAGGAAATTCATCTACGTTTTAAATAAATCAACCAGGAAATGTTTCCTCATTCTTTTCGACTGATGTATTTGGTGATTGAAGTCAAATCTCTTTCTGTGCTATAAAAACAACTATACAGGGTGATCGGTAAAGTCTACTTTAAATGTAAAACGGTTTCTGGTATAGTAAAAGCGACTATACTGAATTTATTGAGACAGGTAGCAGTGCACCTACAGGCGAAATCAAGAAGTCGCGGAAAATAATCCACGTTTTAAATAAATCAACGAGGAAATGTTTCCTCATTCTTTTCGACTGATGCATTTGGTGATTGAAGCCAAAGCTTTGTCTGTGCTATAAAATCGACTATACAGGGTGATCGGTAAAGCCTACTTTAACTACAAAACGGCTTTTCGTATAGTGAAAGTGACTATGCTGAATTTATTGAGATAGGTAACTGTGCCCCTACATGAGAAATCTGGAAGTTACGGAAAATAATTAAAAAATAAAGAAACTCGGCCACAAAATCCAATTAGAAAGATATACGCTATACCATAATAAAAATACAGAAAATGTGTGCCTTCAGATTATAAATTTTTCTTGACTTGAAAAAGGGTTCGTCTAAAATTGAAAAATGTATCCTCCAGTACTCCTCCCACCTCCTTTGTTTCTCAGATTTTATTATTTTTATTTTTTTTGTTATCTTTCTTAAAAGTGGAGCAAGGTATTTTTGCCATGTAGATAATTCCTTTAACAGTGATAACACAAACTTCATGCAAAATGCTAGGTTTACAAGCTGAATCAGAAGATTTTTTTTTTCTAAATTCATTACCTGAAAATAAATAAATATCTGTGTAGCAACTAGAATTTTATACTCTCATATATACTCTTATACACTTAATACAATGAAAGAAAAGTAATTTGAACAAAAAATGGTCTGCCATGGCATTTTAACCTCCATCTTTATTTGAATACAATATTAATCCTTTTAAATCATAAATTTAAGATTATTCATATAAATTATAAAACTATACAATTCAAAAATAATTATATTTGATTATACATAATTTTATATAATTTATATTAAAAAATAATCAAATTCTATTACTCCTAATTTTTATGTAATTTCAACACAGAGGCTAGAAAATAAAAAAAATATTTATTAGTATAATAAAACATAATTTATTCAATATCTTGCCAGAGATTTACTATCAAGACATGCATATAAAATTAAAAATGACTCACTCAACGCTCACCCTTTAAAGAGATAAAATATGCACATAATATATAAAAATAACACCCCCCAAACGCTTCCCCTTTAAAATAATGTCACAAAGTGTGTTATTCAGATTTCTTACATTGTTATTTTTGTTTAATTTTTCTTTGCTTAAATTTCACATCGCCTTTTTTTTAACGCGGAGAAACTGTATGAAAATACCGGAGAGTACATTTTTTTAAATTTCAGAACAACCTTTTTCAAATCACGTAAATTCCGTACTTTTAATGTCAAATTACAGATTTTCTACAAATTACAGCCAGTTTTACAGACGTACAGAAATAGAAAGCTTTTTTCTGAATTTTTGTTATGGTATAAGGTTCATTTTCCCAACTAGAATTTTTGGCTGATCTCCTATATTTTTTGAGTTATTTTTTTAACTTTTTAACTTTAATATTTTAAATTAAAATTGTCTCTATTGTTATTTTAATTTCTTTATTTCGCATCTAAAAGCGCTGTAACCTGTCTCAATACATCATAGTCACTTAACTATAGGTATACGTAAAATATATGAAATGGAATGCTATTTTGAATTTAAAGGGCTTAAGAGTACAACCCATTAAGGACGGCAGGCCTCTATTCTAGATGCTTACATGGGAGGAACATACGCGAAAGGAATCATCCCATATGACGAGGGTTTTGTGCGCTAGGCTAAACTTTGTAAAAAAAGTCATAAAAAATAAAGTTTAAATGCTAACGTCGTCATTTTTGCTACCTATTTAGATCATTAGTTCATTCATAATATGGGCGGATTCTTATTCTGATAAATAGCGTTTTCTTGCCATAATAAAGTGAAACAAAGGCTTTCCGTGGGAAAAAAAGCGCAAAATATATCCGAAATCTACGCAAAATACAGCAGAACTGACTGTAAAATCCAAAAAGACTAGTTACAGTTACACAGTAACTACAACAAAAAAAGAAGAAAAAACAATTACAAACCCGAATGAAGTGGAAAGTTAAATGACCCAACTTTGTTTATTTGCATTAATTTTAACCACTTTCCCGCAACGACTGATGATGAAAACTGCAAAGTCTGGCTGAATATGAGCAGCTCAAGACCAGGATACTAAAATTATATTTATTTCAAAAGTGATGGACACAGGGGACCATCTAGTGGCGCTAAAAAATTATTCCAGTTTGAAGTTCATGTATGCATCACCGTCCCATGAGTTCGATTACCAGAAATGCATAGGTGGTACGCCTGGCTCTGAGAGACATTCGTAGGTGATGCATATATTACGCACCCGTTGCCAGAGCATTTATAAATTACCTTGTATTTCTTTATAATCGACAGATTTTATTGTCAAATTCAATTTTAATTCTCTGATTTTTCTTAATTCAAAAATTGATTAACTATTTTCGTTGACTTTTTCCAATTCCTACAATTAGTTCACACTCTCCCTAAATAAATATATATATCTTGTTGTTATTCTCGTGTTCCTCTTTACAGCGGAAGAAGGGGTGCAGTAGCTTCTGAGGGTATTAGCCCCTGATCACCCGAAGGCAGAAGCTTATTCTTGTAGTAACCTAATTAAATTTTCACTCGTTAATAAAATACTTGTTATTCATCCACTCAAGTTCAAATACATTTTTAAAACTTGTGGTGGATGACACTAGATGTTAATACAGTTTTTTTCAAATATTAATTCATCAATCAAATTTAATTAATTTTCTAACCTTTAAATAGAATTTCAGCAGTTTGTAAAGAAAATTGAAATCAACAAGCGGTTGCTCAATCGTTAAAATGAAAGGATTTCAGTATTTTTGGCGTGAAGATGAAGAATGCGAGTTCAGTTCTTGCGAAAATCAGTAATTTTTTGATAAATTATTTATATTAATTGTACTTATTTAATAAAAAGTAACTAGTAGTAAAAGTAGTTATGTTAATTGTACTTATTTAATAAAAGTAAAATAAAAATTTTCTGTGTTGACCTAAGTAGGAGTTGACTGTGTGTGTGTGTGTGTTCTTGTTAGGTTTGTACTTACTGGTTCAATTGTTACGTGTCCTAGATTTTAAAAATAATATTTCCTCTCTGTGGTATTGGTACAGGTAAATAACCTACCGGAAGTACTATATTTAAATCAAAAGCAAAGGGATGTGACTGGTTATGTAATCAGTCATTGGGTCGATTGTGTAATCATTCAGAATGTGTTCTAAATAAAATTTGGCATACTCTTGTTAAGTTTTGGCAACCACGCCTGCCTGCTGTTTGCCAAGTCAAAATTTTCATACGCAGCGTATCAATAGCTGCATGACAACTTAAAAGGTTTAATATACTTTGGAGATAGGACACATTTTAAATAAACTTTCATAACTGCTAATTTCCATTATTTCATTTTCCATTACCGCGCAAATCTGTTCTTTCTTTACCCATTTTATTTTTATCAATAGCGGACAACAATGGTTTATGGATGACCAAAAGATTTAATCCAGACCTGGCATATAAGCTGTCCATTTAAACCAATCCAAACCATTCTAGTTTAGAGAAAAGAATATGAAACTGTGCCATAGAAAAGGTACCCATCACCCTCTAGATGTTTTCTTGTCAGTGGAACTAGAAATTCAATCATCAACGATGGTTGAAAATGAAGGATAAGTCAATTCTCTACTTTAAAACTGACAACATTAAACGATGTAGGTGATCACACTAAACTATCATTTGTGTGCATATTTAAATACTTCGATTCGGGATAAGAGAATTTCGATTGTATAAAGCGAATATTAACATTAATCGTGATCACATGTAGGGATATCAACTATGCTGTTTATTTATAAAAGTACTTAATTCTCATGTTCGTATTTAAAATTTTTTCTAAAATCACGAAATATTTGAATTTGTTAACCGGAAATTTTTCAACATATTTTCTTAGAGAAACTTTTCTCTCTCTCCCTCCTTTTTTTCTTATGAATTTTTTAATTACGATCTTAATATTTTTACATTTAAATTAAAGAGAAAATTTATCATTGAATTATTACAAAAAGTAAATGCCGAGAAGAATGTTGCTTTTAATTGTTATTTAAAGCATTTAAACTTTTTCAGTGGGAATCAGAAAGCTAAATTCGTATCATCTTCAGTCAAAGTTTTTATTACAATTTTCCTAAAAATCAAGTAACATAAAAATTGCTTTATAAATTTTTTTCAGATAAGAAAAAGATAAGTGAATCAATTTGTAACATTTTATTGATTCACTGTTTACTTTATGTCACATTTTATGTTATTTTTAGGGAAAATCTTACTGATTAAGTGAATTTAAAATCTTTTCCGGCTTTAAAAAAAAGTTGAAATATTCCGTGACTAATAAAATATAAAATATCTAGTTAATCTTTTTCATATACTCAGCATTTTTAGATATATCCAAATTTGATAAATAAACTTTCTTATATCTCCTGGTCTTACAGTGTTAACTTAGATCTTATAAAATACTTGATGAATTTTCTTTCACGAAAAAAAAAATAAACATAAGAGAAAAAAATTATATAAAATAAATTTTCTAAGAAGGACTTTCAAATCATCCTTTTTTGAGAAGTTCATTTTTAAATAACATGAAATGTATAAAATTTTGGGATTCGGCTTGGTGGTAAGATCTCGGCTCGTGAGCCATTTAGTTTGAGGTTCGATTCCACCGAAGAATTCCGATTCCACCGAAGAACCATCCTGTAACCCGCTGGTTTGGTTTGAGGAGAGAGGTGCCAGTTCATGTGTCGTCCTTGTCTTCTGAACGCGGTTCAAAATTACGAGGTCCGTCCTAAAATAGCCCTAGTAAGGCAACACAACGGGGCGTTAAAAAAACGAAACAAAACTATTACTATACTAAACTAATATAACTAAAACTAAACTATACAATACTAAACTAAAACATACTTCGTGAAATGTTCAGATGGATAATAAATTATCGTGTACATTGCAGTCAATTTACTGTATACTTTTATTTCTTTTCTTTTCAATAGAGTAATTACTGTTTGCTAATGGCTCTGTTTCACAAATAAAACAGAAAACTAATTAAAACTTATTTGCCTTAGAGAGAGAGAGAGAGAAAGAAAAAAAAAAGAGAAGGGGTGGGAGTATATTAAGATTTTGGAATGACTAAAATGATTTCAATGATTTGTGGTGTTATTCATAATGATGCAATGAAACTTAAACGAAACAGCAAAAACTATAGATGTATGCTGAGGAAAAAAATGATTTCCAACTCAATAGAGACGTCTTTATTTATAGGATTAGATTCCCTATTTCTGTTAATTTACAAAAAAAAATCCCTTGTTAATGTTTTGATTTAAACCCGTTTGATTTAATATCTTTAAAAGGATACAAATATTTGAAATATACATCATTCCATTATTATGCAGTTTCTCATTATAATTAAATTACATTTAAGTCAAAATTTATAGGGCTATTATCTTTTCCATATTTGTTCTGTAATTTTCTCATTTGGACACAAAATAATGCAAGATGAATGTTTGGAAGTGAACTGTCATATTTGGCAAATAGAAATAATTTATTTCGATATACAGGGTGCCCCAAAAGGTCGTTTACAAACTTAACACGTTGGTCTGTCATATCATGATGCACAAGATTTACATAGGAACTTATGTCCGAGAATTCAAACAGCGACCGCTAGAGGGCGATAATTGCATGAAAACGGGAGAGTGGGGAAAACAATCATTTCAAGCGTGGACGTTAAAGGAGAAGGATGAATGAGTGTAGTAACGCAGAAATGGCCGACCTGCATTACGTATATAGCGCCGCTGATGGAAATGGACGAACCGCGGCACAAATGTACCTTGAGCGCTTCCCTAACAGTCGTCAGCCCAGACATGTTTTGTTCATGTTTTCTGCTACGCTGTTCGAGAATACCTCGATAGGACTTATCCTGATCGCTGGGTAGGTAGAGGTGAAACAGTCCAATGGCCGCCGCGATCCCCGACCTGACTCCCCTGGATTCCTACCTGTGGGGACACATGAAGTCTATGGTGTACGAAACATCCGTAACATCGGACATGGATCTTATCTCCTGGATCACGGAAGCGGCAGCATGTGTCGGTGACACCCCTGGCCAATTTGAACGGGTGCGTGAATTCGTGCGCCGACGTTGTGAAACGTGCATTGTGGCGAATGGAAAGAATTTTGAACATTTGTTGTGATGTAATGATGTTTTGTAATAAAAATCATATAAACACCGCTGTCGATATAATTTCCTCATCCAAACCTGCACTTATCGCCCTCTAGCGGTCTCAGTTTGAATTTTCGGACACAAGTTCCTATGTAAATCTTGTTCAACGTGATATGACAGATCAGCATGTTAGGTTTGTAAACGACCTTTTGGGACACCATGTATAGATAGAATGAATTAATTTAATGGTAGATTATATATTTTATTGTAAGAGGCGAACAGAATTTTAAGATGGATAAGTTTTACTAAGTATGATGATTTCTCATTTAAAGAAAACTCAAGGACTTTTTAGGTTAATTAAGAATTTTACATATTATACCTTTACAACAACTTTCAAGATCAACCATGGTTATAGTAGAAAGAAAAATCGTTGCAGATAACCAACAACCGCAAAAAATTATTAAAAAAAGAATGAATTTCTGTTTCAAAATAATGTAATATGGAATTTAATTTACTGATTAAACATTTTAATGATTCTAAAGATTTAATTTGTATCAGGCGAATACTTTGAAATGGTTGAATGGTGGCGTCTTGTTCAGTATAGCCGAATGGGTTCTTAAACCTAACAAGCTTTGTGTAGTAGCATCTTTCAGCAAAACAAATTTTGCAGATATTTAAAATTATCTAGAGAAATTTGATTATGTCAAAAAATTAATAATAAGATTTTCGATTTGATGTTGTGACGTCTTCAGATAAGCGACAAGTAGGTATATAGCAAACTAAGTTGCCACGGGGAAGCAACCCTCTGTTCCTGGAAATGACAGATAGCGGAGGAATTTGTAAAATGCAAAGATTGCAGACATCAGTATTCAAATCTAAGTACCGTGGTCAAGCTAATGTGTCTGAGCGACTTGTGATTTCTGCACTGAACTGGACATGTGTTTGAAACGGACATCAAAGGAAAGAACCAGATGTATCCCTGTCAATAAATAAGAGAGTCGACACAATGGAGACCAGCGGCAGATGGCATTTCATTATTCTTGAGAAAAATGCCGCAGACAAGAAGGAGCCGACACGTCTCTTTGCTAATCGCTGTTTCCCCCTCTCTTGTGATTGGAAAGATAGCTTAGGTATGATGATCCAATGAAAGTTAGGAACTATCCTGATTGACCATTTGCCACCGATAGCCGGCCTATGAGACACAAATAAAAAGGGGACGAACGAGATGAAAATGGAACTGAGAGAGCCAACTAACGAAGCGACAGCTAGTGATTGGAGCTAGAATTCAGCTTAGAATTCTGTGTAAAATTCTCAGGAGAGAATTTGGAGTGACGTAGGCAGCCACATCCTGTATCTGAGCCCACGTGAAGTTGATCGCAACTTTTGGACTTTTGCGTCCTGACTGAAGTGTGAAAGCTCATCCGAGCTTTGGGGAAACCCCCAATTAGTTGAACAGCTTGTCTTCTGAGTTGCTCTTCCAGCCAGTTCATCACCTTACGTGACCTGAAATCCCAGCAGGTTAATAGACGAGCAGAGAATCCCGAACCTCGGGCTGAGGTTCGGGATTCTCTCACCATCTTGCGGGAGTTTCAAGAACTCCATCATATCTCTTCACCTCCGAGAGAAACCCCTTTACTTATCTGAAGCACAGCACCTTTCCCTAGCGGAAATTTGAACTGAATTACTTACTTGTAAAATACTTAATCAAGAAGGTGTATCTGTGTGAAATATATGCATGTTATATCTGGAAATAAATAGATTTTTATTTCTCCCAGACCTGAGTTTGTTTCGGCGCAACTCACCAGTAGACCCGGCCAAAACGTTACAATATAGATAAGTTTTAACTAAGAAACCGCAACAAGGCAACTACTAATTTTTAATTCATTTCAATCAATAATTTTATTTTAAAATAACTTTTTGATTATTTTTCTTGCATTCTTTACTGTTTATAAAGACCTATTCAGATACTGCTGAATAATCATGAAACTGTGAGGTTAAAATAAATATTTATACACTATTGTTGCTTTCATAATCAGACGATAAAACTTAATTGTACAATAATAATTAAGTAATTCTCATTTATCAATAAATATTCGATTGTCTACATATTTTGAAGCTTCAACAAAACTTTTAAAATCCCACTTCTTCTATCCCTGAAGATATTCATTGCTTCATTAGAACAGTGATTTGTGTGTGTGTGTGTGTTTTGATGATTGTTTTTGTTTTTAATGGATTTTTTTTTTTGCTTTTGATGATTTGTTTTTTGTTGGATTTTTTTTTGATTGTGAGTTTTTTTTAACAATTTTTGATGGTTTATTTTTATTTTTTTTGTTCATGATAATTTTTTTTGTCTTTTTGCTAATTTTTTTGCCTTTTTGATAATTTTTTTGTTTTGTTTTTTTGATATTTTTTTTGTTTTTTTGATAATTTTTTTTTGTTTTTGATGATTTATAAATGTATATATATTTTAAATCTGTCTTTTACTTTTTTCAGGAGGGACATGCAGAATATGCTGTTATACCTGAGAAGACCAATTATTCTGCTAACAGAGAAGAGAGAGACCGACCAAAGAACCTAGGATCGTATCCGAATCCTTCTAGAAATGATAACCAGTCATATCGCACCAAAACAATGACTTCATTCCCAGAAACAAATTCTTTCAATCGAGATGGGCACAAGCGTGTGCAAGAGGCCTATGAAAGGAAGTTCATTGTCCCAGTAGAACAGGTTCAAACAAAAAACGTGAGACTGTCTCAAGTGGAACGAAATGAAAACATTCAAGATATGCAAAATATAAAACCCAGAAGAAATCAAGAAATCTGTGGTGTTCATACAGCAAGGACTTCAGAGAAAAAGAACTATCCGAGTAATTCTGATGCCACTTTTCAAGAAACACAGAGTAAGCCAACAAATTCCGAATGGTTTTCTCAGGAATCTTTTCCAAGCATCCAAGAATCGGTGAACTATCAAAAACAAGTACAAGAAATCAAAGGAAACCAAGGGGTCACTGACAAGCTGAAATATCAAGACCCAACAAATCAACTTCTGGTTTCAAAAGACATGGAAATAAAGCAAGAAAAGAATACTAATAACATAACTGATACGGGTTTAGATTCAGTGAAAACTGATTTAAATATCAGTAAAAATCCTGAAAATTCTTTGTATGAAAGTGCCAAAAATAACGAAGAAAGAAGTCAATTTCAAAACAGAGATTCAGAAACAATGGCTGCTTCGGATAATTTCGGGAAAATTCGTGATAACCTACACCATCAAAACAAACGTGAAACAGAGAAACATAATTTGCATAATCCAAATGAAGCAGAATCTTCTTCACCACTTCCTGACATATTAAGTACTTTACATAAGACGGTACCTTCCAACCCAAAGACAACAAATAATGATATCTCAAATAGAAATGATAAACATTCTGAATCACCAATTTTCGATAAAACGCCACCTCCAAACGAGAAATTTTCCAAGTCTAAGGTTATCCTATCTCAGTCACCTTACATTTCTCATTCTCTTAACTCAGATACATCTAGTCATGATTCAGAAGCGGAATTAAAGCGCCTAACTAACCTGCAATCTTTAAGAGCCAACCAATCAATATACAAACTAGCATACGATGAAAGTATTACTGACCAATCAGAAGCCGACTCTCGGTCACCTAGTCCTGTAGATCCAGTAACTCAAGTGCCAAGAAGCATAATCAATGATGAAATTCTCATTCATGAAGCTGATAGTTGTAGCGATGCTGGATCTGAAGATGTGGAACTTATTCCTCATCGCTACGAAAGTGAAACATTTCTGAATGAAAGTAAGCATATGTATGTTAACAAACTTTCCTTAGCAGTCGAACTTCTGCGTACTCAGGAAAATCTTCCTTATGATGAGCAGTTCAAGAGAGTATCAGGGGAAAGCAATCTTAACCTAAAAGAAACGAACCCAGATGCTATAGGAGAAGTGAACTTGGGTTTCGTAGAAGATTCTTCTTCTTTTGAAAGTTTTGAGGGTCATACTGACAATCCTATACCCCACGCATCACATAATGTCATCACTAACCAGTCTCAGACAAGCAAGAATCCTAGAAATAGTGCAGCTGTTAGCACCTTTTCGTTTGAAGAGTCGTGTAATGATTCGTGTGAAGAAGCTAGGGAAGTAGTGGTAGATGCAACTAACGCTCGGGTAAGTGTTTTTATAAAAATTTTATTATCATTGTTTCTTTTAACCTGTTAACTGGATATGACGAAATATTTCAATCCGAAACGAGTATAAGTTTATTATGCGGTTAACAGGTTAATCCGAAACATAATAAACAGGAAAATGTGTCTGGTAAGTAATGAATATGCATCTTTTCAATAAAAGTGCTTTACAGAATAACTTTTTTTCGTGAATGATTTGTTAATGTAAATTAGGCATTTATTATTTTAGTAAAGAGACAATCGATCCAGTCTAAGCTCATTGAAGTAATAAGCATGGACAACAAGTATTATTTAATTTGTTTAACGATAATAAGGATGTACTCGAAAACTCACTTGATTCCACATTTTTGATGAGCAATCAAAATAAAACACAATTTTCCTATTGCATGTGTATGCATTTGTTATTAAAATACGTAGGTACTTATATTTACTGACGAAAAATTATTTTTTGCGTTCAAAATGGAAGATCACTTTCATACCTAACTTTTGGGAGCATGTCTTAAACGATAACTCATCCACCCTAAATAAATTCCTCTATATACAGGGTGTCCATAAAATAACTTCCTCTGTTTGGTGGCATATGCACCTAAAGCGAATGAGCGAAATGAACCCACCATTATATGCATGGTGTTGGAAGATGAATTCCGCAGAAAAAAATTAATACTTTAAGTTGTCGATGGGGGGGATACTGGCATTATGGGAGTATAGTTTTGAATAAATTCATGAAACTCACAGAAAATATTCTTTTATTCATTTACATTAAGATCTCCTGACGAATTGTAACATTTTCCATGTGTTGGTCTTTCTTGTATACAACATTTTACCAGAACCTGACTAGGGCAGGGGCATACAGGGAAGTTGCCTCGGGCCGAACACATAAGGGGGCCCCAAATTGAATAGAAGATTTATTTTATGTTTTCTTATTCTTTAATAATGAAGTTCGGCTCTTCATTACTAAAGTAATGTAACACAGAGGGCCCCCCAAAGAAGTTTTACACAGTTAGGCTAGGTTGGACCCTGCATATTGCATATGGTGTATGATGTTCTCTACTATTTCGTGTAAACTCTCAGTTTCGTTCATAGCAGCTCGTCTTATGTTCTCTTTCAAGACAAAGTTTGCTTAACCCTTTCGCTACGGCTGCCCCGTCCGCCGAAGTACCGTCACTGAACGGAACCTCGCGCCGGAAAAATGCACAGTGCGCGTGGTTTCTTTATATATGTTGTTCTAAGTGTTAAATAGGAACTGTGCTGAATAAATCAATCATTGCTCTAATGTAATAAGTATATTTACATTTTTAATATGGTAGGACTTATAAAATTATTCAAATACAAAATTATAGATAACATAGGTATTTATATAATTACAAAGCTTAACGATGAAATGATTAATATAATTAATAGCGACATGAAAATTATTGAAATATAAAGTGTAAATCTAATACGTACAAAATATGTAATAAAATATGTAAAAACTAGTAATATAGTTGTTACCATCGACTCCAGATGGCACTTGTACAGATATTTTCGATGCCGCATGTATGCGGCGATCGTACCCAGAAGTCGTTGCGTGGATGCCGCGTATATGCGGCGCTCGTACCCAGAAGTTGTTGCGTGGATGCCGCGTATATGCGGCACTCGTATCTAACAGTCGTTGCGTGGATGCCGCATATATGCGGCACTCGGGACGAAAGGGTTAAGATCAGCCATGGCTTAACACTAATGTACCTAGTGTAGAACAGTTTTACTAGTACAGCATGCTGAAATAAGGCAGAACTCATATTAAGACACATCAATAGCCAATCATGAACAGCAATAAAGAACACAACAATAGTTAAGAACGAATTGCTAATCGATCGTTTGTTCTTTCCTTGTTACAAGAGAGTATGACGCTGCTGTCACACATGCACTTGGAACTTTACATATTCCTTATCGATATGCAAATTTCTCATTTGTACGTAAATCAGCACCGATAATTCTCTTACCGGGAACTTTTAGTACTAATTTTTTCTGCGGAATTCATTTCCCATGCCTTCTACCGTCTGCATATGAAATGTGGTTTCATTTCTTTCATTTGATTTAGCTGCAGATGCCACCAAACAGGGAAAATTATTTCATGGCATTCCTGTATATTAGCTTCATTTCATTATTTATCTTCTTCCGACATTTTGAAATCAGTAAAAACCGTTAAAAAAAAGAAGAAAGAAATAAAAAATAGCATCTTAGATTTTAAAAAGAAAAATAAATACTATTGTGTTTTCAGAACCTCCATATAATTTAGAATAATTTTTACATCTTTTTACTAAAATATCGATTTAAATTTTCTCAGACCGAAATATTTAAAGCTACTTGATCAGTATATTCAAATGCAATTCATGCATAAAGAGCTTCTAAGAATTCAGTGACTTTCTCTAAGACCTAAAAAAGAAAAATATTTTAACAAAAATTTGAATGGTAATAAAGTGAAATTAAGGAAAACGCCACAAATATCTCCTTTTTTTGTCGGAATACTATAAATTTTAAACTTGATTTCTTTTATTTTCAAACATTCTAAACGAACAACAAACATCTCAGAATTTAAAGGAACATTTAAGACTGCTTCTTTAAAATTTTAATATTATTTATTTGATTTTTTATCTTTCGAATATTTAAAAGTTTCCCTTTTTTAAATAATTAAATGCTATTGAAATCTTTTTGAAATGAATATTATCACACTAATTGCCAAATATCTTTTCAGTTGTTAATTGCATAACACTCTCACTCACAACTTAATCGCTGTCAAACTTTTTATAATTTTGTTCCTTAGCAAGAAGAATAAAAAATATATATATAAAGAAATCATCATTAAAAAATTCTAATTAAAAATTAATGCATCGCGTGTATAATGTATATATAATATATTATACATGTATAATATACTATATATTATACATGTATAGTATAATATACATGTATAATATATATACATATATAATATATTATATATGTATAATATATATAATATATATATATAATATCGCGTGTATAAGAACGGAATATTTTAAATTTATGTAATTCCATTTCATTTGTGGACGAAAACGCTAACTTTATAATAAAAAATATAAATATGGCATATTAGATTGGAGAAAAAGAAATCCATTATTATTTTACAGCCATCTACTGAGAAAATAATGGATTTCTTTTACCGCTATTTTCCAAAAATTTCATATGGAAAGGAAATAATGGGAAGAAATCCGTTATTACAGCCATCTACCGAGAAAATAATGGATTTCTTTTTTCATTATTTTCCAAAAATTTCACATGGAAAGAAAATAATGGGAAGAAATCCATTATTTTCTCAGTAGATGGCTGTAAAATAATAATGGATCCCCCCAACCTAATTCAATATAATAAATAGGGAGTAATTATAATAGCAAATATTTATTTATTATTGATAACGTTTGATATGATTAATGTAACCAATTTCGATATGTAGGGCATTGTATGGGCTTAAGGCAAAAATGCATGCATCTGATTTGTAAAAATTAAAAATGCTAAATGGAATACCATTTTAAATTGATCTGGACTTTGGTTGACAATATAAACAGTTAGGTAATGGATAAAAGGAGCATTCAATGTGCCATACCTCCTCCAGGTATGCAATATTAGAAAAAGAACTATTTATATATTTTAATTTTTTTCCATAGCAAGCCTTATTTCAGGTTGTATGGCACAACATAATCAATATGAATTTTACTTTCAGCCGTGAAAAATCCTTAATTAACTGAGCTGCTTAATAAATGATGATACTCTTAATATTTGTAATCCATTATTTAAATCTGTGTCTTATCCCAAGTATCAATCTGTCAATTGCAGTACTACTTGGTGATTCAAATTGTAAATTATGGAATCAATGTATTTTAGTTTCATGACAAACAAAAACTTAATTAACGTCAGATTTTATATATTCGGCATCATTTTATTCTAGTTTTTTTAAAGCAAATTAAATTCGTTGCTTTTCAAAATTTTAGTTCTGAACTAAATTTAAAAAATTGCTTTGACTTTCTGAATCGTTCAGTATGTGCTAAGTCAGTTTAGAGATAAGACGTTCTAATTAGCTATACACATTCTGTAAACATACTCATTTTACAATGCTGTAAACATACTCATTTTATACCACTTGAATATGCTTATAGTGTATACGCCACTCGAATTCACTCTTAAGGGAAGTTTTTAGTATGGAATTGAAATTTAATTAAATTTATCCGTTAGTATTATCATCAAGAACAAATGTTTGTACAAAATTTCGAAAAATGCATTACAAAATTTTTGCAAACATGAAAAAGTTGAAAACATGAAAATAAATAAAAATGTGTAAAAAGCCTTATTTATATCACTCGGAAAATATAGACTTAAGGTAAGTGACTAAGTCGAAAAGCTGGCTTTTTCCCCGAATATACAAGAGTTTTTTTTTTTTTTTTTGCTTCACACAATTTCTTAGCCAAGAAATTATATATATATATATATATATATACACACACACAAACAGATGGTGACAAAATAATACGAACACCTATGGAAAAGACATTGTCCATTTCAAAGGCGCGCAACGCGCGTGTCATTTTGCTCTGCAGTCCGCCACCTAGCGGATTTGAAAGGTAAGGTATCTATCGTTCAACAGGTGGTATAGATGTTGTATGCGCAAGTTTTAAAAAACGCAATAATGACAGACCTGTCAGTGTTCGAAAAAGGCATGTTTGTTGGAATGCGGTGCGCTGGTTACTCGGTGACGGAAACAGCCAAATATTTGGGACATGCAAGAAGTACTGTCTCATCCGTTATGACAAAATACACGAAATTCGGGAATGTGGCGTCTGCAAGCACAACAGTGGACGGAAAAAAAGCTTACGAAAAAAAAATAAAAGTCTTAACCCGCATGGTGATCCAAAAAGCGCAAGCATTCGTTTTCCCAGATAACGTCTGAGATGAATAATAATCCCCAGAACCCTATTTCAGCAAGAACCGTCCTAAGGGAACTCCATGCTTCGAACATGCATGGAAAAGTTGCAATTCTCAAACCGTTGGTAACAGCATGTCATGCTTTACAGTGACGTCAGTGGTGTAAAACACACAGGCACTGGACCCCACAAGAATGGCAGAAAGTCATCTGGCCTGATGAATCCCCGTTCACCCTTTTTCAGACCACCGGACACTTTTATGTATGGAGAACGCTCAAAGAAGCATTTGCTCCTAAATGCACCTTGCCGACTGTGAAGCACGGAGGTGGTTCCCTTATGGTATTGGGTGCGTTATCTTGGCGTGGTGTTGGTCCTCTTGTTATTCTGCATGGGAAGGTTACAGCTGCCCACTATGTCAGTATCCTGGGTGATCAGGTTCATCCATTTGTCCTGGCTGTATTTCCTGGAGAATGCCCATTATATCAAGACTACAACGCTTCTATCTACACTGCTAAAATCGTGCAAGAATGGTTTGCAGAGTATGAGGGGGAAGTAGGTCATCTTTCTTGACTCCTTCAGTCACCTAATTTCAATATTATTGAACATTTGTGAGGATATCTGGAGTCTAAACTCCATGCTCGATTCCCTCCACCATCTACGATTTCGGCATTAGAGACCGCTCTCCACGAAGAATGGCGTCATATCCCAATAGACGTTGTTCATGCCCTCTATGCGTCCATCCAACACCACATGCAGTCTGTAATACAATGAAAGAGGAGTACAACCCGCTATTAATAAATTTTTTTCTTCTTTCATAGGTGTTCGTATTATTTTGTAACCCACCTGTATATATATATATATATATATATATATATATATATATAATTTTTTTAAATAACCTTTTTTTTTTTTATTTAACTTGCATATACTGATTCCAAACAAATTTTTAAAATCTTTTTAAGGAAAATGTAATCATTTTTGACGATGAAATATGAACGCCGAAAAAACGAAAAAATGAGAAAAAAAAGCGAAATATCGACATTTAAGCATGTAATTTTAATATTTGGCTAACATTCAATTGAAAAAATTTATGCAGATTAAATTTTTGAGTCATATCACTTAATGGTCAAATTGTTATACTGTGTATACCAATTTTTTACAAAGTGATAGTGAGTATCAATATTTTCAAGTTTTAGCAAAGGTAAGAGATATTTTTCAGCAAACGCGATTTAATGTCATTTCGATCTTTTATCAAATTTTTTTAAAGAAATTATCTATTGTTTATTTGACACAGTATTTTTGAAGAACAGAAATGAAGTAAGTACTACTATTGAATGCTTGGTGGCGGTATTTGGTACTAATCCAATGCTTGATATTTTAGCTATAAAAACTTTTAATTTCCATATTTCATTTCCAACCTAGCTTGTGCTTATTAAAAACCCTCAAGCATCTAATAGGTTAATTTAGATTTTATGCAATTTTTAGAGATGTTTTTAAATATGACTTCAAAAATGAACCTTATGTTATACAAGTACATTTACATATTTTGCATAAGTATAATTAGTTGTGATGTTAGTAGAGTAGATGCGTTAGATTATTTTTTCAAAGTGCTATAAAATTTAATCTATTTTTAGATATGTACTATGTGTTCTGTGTCCTGACTGCATGCCGCATAGTCCCGTCCTCGAAAATGGTGAGGAATTTCCTCTAAATATGAATTAAATATCACCTTTATATTTTTTAATTTAATATACCCTCATATAAACTATAAAGGTCAAAATAAAATTGTAAACATAAAAATAAGGAAAATACTATAATAATAAATAATTTCATTCTTGATTTGATTTATTATAAAATATTAAAGGTCTGTAATATTTTATCCTTGTGTTAATTTGCGGATAGTCAGTATGTAGCTTTATAAGTTTCTTTCAATAGCTTTAAATTTTTGATCTAATCTTTCCAAAATAAATAAGTTAAATTATAGTTTTAACTGTTAAAAATATTAAAATCTGCATCTCCTCTACAAAGAATTTAATTTAATGACATTAACATATTAATGACATGACATATTAGAATTTAAATGACATAAGGAACGACAAACCATAAACTGGCTACTTGGACCATCCAGAATGAACATTGAAAAACTTGAATGACCGGACCACCATTCCAGCAACATTGGTGGGAATTGTTATTGAGTCCTAAAAGCTGTCACCGGCACGGTACAATCCTTCCCTAAGGAAGTACGTCCCGGCAATGATGGGAGGAGCTAGATCTGCACATTTGTCTGTACCCATCATGTTGACGAGAACTAACCGCCATACTGGAAGCTTATCATCCTCTATTAAGAGTGGGACAAATGATACGAGGAAAAAAATTCAGATTTATTTTAAATTATGTTCAAACTGTATCAATGAAAAAATTGCAGTTTGGATAAAAAATCTGTTCTTTCAAATAATTCTAAATACATCGATATATTTTAAGTGATAATGTATGTTATATATGTGGGAGTCTAAATAAATCTTCCAAAAATTAGACTCTTCAGATAGCGGGATTTTAGTGGCGTGATGTCTAGGGGTTTTTTAATGTTTACGGGTTAGTTTCTAAACCAAAATTAAAATAATACAAACGAAGGATAAAGAGACTTCTTTAGAAAAAATAAAAGAATTTATTTAGAGTTAAAGGGGAATATTTACAGAGGGAGTATTTACAGGGAAACATTAAAAAGAATTAAAACATGGAGATATTTAATAATCAGAAAGTTAGATTATTTCCTCTAGGAGGACGTTAGAGGTAGGGAAACATTATGACTGAAAATATATATTACCGCGTATCCGCTGAGCTTTGCGGGAATCGCTGACGCGTGAAGACAGACGTCTTCTCTTGACGAAAGTTCGTGGGGCCTCTGCCTCAAAATTAATTGGGACAGACTTTCAAAAGACCGATAGGTGGCGTTGTTCTGGAATGCTAAACTAATTAAAAATTATAGTCCTCTGGGAAATAATCTAACCTTTACAACTCTTGCTTTGGATTTCATATATCATCGGATGTTGATAAAACAAGATGAAGGCAGATGTTGGTTAATTAAAATGGTTCTGTGGGATATCCTACATATATGTGGCTTTTATATAAAAAAAATTCTTGCAAAGCTGTTCAGTGGCATACTGGGGGTAAGTAGCACCCGGTACGATATGATTTTTTTCGCCTCCAGTCATCACCCGTGATTTAACAAGGACAATCCTCTTCAGGGGCATGGTATTATTTTTCGTTTTCTCACATTATTTGATTTTAAGATGTGGCACAAACACGCAGAAGATACATTTTCTTGGCCCTCTCCTCCTAAGATAGTTGTCCATAATTATATTCCCTTGCCCCTCATTGGCAAGCCAATATGTTGTTTTAACAGATCATAGCAATTTATTTTGCAATCGAAAACAGAAAAGGGAAAGCTAGCACAATTATATCCCAATTACTTTTTATGACCTATGGCGATCCTATGAGCCTTCTTAAAGCGAAAAGGAAATATTTATAATTTATCACTTACAAAGTTAAAATATTGCAGTATGCTCATCTTTACGAGTTAATAAATTGTATGGCACAACATATCACCCCATATAATGAAAATAATATCCATATGAAACACTCAAGATGAAAGTAATAAACTTAAATAGACTTTATTGGATATTCTGTAGGCGATAATGAAATTATTGATAAAGAGTAAGAGTAAATGAAAGATCTATAGTCTAGATGAATTTCTCCATCAATAGTGTCCATCCCTCTGCATATAGCACATATATTCCATCACTTAGAGCATTACTTGTTGACAGTTCTACTTCTCAAATAGCAACACTCGCATTAAATTTTGCAACAATTGTTTCTTTTAGGATAATTTTTAATGATATGGATATTGATTTCAAAAGTTATCCAAAACGTGTGTTTTCTTTGCTTTCAGATGACCTTGTATTAACACTCACATATTCTTGTCCTGGGGACTATATAATATCTTAATATATTTTGAGTTCATGTTTCGTGTGTTGCATCTTATGGTACTTACCATTGACAAGCTCGCTGAGGTAGTCATCGATTTAAGCCTAATCAGCTTCTCTTGTTTTTTGTAGTAGGACCAAGAGAACGACTTTTGCTACTCGCTCATCGCATTCGCTTGCACAGCCCCTTTTTACAGGGGTGGAGGGTGACACATTCAGACACTTTACAGATAGAACACAGAGGAACGACCATGCCCTAACCGGGACTCGAACACGGGACGACCACATCACGGAGAAGATGCGCTACCCCTATGCTAGGACACCGCTACCCCTATGCTAGACGGCATTTCGCGTTGTTTGTTTCTATATTATCTTCAAGGTCAGGTAGTCGTTATTGAAACCACTGTAAGAGTTGTTGAAACACTTACATGTTTGAAACATAGATATATTGAATACCAAAGTAGCAGATTGGCTGCAATATACCCATAATCAATTTGTACGGCTGCTGATTATGAATTTAATTTTGAACCTTTACAGCCAGAAGATAGATGCTATGAAGAATTCTAATGCATTATTCATATTGGCATTTATAGTATTTTAATCAACTTTTACACATTTTTTCACAACCAGTAAAGCGTTGTAACAATCATAAAAACAATAGTAAAAGTATTACACATTAGCCTGATTTTCTGCACCATAGAATTTATCTTCCTTATTCTCTGGATAACACATTCCAATACATTGTAAAAAATTCTAAAGTTCGGTTGAGTGTTGCAAGCAAACGGCTTGGGAAAGAAAAGAGATCATATCATTAACACAAACATTTATTTGAGACACGTACACACACATGACGACACAATACAAATATTCAAGTTTAACTGCTTTTAAACTTTCAAAAAGGGGAATCTAAAAAGGAACTTATAGTTCCGCGAAAGTTTGGCTGTTTTCGCCATCGAAGTCTAAAACGAAATTCTCTCGTTCTCAGGTGAGGAGTTCAATTTTTATACTGGCGAGAGCGCCATCTATAGGCTGTTTTTAAATTTTCCACAACATTATTCTCCAAGATTTTAAAAAAATATTTTTTAATTCAATGCAGCTCTGTCCCCAAAATTCTTAAAATGAATGTTACTAAAATTTATAGAAAAAAATTCTCATCATCAACAACAAGTTATTTAGGCAAGTTTGTGAACCCAAAACTGGAAGGAAAAAAATTGCAATTAAAAAGTTTATACAAATAATTTATATCAGTATCAAATACAATTATTTTTAATAGTTTTCCTCTTATACTACAAGCTTAAAAGATCAGGTTTTTTAGAAGTCATCATATAATAATAAGGATTTATTTGCTATAAACCGTTTTATTTTTATCCTTTAAATTATTTATAATGGCTGAAAATGATAAAATAACTTTTTATAGTTATAAAGTAATTTTTTTGTTTTAGCTTAGTTTTGTTTTATAAATAACTATAAAAAGTTCTCTTACCTAGCATTGCTTTCCTGTCTGGCTTGGGTGTATTTTCTCTTGCAGAGCTTTATTTTCATTTTTAGAAATTTAAAATAAAAAATCATGCTGATATGACACATTCTTATACTTATTTCAATTTTTTTAATGGAAAATTTTTGTTACAGGACGATACAGAAGGGGTGAGGGCTGGTTATCGCAGGTTCCAAGTACAGTTTCGTCATTATTTTACTCCAAGAGCAGCTTTAGTCAACCCCTGTCTTTGTTGTGTTATTATGTGAAATAGAAACAATTCTTTGTTACCATACTGAGTGGAAAATATTTTGTTTTTAATTATTGTATGCATATCATGTGCTCAAAAATCTGTTTTGACTTGTTTTAAATAAAAAAATATTTAGTTGAAAAAATGAGATAAATTTTCCGCTTTAACCCATTAACTGCCCATTTTCTATTAACCGCATTCGAGGAATTTGGAATTTTACTTACACCCGTTGGTACCTAAAATAATCTATAATGCCTGACGGTTTAGTTTCCTTCTATATATATATATATATATATCAGTCAATATTGAATGTAACAGAAAGTGTGTATTCTATTTTTTTTTTTTACGAACAAATTTTAAATTTGTAAGTTGAACAGAACAAAATTGTCAAATTTGAACCATTATATTTTGGGTTTGGTTTTATATTATAACGAAATACCGTAAATAAAGATGTAGTTTAAAAGTAATTACAGCTATTTAAAGGTAATTACAGCTAGTTAGTAACTCTCTGTTACCTAATTAGTCTTCTTTTTTATTGAAATGATTTTATTGATAATTTTGTAAAGCTATCTATTTTTTCGAAAATATAAAATTAACTTTAAAAACATGATTTGAAGTACATTAAACAACTTTTTGCATATATAAATATAATTTATCCATCAAAAAATTTCAAAAAAAAAAATTGGCAGTTAATGGGTTTATATAAAGTTTCATTAGTTTTGAATATCATGCATGTTAATCGCTGTATTGTTTTTCTAATTTATTTTTTCCATTGGTGTAATTTGAATGAAAATTTCTTTTCTTCTAATTACTTCGACCTTTGTTATGTTCCAATGCAAGCAATTTAAGTTGAAATAATGTATCATCGTTATTAATAGTAAAATACTAAAATTTTAAATGGAAGGAACTAATTAATAAGGTTCTTCTGAAAAAAGTAGTAAAAGTCGTTAAGACTTGACATTAATGTTAAGGTCTCAGCTTTGGAACCGGCTGGCCTTATTCACGTTAAATCCAGATACTTCGCTGATGTGATTCGGAAGTTTGGAGAAAGGGTTGCAGCTCAGGTATAGTCCTTGTCATCAAAACGTAGTTCAAAATTACGAGGTCCATCGCATAATAGCCCTAGTATTACTTTAAAAAACGGGACGTTAATATAATTAAACTGAACTGAGCTGAGAAAGAAGAATGAGGATTATTTAATATTAGCATATCTAGAGAAGTTTTTGTAAAGATGAACGTTATTTTTTCTACATAATATACATTCCGTGTTTTCAAATATCACATAAGAAAAAATTAACTATGAACTGTTGCATTCCGGAAATAATATTGTACTAACAAAGTAAAGAAATATTGTACACAACGGAGATAAAATATAACTTGATTGCAAGTCAGATTTTGGTATGCAACAAAGGAATACTCCTTCGTTATGGTTTTTCGATAACATTATTTCATAAAATTTGTAGATAGACTGTAGAAAACTGTAGACATTAGTTATAGGTAGTAGATACACTTAGAATGCACTGACCTGTGAACTTTTTTCTTTTTTTCATGTCATCAAAACATTTACGATAATCAAATGCTCCGCATTAAGTACATTAATAATAAAGCTCTTAAAAAGGTGAATTTCAGCTTTTCAAATTTTTTCAAATAGCAACCAATTCTGTCTCTAAAAAATTGATATTAATAAATGCTGTTTAGAAACCTGATAATACTTAGAAAATTGTGTATTGCTCGTTTCAAGAGCAAATCAAAAGAAGAAGAAAATAAATGAACTTACAAGAACATTTTATTATCATCAAAATAAATATTCCCTTTTGATTTATAAGAAACGGATTTAGGATGGAAATAAAAAGAATGTACTAAAATTACAGTTGAAAATAAAGTTATTTAGTAACGACATCTGTTGTAAATATTTGGTGATGATTGCTAACTTCAGCTTGCAAATTATACATGAAATAATACGATAAATATATAAGAGATTGGCATATACTAACCATGAAATGAATATATCTCTTCTGAGAAATAATAAAAAAGAATCATGAATCGCGAAATTGATATATATTTTCACAGTGTTATTCTTTCGTTTAAGATGGTTATGCAATTTGCCCTTTTTTTTTTTTCATTTTGGAAGAAAGTGCTCCTTTTCAGTTGATGTGACAATGATTGTGATATAAAATTTCAAAAGTATTAATTGGATTTATTCAAGAAATTATAATTTTAATGTTCACACCTATAAGCACACTATTATATATAGCACATAAAGGCCGCCAAGAAGCACAGATTGAGTGTATTTCTAGTACTTTTCATTCAGTTATTTTAGTAGCTGTATTGATAAAATATCGTTAATATGTACTTGTAGTTTAGCAAGTGACGTCCATATAGTGTCATCAGGTAGTAAAATACAATAAAATTTTGAGTTTCTTTTTGCTTCCCGATTATTTACTTTAAACAAAAGCTGAAATCAATACCAAAATATTATTTTGAACATAAAGCGTTATACATTATGCTCAATCACAGATTTAGTGTATTTCTAGTACTTTTCTTTTAGTAATTTCAGTTGCTATATTGATAAAATATCGCTATCATGTACCTGCAATTTATCAAGTGGCGTCGATATAATGTCATCAGATGGCAAAATACAATGAAATTTTGAGTTCTTTTGCTTCTTTGACTATTTATTTTAAGCAAAACCTGAAATCAACACCTAAATATTATTTTGATAATAAAGCGTTATACATTATGCTCGATCACATATTTAGTGTATTTCTAGTATTTCACTTTTAGTAATTTCAGTAGATGTATTGTTAAAATAGCGCTAACATGTACCTGTAGTTTATCAAGTGGCGTTTATATAGTGTTATTAGATAACAAAATACAATAAAATTTTGAGTTTTTTTTTGCTGCCTGACTCTTTCTTTAATGCAAAATCGGAAACCAACACCAAAATATTATTATGAAAATAAAGCGTAGTACATTATGCTGGATCACAGATTTAGTGTATTTCTAGTTTTTTCTATTAGTAATTTCAGTAGCCGTATGATAAAATGTCGCTAACATGTACTTGCAGTTTATCAAGTGGCGTCGATATAGTGTCATGTAAAAAATATGGCTCTTAAAATACCTGATGATGTCTCATATATACCTATATATATACTAGCCTTTATCCACGACTTCGTGCGCGTGGAAATTTTGATGTGTATATGTGAGAATTGACGGTCTAATCGCATTGTGAAATGTTATCAAAGGGTGCGAAAATTTTCAACGTCAATCGGAGCAACGCAAAGGCGTAAATTTTAAACACTAGTTGGGGTAACGCAATGTGGATTAGAATTTTTTAATTTCAATTAATCTGTTTTATTTTTATTCAATAGAACTTCTGAAGGAATCGAAAGATCAATTAATTAACAATGTTTAGTTTTAAATTTATCAAACACTACGAAAATAGACAAGACGTTTGAAACAACCAGTCGAAAACATGTTACGTCTAACCTCATTAGCGTGGGGGGAAAAAAACTACTTAAAACTATAAGGGTACGTTTCCGTTTGCCAGGCGCAAACAAACAATCGCCAAAGAAACTTGAGAAAATTTGGCGAAAATCTACATTATTTGCTAACGGAAATATACCACTATAAGCATATATGAAAAATATATAGTTGACACAAACACAATTTAATTACAAAACACACACAACGGAACAGCTTTGATATACAGTCATTTTAGCAACAACAAAAAAGGTTTGTCACCAATTTTTAGCGAAATGGACGAATGTGGCGTGAACGGTAGCAATATCATTTACAATCTAAGGTTTCGATGAATGTTGCAACAAATTAACATATATATATATATATATAT